>LPNX010018015.1:0-65746 GCA_001517045.1 Pseudotsuga menziesii | reverse complement strand
ATATATGTAATCCAAGGTTTCTATGGTGTATTAGATGGTTTTGGCGCATTGTGCATGTTCCAAGGTTCAAAGGTATGCAATGATTTGTACTTAATGATGTTCTTTCTGTGAATTATTGTGGTACTTGGTTGAATTTAATTAACTATCCTAGCTGCGAGTTAACAGGCCACCCAAGCTATAAGGTGACATGTGAATTGATCTTGTCCTTACACCTGGATGGTGGGATCCTCATGGTTTCATAGGGTTTTTTAAATTTTTATTTACTTTGTCTGAGCCCTCATTTTGGTGGTATTGATAGGTCATAGTTCGACGAGTGCCGAGGCTCTGCTCTGTGTTGTTATTGCTCTGTTTATACTATGTTAATGGCTTTGGATTGGAGGGTAAACTCTGCTTTGTTCTCACTGTGTTAGTGGCATTGGATGGTTCTTTTCAAGGTAACTGGTTTCAAAATATTCCTCAACCATCTGTCTTTGAACACCGGAGCTTCGACGGTCTTGCCAACACTTATACCATGTGAACAGTTTGCTTTGACATGTGAGTAATACTTGGTAACTTATCTCTGTGCTTAAAGTGGTTTACAATAGTTTTTTCAAGGTTTATTGATGTTTTTTTGGTGATTTCTGGCTGCAGACGGATAAGGGTACTCTGGAGGAGATGACCCCTGGACCTCATTTCAGTATGCCAAGGTAAGGTTTCTTTAGAAAATTATTCGGTTTTCAAGTTTTTTTTTTCTTCTCGACATGAAAATTGAACAAATTTTGCATGGTTGCAGGTTGAAGGAGCTAGAGAGGGAGGAAACAGGGTCACCTCCTCCCATGCCCACATTTCCAAATGCCAATGTAAAATATCCTTGGTTTAAACTCTAGTTTTTATTTATAGGTTTTGACCCACAATGACCCAACAGAGACCTCACCATCTTCCTCACCACTGGCATAGTGCCGCTAGAGTACTCAACAATAAAAAAGAAGCAAATTGTAGTAAGAGTACCAGATTACCAATTCATAGTAGGACAACTCTACAAGTTGGGGACCTACAAGATTATTCGATGGTGCGCACATGAACAAACTAGTATCCTATGGGAATGCCACAATGGTGTTGTAGGTGTTGGTGAAAAAGCCACCACTCAGAAGATACTACAAGAAAGACTCTTGTTGCCAACTCTCTTCAAAGACATGAAGCGCTATGCTCAGTCTTGCAATGTGTGCCAGAGGATCGAAAAACCCTAAAGAAGAGATACATTTATCCTTTGTCCTATGGTAGCATTACAAAAGTTCATGGTTGTAGGTCATTCTGGGAATATATTGTGGGGATCCAAATGGTAGCCACATCAAATTAAAAGATAAGTGGTTTTCGGTTTTGAATTCATAAATGATTTTATAAAACACTTCTTGGGTTTGTGCTAGCTCTTTAGCCATTAATATGACATTGTAATGTTTATCCTATACCTTGGAAGGGTTTGGGTTCCCTTGACGGGTATTATTCCCATATTGTTTAATGTTGATGTTTTATTTTACTGTGGAAGCCATTGGAGATGGTCTTACAGACACTCTTTAATATATTTGTGTGTGTGTGTGTGTGTTATTTAAAAGAGAGGAGTACCAACCTTCAGCTATGTAAATTCATTTATCGTTTTGTATTCTTTGTATACACACACACACACACACACACACACACACACACACACACACACACACACACACACACACACACACACACACATGCACACATGTTTTTTTTGTTAAACCAATTGGATAACATCGTTGATGGTATTACGGCCGTGAGTAATGCTACATTGTTTTATAGTTTGTAGATACAATCCTTAGGGTTCACCTTTCCATTACCTCAGCAATGCGTTAAATATCTAGCAGTGATTTTATTAAAATGTTTCTTAATGAAATTTTTCTAGCATTTAAGCCTATGCAATATTTTTTTTGAATCACGGCATCCATCCTCGATGGTATTATGTACGTGAATATAGTGGTTAGTATATTAACTGTTGTTGTGTATGGTAATATTCTAGTGATGATTCTTGTCTGTATCATGGATTTAAACTTTGAGTAAATTGATGGTAGCCATTAAATGGACTTATGGACATATTATACATGTTATTAATGCTTGTAAAATTTATTATAGCTCGTAGGGTCTGTGACTATTTTTATAGCTCGTAGGCTCTTGTGGTCTCTGACTGTAAAAGGACTGAGCAATGTATGGTAAAATGACTGAGACATAGATATAACGTGGCCTATGACTGTAAAACAACTGAGTAATGTATGGTATTGTATTAGAAGAGAGATTGTGAGAGTGTGAAGAGGAACTGCAATGGTTTTGTTGCAAGTTGTATCCCTTCACCTTTCTGGACTGTAATAAAAGGACTGGAAATTTCTTTGAGGACGTAGCCCATCGTTTGGGTGAACCACATTATATCTGTGTCTCTCTGTAAAATGACTAAGCTCATAGGGTATGTGACTGTTATTATAGCTCGTAGGGTCTTATGGTATGTGACTGTAAAACGACTAAGCAATGTACGGTAAAACAACTGAGACACGGATATAACGTGGTCTGTGATTGTAAAATGACTGAGCAATGTATGGTATTGTATTATAAAAGTGATTGTGAGAGCGTGAAGAGGAAGTGTAGTGGTTTTGCTACAAGTTGTATCCCTTCACCTTTCTGGACTGTAATAAAAGGACTGGCAATTTCTTTGTGGGAATAGCCCATCGTTTGGGTGAACCATATTATATCTATGTCTCTCTATAAAATGACTGAATTCGTAGGGTCTGTGACTGTTATTATAGCTCATAGGATCTTGTGGTCTATGACTATAAAATGACTGAGCAATGTATGGTAAAATGATTGAGACACATATATAACGTGGTATATTACTATAAAATGATTGAGCAATGTATGGTATTGTATTAGAAGAGAGATTGTGAGAGTGTGAAGAGGAAGTGCAACGATTTTGCTGTAGGTTGTATCCCTTCACCTTTCTGGACTGTAATAAAAGGACTAGCAATTTCTTTGTGGATGTAGCCCATCGTTTGGGTGAACCACGTTATATCTGTGTCTTCTGTAAAATGATTGAGCTCGTAGGGCCTGTGACTGTTATTATAGCTCGTAGGGTCTTGTGGTCTGTGACTGTAAAACGACTAAACAATGTATGGTAAAATAACTGAGACACAGATATAACATGGTTTGTGACTATAAAATGACTGAGCATTGTATGGTATTGTATTAGAAGAGAGATTGTGAGAGCGTGAAGAGGAAGTGTAGCGGTTTTGTTGTAAGTTGTATCCCTTCACTTTTCTGGATTGTAATAAAAGGATTGGCAATTTCTTTGTGGACGTAGGCCATCATTTAGGTGAACCACATTATATCCGTGTCTATCTATAAAATGACTAAGATCGTAGGGTCTGTGACTGTTATTATAGCTCGTAGGGTCTTGTGGTCTATGACTATAAAATAACTAAGCAATGTATGGTAAAACAACTGAGACATAGATATAACATGCTCTGTGACTATAAAATGACTGAGCAATGTATGGTATTGTATTAGAAAAGATATTGTGAGAGCGTGAAGAGGAAGTGCAACATTTTTGTTGCAGGTTGTATCCCTTAGCCTTTCTAGACTGTAATAAAAGCACTGGAAATTTCTTTGTGGACGTAGCCCATCATTTGGGTGAACAATGTTATATCTATGTCTTGCTGGGTTTTGGAGCCTCTGTTTGACACCCCTACGCTTACATTCATTTTATAGCACACCACCACATCATCATAGCTCTACCATGTTACTCACAAAGATTTAGGAGGGACACCCCTCAATTCGGTTCCTTGAACCGTCATCACCAGATCCATATCCGACATCATTCACCACCTTCGGAGCCATATACTGCCTTTGAGTTTGATTTGTATTCCTATCAATCTGAACCTTGTTAGATTTTTATCATTCAAGCTGTAATGTCCCTGGTTTTGACCCCATTTGCATGATGTATATATTGTAATTAATCATGGTGAGGAGCTCAAGGCAAAATCCCCACCATCGATTTGGTTGTGTATGTTTCGGCAATGGGGATAATTGTCGGTGGTATGTCATGCTATAAGGCACATTGTAATGTGGCATCCTGTAAACACGCACATCAAATAATTCTAAAACCACAACCAGCTACGGCAGTGCAACGTTGAATGAAACGGGCATGGTTCCAAAGGATAAGGGGTGGGGGATGTCAAACCTTGGTTTATGGGGGAAAAACCCATGTTTTGTCACCTTGTTGATTTTCCATCTTCCCCTGTCAACCTCTTCAATGTTTTGTTGGGCAGCTAAGGAGTAATGGCTGCTATTGGTTGAGGCAATTAATGCCTTTGGGAGTGGGGTGGCAGGGCTGTCAGTCCCATACCCACATCCACACTCCACCCACGTCTGTCCATTCTTCTCCCTCACGCCCTCTTCCCGGGGTCAGTACACACTCACCACGATTTTGGGTCTGTTGGCTCCTCACGCACAGGCCCTGGGAGATTTTGGTCTCACGCAGGCATTTTCTTCCTCTTCACGAGTTGCTAAACGCTCAGGCACTTGCAATTCACGTCCTCCTGACTGCTGTGCATTCTCATGCAGAGAATTTTCCTCCCGTTTCTCATTTTCACGCACAGGAATTTCCTGGGTCTTACCCACGTCGTTTTCGTCTGCGGATTGGTGAATGGAGTGGCTGAATCCTTTCCCCATGGGTCGAATTGTGGGTTTTGCATTGATTATTACCCACGCCCAGGCTGGGAGTCTGTAAATTTGTTTCCAGCATGGTCTGTGTGAATCTTCCCGTGGCTCAATTGCCTTGGACGAACTGTTGATTTTTCCCTTACTGTAAGTGTGTTTGTTGCTACGTTTGGGAATTTGTTGTATGCCGCTTCAGAATTCGTTTGCCCTGTTTAAGCTGTGACAGCTAAGTAATTGCCTGAGTGCAATGGTTAGTCTTCAGACTGTGCTGGCTTGGCTTGCCTGTTGAAAGCCTGTGAAACCCAGCTGTGTTACTTGCTATTTGTTACCCCTTGGCTATGTATAAGCCTGCAATTGACCCTTATTCCAGAGGAATCATGCCCAGCTCGGGGGTGGTAGCGTTACTGAGAGACTGATGAGCACGCTGGCCTATGGTTGGGTGGAACGTTGCAGCAACGTAGCTGGTTGCGGGTGGATTCTTCATCAAAAGATAAGTACTGCTGGTTACTTCATCTCTGTAATTTATATTGATGTTAAATGATGGAATGTCTATGTTTGCTTCCGCTAATTGTTTGACGGACTGTGCATCCTTGTATGATGAATTATGCATCTGTGTATGCTTGTAAGTTTTAATTTCAGCATTTGATTTCTGTTTATGTTCATGGGGCATTTTTCCCGGCTGTGTTTGATGTGTTGGTCGCGTCCTCTTCACCGGGTGAGGGATGGGGACGTGACAGAGTGGTATCAGAGCTTGAGTTACAGCAATGGGCCTCTATGGGCCAAGAAAGAGCCACTGATAGGGGGCAGAATTACCCTCTATGTCCAGCAGAACAGCAGTGAGCAGACAGACTCAGAAAAATGGTCTAAGTGTGAACAGTCGGAAGAACTGGAGAAGTTCCTATCTGTCGTTGCGGAAGGTTTCGTGAAGTTCCTGTCCGCCGTTGCGAAAGGGTTCACAGATTTAACCTCTAACATTGCGGAAGAATTCCGGAAGTGCCGCCGTTGCGGACGGCGGAGCGATTCTACATCCGACTCGAGATCTGTCCGATCGCCAACACCGTAGAAAGATTTAAAATTTGGCTAAGTATGGAACGGTCGGGCCATTGGAGGAAGTGAACTTCCGCCGTTGCGGAAGGATTGGTAAAGTCTCCTGTCCGCCGTTGCGGATGGCGAAGCAATCCTGCATCCGATGCGAGAGTCATCCGATTGCCGACGAAGAAGAAATTTTGGAAATTTGAAAATTTGTCTAAGTGTTGGAGAAATCGGAAGGGAGAGTTGTCCGACGTCCGACGTTACGAGAGTCCGTCGACGTCCAACGTAAGTGCCAAATCGGAAGAGCCAGCGAAGTGGGCATTCACCGTTGCGGACGAATGGGTGAAGTTTTCCATTCGCCGTTGTGGAAGCCCAAATGGTTAAGTCTTCCGATGGGAGATTCCCCCGATCGCCGACACGTCAAAAAGGGTTAAGGCTCGAAGTTCGTTCACAAATCGGACGAATTGGTGAAGTTTTCCGTCCGCTGTTACGGAAGCTGAAGGCATCTACCGGCCGATCAAAAGACTGTCAACGCCACAAGAGAAAGTGCGCCGATTGGAAGGGAGATTGGTCCGATGTCCGATGTTGCGGAAGGTTTGGAAATTTCGGCAGCCGATTCGACGGAAGAGAGAATGGAAAGAGGAGCCGACGTTGAGGAAGCCGAAGGGATCTGACGTCCGATGTGGAGAATCTTTTGACAGCCGATGAGAGCCGCCATTACGGAAAGATTAAAGCTTCCAAAATCCAATTTTGCAGCTGCGAGATTGGTTGGAGAGCCAATTCAGCGAACGGGATAAGCCACAAGGGGGTAAGCCCCCTTAACCCCCGTCGTCCTTTGAGACAGTCGTTCTTGTGAGAAGGAAAATCCTGTGTTTTGGGCAAGAGTTCGAATCAGAGGGATTTCACAAAGGACAAAGGGGATGCCGAAAATGCAGCTGCCAAAATGGCTCTGAGATCATTGGAAGAATGTGAAAATTCTACTTTGCAATAGTGTAATGAAAGTGCCGAGATTAGTGAAATTCTTCATTCTTGGGAGTGGTGTGGTTTTCACATCCGAGGTTGGAATGACGCGTGTGAACAGGCGTTGGAAAGATTATCCAATGGGGAACAAGGATAAGTGACCGGAATCTGAGCATGAAGTAGCAAAATGATAATTATGGCCACTGCTATCAAGTGGACAAATCTGGACAATTGAATGCCCATGGGTAGCAAGGACTATGAAGTCAACCAGTTGCTGTGTGGAAAAGGAATTCCACGAGAAGATGAGGGGTTTGAAAGGGAAGTTTTCATTAGACCCTATCTTGCTGATTATAACTACATTTCCTGAGTTTATGCTTGAAATGCATGAGGATATGTATTGCATGCATAGGATATTGTATGATTGGTAAGAATATTGAAATATATATATGTATAATGAACCACTAATGATAATCATTGTTTTGATGTTGGCATTAGTGGACAAACCAATGATGACATGGACCCGAATGAATATGTTGTTAATGCTGATGAATGAAACCAGCAACCCTATGGAGAAGGGATAAGGCAACAAGTCTATGACAATAGTTGGTGAGCAAATGCTGCAATCTCCTGCAAAGGACCAACTAAAGTGGTCATGTCAAGGGTGTAAGTAAGACCCATGCAACTAAGAGTTTGCTTATGATAGAATTCCATGGATTGGTACAGGTAAGAGACCTCATACCATGTGGATATTTGGATGTAGAAAGGTGTCATGCCTATACATGTTAATGATATTGATTATAGAAATGCATCCTATATGAGGTAGTCATGGTTAGGCCATGGTATGGTTGAATGCATAGTATTCCTGAATCAATGCAAGATAGCATGAATGGATATGCATTAGAAGATTTTGTGAACCTTGTAGTTATGCAATGGATGTATGCCTATGAAGGGTGTGAATGACTGATTGCATAAGTGTAGGTGCAATGTTGTGATGCAGGGCATGAATGCATGTGGTATGTGGACTAACTAATGACTGAAATGGTGAATTAATGATAATTCTGGAACTGTTTCAAAGGCTGTTATGAATGCATGATAGTCATGAGCAATTAGCCGCCAGAAAAGCTCTATGGAAGAGCAAGGTGGTATGAATGATACACTTGTGAAGTAAGGAGTATCTAACCACTTCATTTAATTACATGAATGATGTGATTATACCTTGCAATGTTAGTATGATAATGGTTGCATGAAGTAAATGAGCTTTGAGAACACTGATGTGACTAACCTTTGAAGTATTTGAATTGCTTCGGTGATGGTTGTAGCAATGAAACTATTATATGCATCCATACTTACCAAGTGTTTGGTTGATGGAAGCTCATGTCCCAGGTAGATTATTTCGAGAATGGCATTGAGAGGTAAGACCCTGACCAATGCTGGAATCTACCATGTAAAAGAGCTTGTTAAATTTGAATTGTGAATTTCAAATATTGCTGACAACTACTAGTCACTATTGGCTTACATAAGCTTGTGTTTGGTTGTTTGAGAGCTTATGTTTCAGGTAGATTATGTTAAGCATGGCATTGAGAGGTAAGATCCTGACCAATGCCTGAATCTACCATATGATATGCATAATAGGTTTTTAGGATTCGAATTGCGAATTTCGGATTTGAGAAATTGCTGACAACCACTAGCCATTGTTGGCTTGCATAAGATTGTGTTTGGATGTTTGAAACTCATGTTTCAGGTAGATTATTTGAGCATGGCAGTGAGAGGTAAGACCCTGACCAATGCCAAAATCTACCATTTATGAGAAGAAGTCTCATGGTTGTAAAAATTAGTTGGTACGGGTTGATAAATTCGAATTGTGGATTTCGGATTTAAGAGGTACTAACGGCTACTAATCATTGTTGGCTTGTGTGAGATTGTGTCAGGAGGGACACATGGTAAGTGGGTATTCATGTTATGATAGTAAGCATAAAATTATAATGGGCATAGTAATGCTGCTTACAAGAAACCCACAATTGAGCAAGTCAATTTCTGTAATAGATAGAATTGCAAATTCTTATTGAATTTGATTGCTAATGTCATTGCTTGGTTATGAAACGATCAATTTGGATTGTAGTATCAGGTAATGATTGACTGTTTGGATATTTGATGAATGTATTAGGGGTACACACTACAGGAATACCATGTGTGATGGCCTGCAGAATCCAAACTTCATGGGAAGGATTTCCCTTATCTTGGAAATGGGGTTCGAGTGAAACTCCCTTGGACATTTTGAAAATGTCTCATCTGCACTGCATGTATGGTAATAACATGAGTGAGATGGTATGTGTTATGTCGGTAAGACATATGTGAATGTGAAACGTAAACAGGGAGCAGGGATGGGGCCTTGGTTTGCTTAAACCTGGTAATTGGAAACCACACAGACAGAGCTAGAGGGATGGCTTTCTTCTCCACAACCCCGGGATAGCACTAGAAGGGAATGCAGGGCCTGAGGGACTGTGTAGCAGAGAAGGGACTGATTCCTTGTGCTGGGTGTGTGTGTGGGTGTTATAGAAGTCAGGCTATTTCTGGTGTAGGTGTTCCTAGCTCCGCAGTGAGCTCACCAGCTTAGCATTCAGCCTTCTCAATTCCTTGACGATGCCTAACAGATACAAAGGCATACTGCGATAGCAAATGGATAAGTGTTCTATGACCCTTGCTATGAATATGCATGTTTAATTATTAAATTCCATATGCAGAACATGTTTTGATTTGTTTCCATGATGACCGATTGCTTAAGTATGCATAGGACCTACATGGCACACACCGGAAGAGAGTGCACACTTTTCCAATGTTGAGTCATGAAAGGGTTTTCAAGATTGATTACACTCTGGGGAGTGGACGCACTCCTGGTGTCTCAATATTTGATAATGAATGATATGAAATGTGATTACAGTTTTAGAGCAATGATGCTGATGAGTTTGCTTGTGTTGACAGGCTAAAGGTAAAGGTAAATGGTTGATATAAGTGTATGTTGGTATAAGTGTATTGTTGATATAAGTGTATGTTGGTATAAGTGCATGTTGATATAAGTGTATGTGTCATTGTTGACATAAGCGTATGATGGGCTGTGATGTGCCTAAGGATCCATAGTAGATCCTAGACCTGGAAATGGTCATGATAAAGTTCCAAGCCTAGTTGACATGGTTATGTACTGGCTGGACATTAATTATTTGATGTTATGGAGCAGCCGGCGTGCTGACCTAACATCTAAGTCCATAGGTGATCCCAAGGCTTGCAAAGCGAAGCAGGACCCTGTGGACGAACGAGGAAACGTACCATACAGATAAGTATTGGATTATCTTGCTTATGAATATACATGTGTATATGATTTGGATATGATGTTTTAAGCTCTTGTTCTAGAGATGAAAACTAATGAGAATAACCTAAACATGTGAATTATTCAATGTTTGGATATAGGTGTCACTGGAAGCAAGGATTATGAGAGCATCCTAGAGATGCATGTGGACATCTGACTGTCCTGGAAAGCTCAGAATGAGCGGCAATGAAAAAGGTGCTAGTAAGACAGGGGAGTCCTAGCAGCTGAGACAAACCATATGGAGAGACTCCATGGTTTAGAGGTCTGGAATAGACCAAAGACACTAAGTGTCTTGACTAAGAAGGATTGGTCCAACATTCACGGTAAAGTGAAAGAGGCTGAGAGCATGGAAAGCCACAGTGATGGTGTGGGTTCCAGGATGGAACAAAACAAAGAGGGGAAAAAACTCTTACTACTCTCTCTTGCCTTTTGATTATATATATATATATATATATATATGCATTGTGAAAACAAAGAGATTGTTGAATGCATGTATGATTGAAAATGGAATGTGTGTAATTGCTTAAGCAAATTTCTGAATGCTGGAATAGTTAAATCCCTGCCTAGGAATGGACATGAATGAGCTCATGTGCCTGTTGGGGAAAGGCATGAAAAATATGAAAGTTTCCATAATGGGACTTGAACTGTCATGACAATTGGGTAATTAACTAACTGATTTTGATATCTATATTATGCTTGGTCTGACAGAATTTCAATGGTGCATTCCACAGGTGAGAAAAGTGAAAACAGGTGGTGCACGTTGATTATGGCAGCAGATCAAAAGTTGTTGGACTTGGCTGGAAGTCTCCTTCAAATGATTGCCAAGACCCAAGAGAATCTTGGGGAGATGCTCAGGATACAGAGAAGGCAGAGTGAAATGAACCACCAGATTTTGCAAGACTCTATTGGTTTGCAAAGGGAGGTGAAAAGCCTTCTGGGAGCAATCGGAAAAGGAAAGGAAGGTGGATCAGCATTGGAGCAATTTTCCAAGCGACCCGATAAGAAACGGTCCAGGCATGAAGACTCAAAGGAAATTGAGCAGGTAAAGATGAAGCAGCCAGTGAGATGCTGGAGATGCGGAGGACATCATTTACGTCGGGACTGTCCGATGAAGGAACATGATGAAGGCGATAGCCGCAAAGTCCCTAAACTTCGGGATCAGCTAGGAGCTGAGAACCAGCAGGAGAGGTCCATGGAAGCCGAGCGGCTTGGTCGTGAACATTCAAAGTAGATGATTGAACGTGGGACAGATCTGCAAATTTTTGAAATTTTGATGTGCAATTGTATATGTATTGTATATATGTAATGGAACACCGAGGACGGTATTATTCCAAGGGGGAGGGGAATGTAATGTCCCCGTTTTTGACCCCGTTTGCATGATGTATATATTGTAATTAATCGTGGTGAGGAGCTCAAGGCAAAATCCCCACCATCGATTTGGTTGTGTATGTTTCGGCAATGGGGATAATTGTCGGTGGTATGTCATGCTATAAGGCACATTGTAATGTGGCATCCTGTAAACACGCACATCAAATAATTCTAAAACCACAACCAGCTACGACAATGCAATGTTGAATGAAAAGGGCATGGTTCCAAAGGATAAGGGGTGGGGGATGTCAAACCTTGGTTTATGGGGGAAAAACCCATGTTTTGTCACCTTGTTGATTTTCCATCTTCCCTTGTCAACCTCTTCAATGTTTTGTTGGGCAGCTAAGGAGTAATGGCTGCTGGTGGTTGAGGTAGTTAATGCCTTTGGGAGTGGGGTGGCAAGGCTGTCAGTCCCATACCCACATCCACACTCCACCCACGTCTGTCCATTCTTCTCCCTCACGCCCTATTCCCGGGGTCAATACACACTCACCATGATTTTGGGTCTGTTGGCTCCTCACGCACAGGCCCTGGGTGATTTTGGTCTCACGCAGGCATTTTCTTCCTCTTCACGAGTTGCTAAACGCTCAGGAACTTGCAATTCACGTCCTCCCGACTGCTGTGCATTCTCACGCAGAGAATTTTCCTCCCGTTTCTCATTTTCGCGCACAAGAATTTCCTGGGTCTTACCCACGTCATTTTCCTCTGCGGATTGGTGAATGGAGTGGCTGAATCCTTTCCCCATGGGTCGAATTGTGGGTTCTGCGTTGATTATTACCCACGCCCAGGCTGGGAGTCTGTAAATTTGTTTCCAGTGTGGTCTGTGTGAATCTTCCCATGGCTCAATTGCCTTGGACGAACTGTTGATTTTTCCCTTACTGTAAGTGTGTTTGTTGCTACGTTTGGGAATTTGTTGTATGCCGCTTCAAAATTCGTTTGCCCTATTTAAGCTGTGACAGCTAAGTAATTGCTTGAGTGCAATGGTTAGTCTTCGCACTGTGCTAGCTTGGCTTGCCTGTTGAAAGCCTGTGAAACCCAGCTGTGTTAGTTGCTGTTTGTTACCCCTTGGCTATGTATAAGCCTGCAATTGACCCTTATTCCAGAGGAATCATGCCCAGCTCGGGGGTGGCAGCGTTGTTGAGAGACTGATGAGCACACTGGCCTATGGTTGGGTGGAACGTTGCAGCGACGTAGCTGTTTGCGGGTGGATTCTTCATCAAAAGATAAGTATTGCTAGTTACTTCATCTCTGTAATTTATATTGATGTTAAATGCTAGAATGTCTATGTTTGCTTCCGCTGATTGTTTGAAGGACTGTGCATCCTTGTATGATGAATTATGCATCTGTGTATGCTTGTAAGTTTTAATTTCAGCATTTGATTTCTGTTTATGTTCATGGGGCATTTTTCCCGGCTGTGTTTGATGTGTTGGTCGCGTCCTCTTCGCCGGGTGAGGGATGGGGACGTGACACAAGCTAGCATTATGATCTTAGGATCTTTAACTTAGAGAATAACATGCACAACAATAAAACACAAGAAACAAGATACACAAATAATTTTCCTCTGGCAAACCATAAAGGAGAAAACCCCACAACTTCCTCAGAGATAGAATTAGCACCAAAAGTAAAACCTGAAAACATAAAGATGATCTCCCAATAGTAGTAGTCTCTCTCTCTGATCCCAACAACTTCTCTCTCGGTCATGCACCCCAATGAGTGAGTGTGTGTGTGATAAATAGAGAGGCTCACTCTCTATTTATATTCTTTCATTCACTTGAAACCCACTCCAATGTGTTGGCCTCAATTAACAATTACTTACTAGAGCTGATATCTCTAGGAGTGTCTAATAACCCCAGTGCCCCACAACTTGTGGGGACTTTGCCCTCTCTGACCAACAAGGAGGGTTTTCCTTAACACAATGGTGGCGACTATTGCCCCAACTTACAATGACTCACCTAGGGTCCACTTCTCAAGGATAGTATAATAACCCTAGGGGCCCACAACTGCGGGGACTTTAACCCTTGACCAATAGGAGGGTTACCCACAATGACTTGACATGACTTGTTTACATTATAGAACCTCCCCATAGGAACATTGGGGCATGACATGACTCAAATACATTACAGACACATCCCCGAATAAACATCATGGTATAATACATAAGATATACAGATGAATACATTATGAAGTTGCAAATACATCAACACTCCCTCTTAACTAGGAAGGTATTCTATCGACACAATTTATTAGCAAAAGTTTTCTTCTCTATATAATCTAGATCATCATCGATTTCTCGTCATCTTCATCAAGATTTGGATCATCACTCGATCTAGATCATCATCACTAGATCTAGATCATCACTCGATCTAGATCATCATCACTAGATCTGGATCATCACTTGATCTGGATCATCACTTGATCTGGATCACCATCACTGGATCTATATCATCACTGGATCTGGATCATCATCACTGGATCTGTATCATCATCACTAGATCTGGATCATCATCACTGGATCTGGATCATCATCACTGGATCTGGATCATCATCATTGTATTTAGATCATCACTGGATCTGGATCATCATCACTGGATCTAGATCATCACTAGATCTGGATCATCATTGCTGCATCATCATCACGAGTGCTATCTCATGATTCTTCTCGTCACAGGAAGTTCTACAGAGCCATTCCTTTTTCATGCCGGTTGTAGGCCTAACCTCCATGTAGGTCTTCTTCAGTGCTTATATCTGACACCAAGTCAGAATGGCCCACCTAGCACTTACATCTGACCATGGGGGGAACACATCCCACAACCATGTCAAAAAGGCACGCCCAACACTCACATATAATCATGTAGGAACCAATCCTATGATCACATCAGAAAGGCTCTATACTCACATATGACCATGGGGGGAACACATCCTGCAACCATGTCAGAAGGGATCTGCACTTACATCTAACCATGGGGGGAACACATCTCGCAACCATGTCAAAAGGGCTTTGCACTTACATCTGACCATGGGAAAAACACATCTCGCAACCATGTTAGAAGGGCTCTACACTTACTTCTGACCATGGGGGGAACACATCCCACAACCATGTCAAAAGGGCTATGCACTTACATCTGATCATGGGGGGAACACATCCCACAACCATGTCAGAAGGGCTCTGCACTTACATCTGACCATGGGGGGAACACATCCTATATTAATATCAGAATGGCCCTTAGTCATAGACCAAGTATTCCTGGTAACTGACCAGGCACCTGCATTCCAAGAATGGAAATAGCCCTTATATCTGATCATGTAGGAACCAATCCTACAGTCATATTAGAATGGCTTAGCACTCATATCTGACATGGAAGGAACCAATCCTCTCACCATGACATAATCACTCAGCCCTTACATCTGACCATGGAAGGAACCAATCCTCTCACCATGTCAGAATGGCTCATGGACTCATCACTTCCCCTTAGAAAGGACCTCAATCTGGAGAACACCAAGCTTCTCCCTGAAGTACTCAAACTTCACTCTGGCCAATGGATTCATCAACACATCAGCCACCTGTTCATCCATCGCAACATATTGAAGCTTCACTATTCCCCTCTACACCATATCCCTGATATAGTGATACTTGATCTCGATATGCTTCGACTTGTCATGGAACACCGGGTTCTCTAACAACTTCACACAACTCTAGTTGTCACAATGTATATAAGTAGCATCTAACTTGAGATCAAATAAATTAGATAGTAGCTTGCTCATCCATACTTCCTGACAACTAGTTGAACAAGATGCGAAATAATCTACTGCAACTATACTCAGTTCCACACAGGATTGCTTCCTGCTAAACCAAGAGATCACACCTGATCCCATACTGAAGTAACACCCTGAAGTTCTCTTCCTATCGATGGCACTACTTGCCCAATATGAATCAGCATAACCCTCTAGGTTAATCTTCTGACTCGCCTCATACTTGAGCCCATAATCAATTGTACCCTTCGGGTACCTCAGAATATGCTTTGCAACAATCAAGTGAACATGTCTCGGATCTATCAGGAACTGTCTCAAGGTGTTCACAGCAAAGCAAATATCTGGTCTCATGTTTGTCAAGTACATCAAGGACCCAATCATCTGATGATATATCGTAGCATCAACCGTCTCTGTTGAAGCATCACTCAATAGCTTTAGGTTCAATGCCATAGGTGTGGCCATAGCCTTGTAGTGCATCATCCTAAACCTCTTCGGGATCTCTATTGTATATTTCCCTTGCCCCAAGGAAATTCCATATGCATTCTACCACACCTCAATGCCTAGAAAATAATGCATCAACACATAACAGGAGCATCACTGGTCTTTCGCCTTCAACCTTGAAGCAAAGGTTGGAATCCACTTTACTCTCAGTAAATTCTAGAGTCATCAGTAATCTATCCATCCTGTCGTACCATGTCGAACCTCAAGATATTCTATATTCACTCCCTCTGAAGTGAAGCATCATAATTCCTCTGTCTTCCATACTCTATGCACTGAAACATTTTGTACCGGAGTGACAAGTAGCTTCCTATGCTACTAATATTCTATGTATCAATCTAGTGTATAGAATTTCATCTTCAACCTTATAGCAAAGGTTAAGATCTTCATCAAGCTTATCATGTATGTGTTTCAACTGCCATTGGTTGCAAATGTCTCTTTGTATTCTATGCCTTCTTTTCATGAGAATCCTTGTGCTACGAATCTTGCCTTGTATCCCATGATGTTTCCATCTACTGCATGATGGAATTGCTGCATCGTAGAAATCATTCTTCTTGAACTGGTCTTCCCTTTCTTCTTGGTTACTTCTTTATAGCTAGAAGGTTTTGCATCAATGATGTCACTGCATTCGTCATATTATTCTTCATCTTGAATTGTCATCACTTTTTCTTTGGAACAATTATCATCCTTCTTTGCTTGTAGGCGATTATGTATGCAATCTTTCCTACAAGTCAAATGAATTTGTATGGTTAGAAACATTTCATAAGGAATATTCATACTAGAAAATTCTTATGCATAAATATATGATCATGCAACTACTTTAGCCAAGACAACATTCATGCATGTCTCACGGAAACTTTCTAGATGCCTTCCATCTCTACCAGGACAACATTGAGATTGTGCACTAATCCAATATGTCAGAAAAGAAGTTTCATTTTAGATAAGTAGCAATGTAGAGTTGTATAGCACCATGAGCTACTTACCCATCATATGCATATTAGTAGTATATTGTCATTAATGCAAACATTATATCATGTATAATACATTAACTGAATATTAAAAAATGCATAACAAAACAATATCATGAAATGAAAATTGAATAGTTATCTTTATTTGTTTCATGGGTAGACTCCTTCTTGAGCCTTCAGCTTCATTGTCTTCTACATTCATAATAGCATCGTTTCTTATCCAAATGCTAAGATGGATAAGAGGTTCTTCAAGAGTTGAGATCTTCATATTCCTCATCGGTTGAGGGATCTTCTTTGGATGGTGAGAGCTTGATCTTTGGTTGCTCCCATATTCTCTTCTCTTATTATGAGTCAAGATTCTTCTTCTTGTATGTGCTCTTCCTAGAGACTGCTAAAAGTAATCACTTCCTTCTGGCACACATTCCTCTCATGAATGAATCTCGTGATCCTGGGAGGCCGTTCAAGGTGGCTATCACCCCTTTTGCATTCTCCACTTCTTCTTCTACTAGTTTCTTAAGGTCATATTCCAATTTATGTTCTTCCCTTCAAATAGCTTGGTCAAGGAATCAAACATCTCTTTCGGTGTCTTTAGGGAAGACACTTGTGGTACAATTTGATCCGTGACTGAATCAACAATGATCTTCTTGGCCTTGACCAAGTTCTTCTTGTGTAAGGCTTTAAACCTCATCTCCCTCTAGAACTGGAACCTCTCTACTTATGTAGGTGTCATTTTCTTCAGAGAGATCATATACTTCCATGCTTGGAATTTCTCAACTTTACTAATATTATCATCAAGATGATGTGATAGATCACTTTGAAATGAGAACCTCAAATGTGTTAGTTTTTCAACATTAAGCTAGCATTATTAGCATCTTTAACTAAGAGAATAACAAGTACAGAAATCAAACACAAGAGACAATGAACACAGTGTTTTTCTTTGGGGAAACCAGAAATGAGAAAACCCCACAACTTCCTTAGAGATAGAATTAGCACCAAAACTATAAAATCCCAAAATAGTAAGTGATCTCCCGACAGTAGTAATATTCTTCTTGTCTAGCCCCAGTGTCTTCTCCTTCCTTAACTATGCACTACACTTGAGTGTGGATGAGTTGTGTGATAAATAGAGACTCTAGTTCTCTATTTATACTAATCCCGACATGACTAAAACCCTACCAGGGCCAACCTCTACTAGGAGAGTCTAATAACCCTAGTGCCCTGAAACTGCAGGGAATTTAACCCTTAGACAATCAGAGGGTTACCCACTATGACTTGACATGACTTGTTTACATTATTGATTCTCCCGATCGAAACATCGGGGCATGACAACATGACTCAATTACATTATAGATACATCCCAGAATAAACATCGGGTTATAATACATAAGATACATAGATGAATACATTCTGAAGTTACAAATACATCAACACTCCCTCTTAACTAGGAAGGTATTCCTTCGACACAATTTTCAGCACTGGTCTTCTTCTTTGTATCAACTGGATCATCTCGTCATCTACATCTCAATTCTTCTAAGTCTTCAAGTCATCTTCATCTTCAAGTCATCTTCATTCTTCGAATCTGGATCATCTTTCAATCTAGATTATCATGGGACATCATCACTGGATCTGGATCATCATGGGACATCATCACTAGATATAGATCATCTCTCAATATGGATCATCATGGGACATCATCATTGAATCTGGATCATCACTGGGAATCATCACTGGATCTGGATCATTACTGCTAGATCATAATCACTGGATCTCAATCATCACTCGATCTGGATCATCACTGGGCATCGTCATTGGATCTGGATCATCACTGGCTATCATCACTGGATCTCGATTAGCACTCAATTTGGATCATCACTGGTGATATCTCATGATTCTTCTCATCACAGGAAGTTCTACAGAGCCAGCCCTTTTTCATGTTGGTTGTAGGCCTAGCCTCCATGTAGGTCTTCTTCAGCACTTATATCTAACCTACTCATCAGAAAGGCATAGTACTCACATCCATCCAAGCTGGAACACATCCTACTCACAATTATGGAAGAGTTATGTACTTCCATCCAGGCCGGAACACATCCAACTCACAATGATGGAAGATTGTCCCACTTTCATCCAGGCTAGAACACATCCTGCTCACAATGATGAAAGACTCTCATCCAGGTTGGAACACATCCTAATCATAATGATGAAAGATTTCTACACTTCCATCCAGGCTGGAATACATCCTACTCACAATGATGGAAGACTCTCATCCAAGCTGGAACACATCCTGCTCACAATGATGAAATATTTCTGCACTTACATTCATCCAAGCGAGAACACATCCTTCTCGTAGTGATGAAAAGGCTCTGCACTTACATCCATCCAAGCGGGAACACATCCTACTCATAATGATAGAAGGGCTTGCACTCACATATGATCTTGTAGGAACTGATCCTATAGTCATATCAGAATGGCTTCCAGTCCTCCTTGACTGAGATACCTAGTAACTGACTAGGTGCCTTCATTCTCCTAGAGAATGGCAGTTTCCCTTACATCCGACCTGCTCGTCGGAATGGCCAACACTCACATCTGACATGGAAGGAACTTAATCCTTTAGCCATGACATAATGGTTCATCCCTTACATCTGATCAAGTGGGAACACATCCCTCTATCACATAAGAATGGCTACTCAGTCCTAGACTGAGTGTTCCTAGTACCTCACAAGGTAGCCCCATTCAAAGAATGGAAATTTCCCTTACATATTTCCTACTCGACAGAATGGCCAACACTCATATCTAACATGGAAGGAAGTAATCCTCTCACCATGAAAGAATGGCTCAGGCCTTATATCTGGCCTACTCGTCAGAATGGGCCATGGATCTCAGCACTCATATGTGACATGGAAGGAACCAATCCTCTCACCATGACAGAATGGCTCAGCCCTTATATCTGACCTACTCGTCAGAATGGCTACTGATCTTAGCACTCATATCTATCATGGAAGGAACCAATCATCTCACCATGACAGAATGGCTCAGCCCTTACATCTGACCATGGAAGGAACCAATCCTCTCACCATGTCAGAATGGCTATGGGACTCATCACTTTCCCTTGGAGGAAATCTCGATTTGGAGAACACCAAGCTTCTCCCTGAAGTACTCAAAATTCACCCTAGCCAATGGCTTTGTCAACACATTAGCTATCTATTCCTTCGTTGCAACGTACTGGAGCTTCACTGCTCCCTTCTGCACCACATCCCTGATATAGTGATACTTGATCTCGATATGCTTTGACTTGTCATGGAATACTAGATTCTTTGACAAATTCACACAACTCTAGTTGTCACAATGTATACAAGTAGCATCCAACTGGAGATCAAATAAATCAGATAGTAGCTTCCATAGCCATACTGCCTCACAACTAGCTAAACAAGCTATGACACACTCTGCTTTAGCTATACTCAATGCCACACAGGATTGCTTCCTACTAAACTAAGAGATCACACATGATCCCATACTAAAGAAACACCCTGAAGTGCTCTTCCTATCGATGGCACTGCCTACCCAATCTAAATCAACATAACCCTCCAGGTTAATCTTCTGATTCACATCATACTTGACCTTATAATCAACTGTACTCCTCAGGTACCTCAGAACATGCTTTGCAGCAATCAAGTGAACATTTCTCGGATTTGTCAAGAACTGGCTCAAGGTGTTCACAACAAAGCAAATGTTTGGTCTTGTGTTCGTTAGGTACATCAATGACCCAATCATCTGATGATACATCATAGCATCAACCGTCTCTGATGAAGCATTTCTCAATAGCTTTAGGTTCGATGCCATAGGTGTGGCCATAGCCTTGCATTCCATCATCCCAAACCTCTTTAGGATCTCTATTGCATACTTCCTTTGTCCAAGGAAGATTCCATCTATACTCTACCACACCTCCATACCTACAAAGTAATGCATCATCCCCAAGTCCTTCATTTTGAACTTAGTAGTAAGCTTTCTCTTCGTATTAGAAATCAACCCATCCGTACCTGTCACAAATAGATCATCTACATACAGTAGAAGCATCACTAGTTTGCCATCCTCAACCTTGTAGTAAAGGTTGGAATCTGCTTTACTCTTGGTAAAGCCCAAATTGGATAGAAAGTTGTCAATTCTGTCGTACCAGGTCCTGGGTGCCTATTTCAAACCGTACAGGGCTTTCTTCAATCTGCACACATGAGACTCCCTGTCATGTGTCTCAAAACCAAGTGGTTGTTCTGCATACACTTCCTCTTCTATTACACCATTCAAGAAAGCAGTCTTGACATCCATTTGGTGTATCTTCCATTTCATAACTGTAGCCAGAGCAAGTACTAATTAGATGGAAGTGTATCTAGCTACAGGTGCAAAGGTTTCTTCATAATCTATTCCTTCTTTCTAATAGAAACCCCGAGCCACAAATCTTGCCTTATATTTTTCAATGCTACCATCTGCAGCATGCTTGACCTTGTAGATCCATTTGGAAGTTATAACTGACTTCCCTTTTGGTCTTGGGACAACATCCCAAACATCATTCTTTATGATCGACTGATATTCTTCGATCATAGAATCCTTCCATTCTTTCCGTTCTGTCGCTTCTTCATAGCTGGAAGGTTCTTTATCAATGAAATCACATAGTAAGGCTACATATCCGGAGTAGGATCTATTCCTATTTCTTTCTCTGTGATTCTCTTATGGAGCTCCATATCTTTCCACACCTTGGATAATTTCTCGTACCCAAGCAGGTTTCCTCTTATGAGGATTCTTCTCCATAGGCGGATCTATAGGTCTTTGTGGTTCTTCAAATTCTTGATCTTCTTCTTGAGCTTCTTCATTCGTGGTTGTATCATGAATTTTGGGTACTTCTGCTTCTACTTCTTCAGGTTCTTCAGCAGGTCTTTTTCTAGATTTGTTGTAAGCTGTGTCTTCATCAAATGTCAGATCCCTACTGATGTCAATCTTCTTGTATCTTGGGAAATATATTCTGTAAGCTTTCGAGCTTTCAGAGTATCCCACAAATATACCCTTCTTTCTTGAAGGATCTAATTTTGTTCTCTTCTCTTTTGGAACGTGTATGTATACAGGGCAGCCGAATATTCTGAGATGCCCTTGTCAGAGAAGGCTTCTTCAGGAGTCTTGTTCTCGAGTACTCTATGCGGAGTACGGTTCTATACATACGCCGTTGTTCTAGCAGCTTCTGCCCAAAGATGCATTGGAAGATCTTGATCATGAAGCATGGATCTTGCAGCTTCCATGATAGTTCTATTCTTCCATTCTGCAATCCCATTATGTTGTGGATTATAAGGAGTGGACAAATCCCTCTTAATCCATGATTCTTTGCATAGCTCTTTGAATTCATTTGAAGTGGATTCTCCACCATTATCTGATTGAAAAGTATTGATCTTCTTTTCAATGTGGTTCTCGATCAAGGCTTTGAATTCCTTGAATTTGCTGAATACTTTGTCTTTGTTCTTCATGAAATAAACCCATGTCTTCCTAGAAAAATCATCAATAAAAGAAACATAGTATGCATTCCCGCTTAGTGAGTTTGATGACATCGGACTACATACATCATAGTGGATGATTTCTAGTATGCCTTTGGCTTTGCTTTCACTACTGAGAAATGTCTTCTTTGTATTCTTTCCTTTCGCACATCCTTTGCAGACCCCATCATGTTTTTCTTGGAATTCTAGAAGACCTTCAATATCTTTTCTTGCAATAGGTAGTGCTCTTTAATGCACATGTTCAAGACTTCTATGCCAAAGCTCATTTGGCTCTACTATGTCATGAACCAAGGCTTGTTCTGGATGACCCTTCAATTTGTACAATCCTCCTTCTTGTTCTCCAATCACCACTTCATCATCGATAGTCTTTCCTCTTGGCCACATGATGACTTGACCATTTATGAATGCAACTCTCATTCCTTTTGCATCCAATGCTGATATGGAGAAAAGGTTCTTCTTGAGTCCTGGCACAAACAATACTTCTTTCATTGTTAGAGACTTACCAGAGTCTGGTTTATATGAAGATTCCCCACTACGTTTTATTGGATATTAGTAGTCATCTCCTAGCTTCACCTTGTAAGGTGATTCATGTTTTGACAGTCTCACAAAGGATTCCTTGAATCTAGTCATATGTTTGGAAGCCCCACTGTCTATAAGCCAATCATCACTACCATGAGTAATGTTACCTGTGAGAATGAAAATCAAAACATATTCATCCTCGCTTAAAGAATCTTCACTTTCATATCTAGATCTCTTCTTGGATTGTTCATCATCCTTTGCAGCATGAGCATGATGTCTTCTTTTGTTCCCCTTCTTCTTATGAGAGTGGTTCTTGTTCTTAGGACAGTATTTTTCAAAGTGCCCTATCTCATCACATGTATAAAATCTTAATCTAGATGGGTCCTTTCTATTCTTATCTCTATGATGAGGATTCTTACCTTTGAAGTGATGAGTTTTTCTTCTACCTCTCTTGGAGTGAACTATGAGAGCTTGATCTTCACTTCCCATCTTCTCTTCTCGAGCTGCTATCCGAGCTTATTCTTGAGAGCACACTTCCCATAGTCTGATAAACTTGACTAACTTCTTTCTAGCACAGATTCCTTGGATGAAAGAATCCCATGACCTAGGAAGGCCATTCAAAGTAGTCATCACAATCTCTGCATTTTACACTTCTTCATCAACAGCTTCTAATTGTTCCTTGATCTAAGAAACCCTTGTGAAGTAGGACTAGATAGTCTCTACATTCTGAATCTTCACATTCTTCAGTTGATTCGTCAGAGTCATCTTCGGTTTATGTTCTTTCCTTCAAACAATTAGGTTAGGGCATCAAACCTAGCTTTAGCTGTCTTGAGAGAGGACACCTATGGGATAAGGTGATCCTTGATAGAATCAGCAATGATCCTCTTTGCCATAACCATCTTCTTCTTATGCAAGGCCTTTCCTAATCTCCCTCTGGAACTGGAACCTCCTCATGGATGTAGGAGTCTAACTCATTTTCTTCCAGGACCAGGGAGATCCTATACTTCTAGGCTCGAAAGTTATCAGCTCCCTCAAGCTTTTCATCAAGCTTGATATGATGAGACATCTTAATAGAGAACCTCAAATGGAAATACAAAATATTTTAGATTTTACCAGGTCAAGATGTCGTATCTGAAACTTGAGCTGAAATCCTATAGAGCTGGTTCAGGAGAAAATTAGGGTTTTGCTTTTCTGGAGTTCTGTCCACCCAAATGTGAAATTTATCCCTAACTTTGATTTTGGAGAGGAGATCAATCCAGGCCTGGGTTCACTGAAAAATTCCTCTTCTATGAAAATCCCTAATTTTCGGCAGTAGTGTCAGGTCCAAAACTAAAAAACCTCAGAATTGGATTTTGCTTCGACAGAAAGATGCGCCCTAAGGAAAAGAGTTATTCCACCTTACTTTTTCTAAAAATCTATGGAGGAATATCCACAAACTAGGAAGCCCTAGTTCCCGCAGCTGCACAGTGTCTTCTTCTCAGGTTAGCTCTAATACCATGCTAGTTTTTCAACATTAAGCTAGCATTATTAGGATCTTTAACTGAGAGAATAACAAGTACAACAATCAAACACAAGAGGAAATGAACATAGTGTTTTTCCTTGGGGAAACCATAAAGGAGAAAACCCCACAACTTCCTCAGAGATAGAATCAGTACCAAAATAGTAAAATCCCAAAACAGTAAGTGATCTCCCGACATCAGTAATCTTCTTCTTGTCTATCCCCAATGTCTTCTCCTTCCTTAACTATGCACTACACTTGAGTGTGGATGAGTTGTGTGATAAATAGAGACTCCAGTTCTCTATTTATACTAATCTCGACATGGCTAAAACCATACCAGGGCCGACCTCTACTAAGAGAGTCTAATAATCCTAGTGCCTCAAAACTGTGGGGACTTTAACCCTTAGACAATTGGAGGGTTACCCACTATGACTTGACATGACTTGTTTACATTATTGATTCTCCCGATCGGAACATCAGGGCATGAAAACATGACTCAATAACATTATAGATACATCCTGAAATAAACATTGGGTTACAATACATAAGATACATAGATGAATACATTCCAAAGTTACAAATACATCAACAAAATGAAAATAGCAAAAGATTAGATCTTACTGATTTGAGGTGTCTATCTTGGTTCCAGAGCTGGCTGGATAGGGTTTGTCAAAGAAACTCTAATTTTCAAAACTTGGAATATTTCAGATTTGATTGGATAGAAAGATATATCTCTTCAAGTTGAGCTATCCAATGTACTCATTTTCTAAAAACAGTGGAGGGAAGCTCCCAGAACAAGAAGGCCTAGTTTTTCAATTTTTTTTGCAAAAATTCCTGTTACTGTTTCTGTGTTATCTCCAAAATTACTACTCCTCTATGTCTGAAACATCACACTAAGGTGTCCTCACATGTCCTTGTTCCAAAAACATAGGTTTCATCAATATTGGTTTCACCAATTGGGACTTATGATCATTTTCTCAAGGTGACCTGTTATAGGACTGTTCAGAAGAGTGAAGTTGTACGGACTGCCATGTGTCACTGTTTCATCTTCTGGGTCTGAAATTCGGACCACATACAGAAAAGTCTGTTCTATTTCTATAAAATCTTCACAAATGTCATTTGTAACTTTGTATCCCAATATATAGCAATTCTCCCCAGGTGTCCTATTTAGGGATGAATCCTGGAAGAGGTTGGAACCCTAACTTGGAGGGATCATATCTCCCAGAATATAGCGAATCTGAGGCTGAATTTTGGATAAGTGTTCATCAATATTTTGTCTTCAATATAAAAAACTTTAAGCTCCTGAGTGTTTTCCAATCCCAGGATATAGCGAATGTACCAAAACTTATCATTTTTAGTATTTAGGGTTTTTCCAGCTCGAGGTCAAACTAGGGTTTGACTTTCCTGGAGTTTCACCCAACCAAAAATATTGACCCAGGTATCTAAACTTGGATTTTTATGAGGAGAGAAATCCTATTCCAGGCTCACTCAAAAATTCCTCTTCTGTAGAAAGCCCTAAATTCCCACACCGAAAATTGAAAATGCTCGGAATCGAATTCCGCTTTGACAAAAAGATGTGCCCTTTAATGGAGAGTCAACCTAGTATACTTTTGCTGATGGATTGTGGAGAGAGACCCAAAAAGTAAGAAGCCATAGATTTTGTAGCTGCACAATGTATTCTTCTCAGGTTAACTCTGATACCATGTTATATTTTTATCATTCAAGCTAGCATTATGATCTTAGGATCTTTGACTGAGAGAATAACATGCACAACAATAAAACACAAGAAACAAGAGAAACAAAGAATTTTCCTTGGGGAAACCATAAAGGATAAAACCCCACAAATTCCTCAAAGATAGAATCAACACCAAAAGTAAAACCTAAAACATAAAGATGATCTCTTGACAGCAGTAGTCTCTCTCTCTGATCCCAACAACTTCTCTCTCACTCATGCATCCCAATGAGTGAGTGTGTGTGTGATAAATAGAGAGGTTCACACTCTATTTATATTCTTTTGTTCACTTGAAATCCACTCCAACATGTTTGCCTCAATTAACAATTACTTACTAGAGCCAACATCTCTAGGAGTGTCTAATAACCCTAGTGCCACACAACTTGTGGGGACCTTGCCTCCTCTGACCAACAAGGAGGGTTATCCCTAACACAATGGTGGGGACTATTGCCCCAAATTACAATGACTCACCTAGGGTCCATTTCTCTAGGATAGTATAATAAATCTATGGCCCCATAACTGCGGGGACTTTAACCCTTGACCAATAGGAGGGTTACCAACAATGACTTGACATGACTTGTTTACATTATAGAACCTCCTGATAGGAACATCAGGGCATGACATGACTCAAATACATTACAGACACATCCCAGAATAAACATCAGGGTACAATACATAAAATATACGGATGAATACATTCCAAAGTTACAAATACATCAACAAACCTACCTTGTTCACTGCCACATCTATCCCCATGGTTGGTGCACATCCAGATCCCTTTCATGGGGAGATGGTTGGTAGTGGTATGGTGTCTATTCCACCCATTATTATAGGTATCCATTACACTATACTTACAGGTCCTGGTCCTAGTGGGCCCTTTTCCACCACACACACTATTGTTGGTCTGATACCCACTAGTGGTGGCCCCACTCTAGCCACTGTGGTTTCTACCATACCATCATCTATCCCTAGGGGAAGTGGCCCTTCCACTTCCATTCTAGCTATTCCTACCATCCCAGTGAGTACTCCTATTATTAGAAGTCAACCTTACCCACCCCGATTCATCCATGGGAACTACATTCCTGTTGGTGCCAGCAACATTGTTGGCCCTTCCCAATCCACTCTCGGTTCTAGTATACATTTTATGGCTAGCATCAACATTCCTGATTTGGAATGGTTGACCAATGAACCCATTCATCATAACCAATTATGCGCCCCCATGCCCACCAAGCTCCCTTTAGACATCCCCATGTTTGAGGGAAAGGCGAGAGAATACCCCCAAAACCATATTTATCTCATTCCACTTATGGTGTTTATCTAATAGCATAGCAGATGATTATATCTAATTGTGGTTATTCCAGCGCACACTCACAAGTGTTGTGGCCAAATGGTATATCGAGCTGCCTCATGCCACCTACTCGAACTTTTTGTAACACACCTACAAATTATAAATAAATAAATAAAATTGCATGCATTACTTTTATACTTACTTAGTAGATTTCTATGTTTTACTTTCGTTATTTTTAATATATTTGTCTTGTTGGTTACATCAGGTTCTGCTCATGATTACAATGGCTAGCTCCTTCTAAAAATTTCATCCATGTCTACACAGGTGATGTACTTTGTTTATACTAGTTCTTTATTATTTTATCTTTATAATAGGTTGAAACTAGCCCAAGGCATGGGGGACTATCCATGGTCTTGACCCCAGCCAATAAATTGCATTATATTTTAAAGGCCTTGGCCTCACCATAGATTATAATATGGTGTGAAAATACCCACCCTTAAGCATGAGAAGCTTATGGTTTGTAAAGCGTATGGTTCCTTCATACGACGACGTCATTATAAATAAAAAGTGAGGGTTTAATTACTTTCTGCTAGCATGTGACTACATGGTTTGGACTAAATGCGCCTTCTTTACGGTCCTCAATGTTTATGGTGTAAATACCATATCATATGGTTATATGATGAATAAAATATTAAAGGTTAATGGCATGAAGTAATACAATGCTTGTAATGTAATTTTATGTTTTTAAAGCATAGTAGTATGCTATGGTTGTAATAATATTCAATGGACTTGGCATAACCTAGAACTATGGTGATAGAATAATTCGGTGGTATTTGTAATATATATATAACAATATGGATATAGTGTATGGTTATGGTGTGAAGGATGTGGACCTTGGCATAACCCCGAAGGTTCTCGACATAGGTTAATCTGAGTGCAGACTACCTTGCTCATGCCATAAGGTTTAACATTGGGGGTTTTATTATGGCTATATATATATAAGGTTTCTATGGTGTATTATATGGTTTTGGTGCATTGTGCATGTTCCAAGGTTCGAAGGTATGCAATGATTTGTACTTAATGATGTTCTTTCCGTGAATTATTGTGGTACTTGGTTGAATTTCATTAACTGTCCTAGATGCGAGTTAACAAGGCACCCAGGCTCTAAGGTGACACGAGAATTGATCTTGTCCTTACACTTGGATGGTGGGATCTTCATGGTTTCATAGGGTTTTTTAAAAAGGATTTACTCTATCTGAGCCCTCATTTTGGTGGTATTGTTAGGTCATAGGTCGATGAGGGCCGAAGCTCTGCTATGTGTTGTTCTTGCTCTGTTTCTACTGTGTCAATTGCTTTAGATTGGTGGGTGAACACTGCTCTATTCTCACTATTTTAATGGCATTGGCTGGTTCTTTTCAAGGTAATTGGTTTCAAAATATTCCTCAACCATCTATCTTTGAACACCGGAGCTTCGACGGTCTTGCCAACACTTCTACCATGTGAATAGTTTGATTTGATAGGTGAGTAATACTTGGTAACTTATATTTGTGCTTAAAGTGGTTTACAATAGTTGTTTCAAGGCTTATTGATGTGTTTTCGATGATTGCTGGTTGCGGACGAATAAGGGTACTTTGGAGGAGATGACCCCTGTACCTCGTTTAAGTATGCCAAGGTAAGGTTTCTTTAGAAAATTATTCAGTTTTTGAGTTGTTTTGTTCTTCTCTACATGAAAACTGAATAAAGTTTGCATGGTTGTAGGTTGAAGGAGCTGGAGAGGGAGGCGACAGGGTCACCTCTTCCCATGCCCACATTTCCAAATGCCAATGTAAAATATCCTTGATTTAAATTTTTCTTTTTATTTAAAGGTTTTGACCCATAATGACCCAACAAAGTCACGGTTGTAGGTCATTCTAGGTAGAGATTGCGGGGATCCAAATGGTAGCCACATCAAATTAAAAATAAGTGGTTTTCGGTTTTGAATTCGTAAATGAATTTATAAAACACTTCTTGGGTTTGTGCTAGCTCTTTAGCCATTAACACCGCATTGTAATGTAATGTAATGTTTATCCTATACCTTGGAAGGGTTTGGGTTCCCTTGATGGGTATTATTCCCATATTGTTTAATGTTGATGTTTTATTTTACTGTGGAAACCATCAAAGATGGTCTTACAGACACTCTTTAATATATTTGTGTGTGTGTGTGTGTGTGTCATTTAAAAGAGAGGAGTACCAGCCTTCGACTATGTAAATTCCTTTATCGTTTTGTATTCTTTGTGTGTGTGTGTGTGTGTGTGTGTGTGTGTGTGTGTATACACACACATTTTTTTTTTTGTTAAACCAACCGAATACCATTATTGATGGTCTTACGGCCGTGAGTAATGCTACATTGTTTTATAGTTTGTAGATCCAATCCTCAAGGTTCACCCAGCCATTGCCTCGGCAATGCATTAAATATCTAGCAATGCTTTTATTAAAATCTTTGTTAATGAAACTGTTCTATCATTTAAGACTGTGCAATATTTGTTTTGAATCATGGCATCCATCCTTGATGGTATTATGTCCGTGAATATAGTGGTTAATATATTAAATGTTGTTGTGTATGGTAATATTCTGGTGATGATTCTTGTCTGTATCATGGAATTAAACTTTGAGTAAATCGATGGTAGCCATTAAATGGTATTACGACCATATTATACATGTTATTAATACTTGTAAAATTTATTATAGCTTTTAGGTTCTGTGACTGTTTAAAACATGAATCGCATGTTTGTAATGTGGTGGCAGACATTTGACATGGTCTTACAGCCATAACCTTTTTTTAAATAATAATTAAGTGTTGTGATATGTAATATAGTTGGATGGTTATACATGAGATTCTATTTGCATTTGGTTTATCTTTGTTTATCAGTAGACTGTAAGTTATTTAAATACTTAAAAGAGATTCGATCCCATGATATTTGTAGTGTAGTTTAGCATGTGAATGTATCTTTAGTAGTTAAACATGCGATTTCATTTGGATTCTTTTTACTATACTTGGATAGACCTGGCAGTCATTGCAATGCTTATAACCTTCTTCTTGATTTAGTTTGCCTCTGTACATGATTGTAAATCGTATCCCTATATTCCTGTTGTAGAAATAATAGCTCGAATGCTATGAGCAAAGATGCTAAGAAGAAGCATAGAAAATAGATCTTTCTACTAAGAATTCTCACAAGCATACACAACAAAAATAGAGAGAAGAAAAGATACTGAATCACATGAATGAAGAGATGAATATTGGAGCATATCCTTCCATTTATTAATGATGAATAATAGTGTACATAAATAGTACATCCCTCATAGGAAAATTGTGTTAGAAAACAGGACCGCAAAGCAATAACAGATATATAGTTAAATCAATAAACAAGATGCAAAACACATTAAAACATTACAGAGAGACATAGATATAACATGGTTCACCCAAAAGATGGGATAGATCCACAAAGAAACTGCCATTCCTTTTATTACAATCCAGAAAGGTGAATGGATACAACCTGCAGCAAAACTACGGCACTTCCTCTTCACACTCTCACAATCTCTCTTCTAATACAATACCATACATTGCTCAGTCATTTTACAGTCACAAGCCATGTTATATATATGTCTTATTCATTATACCATACATTGCTCAATCATTTTACAGTCACAGACTACAAGAAAGTGGTGTGTTAGAAAGGATGAACAGAACGATCATGGAGCATGCAAGGTGTATGAGATTGCATGCAAGGTTCCCCTTACATTTTTGGGCTGATGCTATAAACACTGATGTTTATTTAATAAATAGAGGGCCTTCAAGCACTTTGGATGGTGACATTCCATAGGAGGCATGGACAGGTAAACATGTAAAACACTCATTTCTGAGAACTTTTGGTTGTGAAGCATTTTTCCATATTGATAAAGATGATAGAACAAAGCTTGAGGCTAACTCCAACAACTGTACTTTTATTGGATATGGGGTTGATGATTTTGGTTATCACTTATGGGATCTTCAAATTTGCAAAATCATTAGGAGTAGAGATGTAGTATTCAATGAAAAGGTCCTATACAAAGATCAGTTGCAGGGAAAGAAAGAAGAAAAGGAAAATATAGAGTACATAGTGCTTGATGAAATTAAAGAAACTGAAGTTCCAAAGGCACCAAAAAATCAAGAGTAGCAGCAGGTACCTAAAACTTCTGCAACTCTAAGAAAGTCTACCAGGTTAAGTAGACCCCCTGAACGATTCTCTCCTTCAATGTATTATTTATTGATGAATGTTTCTGGTGAACCAAAATGTTATGACGAAGCAATGCAGGTAGAAACTAGAAAGAAGTGGGAGAAAGGAATGGATGAGGAGATGGACTCATTGGTAAGAAACCAGACTTGGGATATGGTTAAGTTTCCTACAGAATAAATGGGTTTACAGGTTAAAGGAAGAAGATGGAGGCAAGAAGCGGTACAAGGCTAGACTTGTTGTAAAGGGGTTTGCCCAAAATAAAGATATAGACTTTGATGAAATATTTTCTCTTGGTTTTAAAATGACTTCAATTAGAACTATTTTAAGTCTAGTGGCAGTAGAAGATTTACATCTTGAATAGTTAGATGTAAAAACATCCTTTCTCCATGGGGATTTGGAGGAAGAGATTTATATGCAGCAGCCACAAGGGTATGAGGCCAAAGGGAAGGAGAATTTGGTTTACAGGTTGAAGAAGAGCTTGTATGGCCTGAAACAAGATCCAAGGCAGTGGTATTTGAAATTTGATAAGTTTATGACAAAACAAGGTTATGATAGATGTCATTCTGACCATTGTGTTTATTTCAAGAGGCTAGATAATGGAATATATATTATCTTGTTATTGTACGTGGATGACATGCTTGTTGTAGGGTCTAACATGTAGGATATAAATGTGCTCAAAAGAAAACTATCTAAATCATTTGCAATGAAGGATTTGGGTGCTGCAAAGCAAATCCTTGGTATGAGAATAACAAGACATAGGAAAAATTGCAAATTGACGTCTCAAGGTGAGTACATAGAAAAGGTTTTGCAAAGATTTAGAGTGCAGAATGAAAAACCAGTCAGTACACCTTTGACCAGCCATTTCAAACTAAGCAAGGATATGTGTCTAGAGACATAGGAAGAGATATATTACATGTCCAATATTCCCTATTCATCATTGATTGGAAGCTTGATGTATGCCATGGTGTGCACAAGACCAGATATTGCACATGTAGTGGGAGTTGTGCGCGGGTATATGAATAATCCAGGTAAAGAGCATTGGAAAGCAGTACAGTGGATTCTCAGGTATTTGAGAGGTACCACTTCTCATGCATTATGTTTTGGAGGTTCAGACACTGTTCTATAGGGATATGTTGATGCATATATGGCTAGTGATAAAGACAGTAGGAGGAGCACCACATGGTATGTGTTTACTGTGGGTGGAACAACAGTAAGTTGGATTTCAAAACTACAATAGGTTGTTGCACTTTCAACAACATAAGCAGAGTATGTTGCTGCTACAGAGGCTAGTAAGGAGATGATTTGGTTGCAGAGGTTCATGGAAGAATTGGGTAAGAAGTAGGAGAATAGTAGGCTGTACAGTGACAGCCAGAGTGCCATTCATCTTGCAAATAACTTAGCCTTTAATTCAATTACTAAACATATACAACTCAAGTACCACTTCATAAGATCTTTTTTAGATGAAGAACTGTTAAAACTGGAAAAGATAGATACTAGCCAGAAACCTGTAGACATGTTGACAAAGGGAGTAACCAAAGAGAAACTGAGTTCTTGCTCAGTTTCTGTTGGCCTTCAAGCATGAAGGTGAAAATAAGAAATTTTCCAAGTCCAAGGTCCATAGCATAGTCCAGAAAGTGTAGTAGTGATGGAGGTGTTGTGATCAGTCTCCAAGTGGGATATTGTTGGTTATGGAGCTTGATCTTCTAGATCCAGAGATATTATTCAGTCATGTTTGTAACCCAGGTGTATTGTACACTTGGGTTACAAACAATACTGAATAATATATATGGATTTGGAAGATCAAGCTCCATAACCAACAAATTATGTTATATGGAGACAACTCAGAAAGCTCAAAAAGGTAGACTTACAAAATATGATAAACCCCCATAGGTGGCTAAAACACATCCCAAATAAGTTAAGGACCTCATAAATTAGCAAAATCATGAGTGATTTGTCAAGAGTGAAGGAAAAACATGATAATCCTGAAAAATGGAGAGAAACTCATGGAGGATGGGTTGGAAACAAAAGATATCAATTTTCTAGTTAACTAGCCTTACCTTATCCATAGAAAAGCAGGATAAAAGCAAAATAAGGAAGAATCTACAAAAAACATAGTTACTAATTCTATATGTCCATAAAGTAGTCAAGATCAACCTAGAATCAGAAATAAATCATTCCTAGGGTATAGATAGCATGTGTTGACTTTAAGGTGCAAGTGGATGCCAACTAATTAGCTAGTGGATAGGAATTTAATCAAATAATGATTAAATATTTTATCCTAAGTTATGCGTGGGTTTAATAATATTCCAACACCCCCCTTTAAGTCTGACTTTATGATGGTATGTCAAAAATATAGATGCATATGGATGCATATAGGGTCCAACAACAAGGCTATGGTCACCCTTTAACAATTATTATGTCCAAAACAATTTAGGAAAGAGGAAAAACCACATGGGGAAAATCCTCCCTCAAGAAAGGACAAGGCACAAAATTTGAAATAATATATATTCAACATATCTTTAAATTCACTTTAATGAGCTTAATGAACTGATTTTGGATGGAATACTTGATGAATAAATCATGAACTCCATGATCATGCGCTAGAGTGTAGAACCTTCAAGAAGGAAGAGGAGAGACTCCTTGTATCTCATCAACTGATGAAGTGGGAGAATTATATGAATGGTTCTTTCTGCTGTAAAACCCTGGTATTCAAACATAATCTTAAATGGAAAATATATATGTGCATACCCCTTTCCAAAGAGTACAAAACTTAAGACAATTTATTACACGCTCAATTCCCTGAATAGTTGCAAAATTGTGATGTGAATCACATGTCATTCTTCCAATATGATGTAGCACCTTCCCAGATATGATATGAGGGCTGATAAAACTCTGATATATCATAAAAATTATAATATGGTATAGCAAATACAAATGCTTCAGTGACTCCATGAGGATATAGGGCTAGACTAGGAAAACTATGAGCAACTGGGGAAAATTGATAGGTGTAAAAATATGAAAGATTGATGGAATTGAGATCTAAACCACAAGTGTTTAGAATAGATCCAAACATGTTTAATATCATTCCAAATAGGGCTAATTTCATTATAACCAATCACTAAAATATAGGAAATACTTCAAACCATGTAGGATAAGTAACACTGCATAAGAGACCAGTGAGGAATTTACTAGTGAACTTGGGATTTGTATAGTCTTAGGATTATTTAGAGGAATGGTAGATGGTATGTATGGTGGTATGATTTATTTTATGACATTCATATAATACTACAAAAAATATTCTAAATCAGATATATAAGCTTGTGAATGAAATGAGGAAGAGCTGCTCAAAGACAAGTCAATATCTAGTGAAAAATCACAATTTTTCAGAGATGAATCTAGGAGGTTGATAGGAGGATTATCAAAGAAAGGATATGATATTTATTATTTTTATATATCATAGACTAAATCTATATCAGATGCATGAGAAAATTATTTAACTCTGGCACTCAAAGCATAATTTATATCACCTTGGAACTGCACACTATGACAGTGTTCTAAGGAATCAGCAGGCTTCTCTAGTTCATCTGGAACTTCAGTCTTGTGCTTCTCAAGAAGTGGATACATGATGTCCATCTTATTCTTGAAACACTTCTTCTATAAATGAAATCCCTTTATGTCATAAGAACAATTGGATCTTCTCCCTTTCTTCTTACCCTTCTGTACTAAATCTTCATCAGTAGGCTTTGAACTTTCATCTTCAAATTCTGACTTTGGCTTCTTCTCTTTCACAATTTTTTTTTTCTTTGGATTTGATATTCTTGCTTCCTTGAACCATGAGAGAATTATCCTTCCCTTGGAAAAATTAAGGACACCCATCTGGATCAATTTATCTTTCTCCTTTGTTAGTGAATTAAGAAAAGTATTTAAAGAAGGTATTTTCCACTTAGGAACAACAAGCATATTAGCATGAACAATAGACACAAAAAGTGAGTAATCAGGACCCAATTTAGAAAGAATGGAAAGGATTAATTGATAATCTTCCTTCTAAATCCCATATTTCTTGAGCATTATAAAAAATGACTTAAACTTGCTGAAGAAACCCTCAAGAGAATCGAAACTGCTTGGACTCAGTGAGGATAACTCAATCTCGAATTGATGCGCTCTTAGGTCATCTTGAACTCCAAAGAGAGACTCCATTGAGTCCACACTTGGTATGGAGTGGTAAAACCATCTATATGAAATATTATATTAGGATAAATAGAGATACAAGAAATCCATATTCTTCATCCAACCTATTATGCCACTTGTATTTCTCAATCACAACATTGGGCTCATTCTCGAAAGCTAGTGTAACTCTGTATAGTCCTTTACTACGCAATACAATGTCAATTTTGGATTTCATTTGTGGTAGTTGAAGGGAGTAAGAATTATATCTGAGGAAGAATCCATATTTCTGATTTGATGCACTCAAGAAACAAAACTAGGAGAAAATATTGTAAGCTAGACAAGTTCTTCTTCTGAGAGGGATAGGAGACTAGACACGCTCTACTGGAGAGAACATATAGCTCCTCAACTATGTAGAACTTGATAAATATTGCACTCTGATACCATGTAGAAATAATATCTCCAATGCTATGAGAAAAGATGCTAAAAAGAAGAACATGAAATAGATCTTGCTACTAAGAATTCTCACAAGCATACACAGGAAAAATAGAGAGAATAAAAAAGACTGAATCACATGAATGAAGAGATGAATATTGGAGTGTATCCTTCCATTTATAATTATGAATAATAGTATACATAAATATTATATCCCTCATAGGAAAATTGATTTGTAGGGAGACAACTCATAAAGCTCAAAAAGGTAGACTTACCAAATATGATAAACCCCCATATGTGGCTAAAGCACATCCCAAATAAGTCAAGGACCTCAAGAATTATAAAAAGCATGAGTGAGTTGTCAAGAGTGATGGAAAAACATGCTAATCCTAGAAAATGGAGATAAAATCACGGAGGATGGGTTGGAAACAAAAGATACCAAGTTCCTAGTTAACTAGCTTTACCTTATCCACATAAAAGAAGGATACAAGCGGAATAAGGCAGAATCTGTAGAAAAGCACAATTACTAATTTTGGATGTCCATAAAGTGGTCAAGACCAACCCAAAATCATAAATAAAGCATTCCTAGGGTATAGATGGCATGTGTTGACTTTATGGATGCCAACTAATTAGCTAGTGGGTAGGAATTTAATCAAATAACGATTGCATATTCTATCCTAAGTTATGAGTGGGTTTAATAATATCCAAACACTTACTAAGCTGATTAAGGGATATGTATAGACATTACTTTGATTATTTTTGTATATTTATACTTATGATAGCAACATTGTACTTCACAATTAGTTATGTAAACCTTATTTGATTTGAATACTTTAATTGGAATCCTATGAGTTGTATAATGTTAATATTATTAAGTGGAATCCATTTGTATATATTGAATAATACATATCTATACTATAAACAAGGATGATATCCTAATACTTTTATGTGTGTATGAATTTGGATGATACTCTATCCATATATACTTATAAGTTTTTATGGAAACTTTACCGTGGTTTAAATCTGATAAAAGTAAATGATTGCTAGCATGATTATAGATCCATACTTCATTTAGTTTCATAAATACAAACTAAGGAAGAATTTTGAAATTAATTAATACAAAAAGGAAATAGACAGTTCAGTTTACAAATACACTATACTATTTAGAAATAGATGATTCCAATCTATTTATGTGCAGAATTCAAATTTCGAGAGGAATTGGACTTCTAAACATTTAAGCATGGCATCACTATGCTAAATGATACAAACTAGATTCTAGACTTTAATCTTCTTCATATTTACATTCTACAGACATTTAAACATAAATTATGACCCTGAAACCAATGCTAGGAAAATATAAGTGGAGAAGCTATTCCTCCCAACCAACTCCCAGAGCATCCAATTTACTTGTTGCAGAACCCCCAAGCATGTTCAGTGAGCCACAAGTGAAAAATCCTTCAATGTGCCATCTCTTGCATTCACATACTTAATCCTTATCCAATACAAGTCTCCTACTGTTCATGGACATACTAATATATAGTATTTTACCTATGACTTGGTCATTTATGATCCTCCTGCTCTTTAGCACTCAACTATGAGTTATGACCTCTCTTTAGCACTCAACTATGAGTTATGACCTCATTTTTGGGGATGATGACTCATACATCTTGAGTTCTCAATCAGTGGATTCTGCCACATGTATTTTCTTCTTTTTTGTCATCAAACATTCTTTAACATCTATATCCACTTTTGTTCCCCTTCAACATATCTTATTTAAAAAAAATGTTGTATTCTATACTTTTTTGTCAAAAATAATAAAATAATAGTTGAAGTATTTTCCAACATAATTAATTATTAATTATTAATTCAGGGTGTATTACATACATGTCCCTTTAAATGATAACACCACCATCGGTGTTATAATATATATTTTTTATTCCTCCATTTCATCTTCTTAGAATAATTCTGGATATGCCTCCTGCATATTACTTTCCATCTCCCAAGTTGCTTCTTCCAGACTAAGGTGCTTCCATTGCACCTTGACCATCAGTTCTAGAATAAAAGTTCTCTCCTGTCGAGAATGTGCTCTGGTCCCACCTGAAACTCTCTTTCTAGTTCCACCTGGATTACATTCCAATCAATCGCATGAGAAACATCATGAATGTATATTTTTAAAATAAAAATGTGAAACACATTATGCACTTTAATATTGTGTGATAGGGATAACTGGTACGCAACCAACCCTACTTTACCTAAAATTTCAAATGACCCTCAATACCTAGGTTCCCATTTTGAATACTTGCTCAATATCAAGAAACTTTTTTTGGGATTTACCTTTATATATACATGATCACCCACCTGGAACTCTCTAGGAGTTATTTTTAAATCAACATAACTTTTTTGTCGGTCTTGGGAAGCCTTCGAGTTTTTTTCGTACTTGTTTCATGGTTAGTTAATTATATTTTAATAAATTAGTTCCTAAAATTAATCTACCAACTAGACTGCTCCATGAAATTGGAGTATTACACTTGCATCCATATAATATTTCAAAAGGACTCATACATGTAGAAACTTGAAAATTATTATTATATGCAAATTCTACTAAGTGTAGGTAGTCTTCCCACTTACCTGATTTGTCCACAACATACATCCTTAGTATGTCCTCTAAGACTTTATTTACCCTTTCAGTCTTCCCATCCTTTTGTGGATGATATGCAATACTAAAATTCAACTATGTTCCTAAACCTTTAAACAAAGATTTCCAGAAGTTACCTGTAAATTTTGCATCTCTATCTGAGACTATTACTTTCGGTACACCTTGTAACCTAAATATCTCATTCATGAAAATATCTGCAATGTTAACAACTTTATATGTAGATTTAACATGAATAAAATGAGCATCCTTACTTAATTTGTCGACTACGACCATGATTGAATCACTTTGTCAAAAATTCTTCAGAAGGCCTTTTATAAAATCCATACTAATTGTTTCCCACTTCCATTGTGGAATGGGTAGTGGATGCAACAATCCAGCTGGATGTTGATGTTCTACCTTAACTTGCTGACATTCAAGATAGTGAGCTAAGTATTCCGCCACTTATTTCCTCATGTTTGGCCAAAATAAATCCTTTTTGATCATGGTGATCATTTTCTGGAATCCAGGATGCCTTGAACATGGTTGTTTATGGAGCTCATTCATAATTGTAAGTTTAATTTTTGTCACATGTTTGGTATGTACAACCAAGTTTTTTATGCATCAACAGTACTTTTTTATTTAGGCTGAAATCTGTTTTTACTTGATTTTGTTCATTTTTAACAGTATTTTCTTTTTAAAATCTGATCTTCCCTATCAGAATTTTCAGTACTTAGGATCTGATTTTCCATATCAGATTCATAGTTGCTTCTTGCAAAGAGTAAATTTGCATGATGACTTAGAGCATCTGCTACTTTGTTTTCTTTTCATTTTATGTGTTTTATTTTGAAAGCATATTCCCTTAAAAATGACAACCATCTAGTTTCTCTCGCATTCAAATTTTGTTGATCAGATAAATATTTAAGACTTATGTTATCTGACAAAAGTAGAAAATTCCTTCCAATTAGGTAATGCTGCCACATTTTAAGGCTCGATTTATTGCAGGAAGTTCTAGATCATGTGTCGCATAGTTTTTCTCATGTTCTTTTAATTTCCTATATTCATATGCCACAACATAGTTTTCTTGTAATAAAACTCCGCCTAGCCCTTCCTTGCAAGCGTCGATACATACGACGAAATCCTTGAATGGATCAACAATATTTAGGATTGTGGTGGTAGTTAATAGATGTTTTAGTTTGTTAAATATTTCCATGCATTTTTTATTCCATTCGAACTTTTTACCTTTCTTCTATAATGAAGTTATGGGGTAGGAAATCTTACAAAATCCTTCAATGAACTTCTGGTAGTATTCAGAAATCCTCATAAATGATCTAATGTTGGTTACATTTTTAGGAATCGGCCATTCGGTTATGGCCTTTATTTTATCAGGATCAATAGAGATTCCATCCTTACACACTACGTGCCCAAGGTATTGAATCTTATCTTTAAATAAATCACATTTACTGAACTTTGCGGAAAGTGGTTGTTCACTTAGTACTTGCATAATTATCTTTAAATGTTCCTTATGTTCTTGTTCGTTCTTAGAGTAGATTAGTATGCCATCGATGAAGACAACCACAAACCTATTTAGGTAGTTACTTAGGATTTTCTTCATTAAACACATGAATGCAGCAGGTGTGTTTTTCAACCCAAAAGGAATTATGGCAAACTCGTCGTGGTAATGGGTCCTGAATGTTTTTTTAAATATATCCTCATCTTTTATTCATACTTGATGATAACTAGAACTTAAGTCTATCTTTGAAAAGTTAGTTTCTCTGTGGAATTGATCCAATAGATCATCTATCCGGGGTAGTGGGAATTTGTTATTAATGGTCATTTTATTATAATGTCGGTAATGTATACATAATATTAAGCTTCTGTCCTTTTTTTTACAAACAAGACTGGTGCTGCCTTGGGAGAGACACTAGCTCAAATGTATTTTTTATTGATTAATTCTTATAGTTTTGATTTCAGCTTTGTAAGTTCTATTATGTTCATTCGGTAAGGAGCTTTTGATGTTGGTACCGCTCTGGGTATCAGATCGACATGAATTCAATGTCCCTTTTTGGAGGAAGTATAGGGACTTCTTCCGGAAAGATGTCTTCAAACTCCTTCAAGAATGGTATGTATTCTAGTTTAAGTTTATTATCATTTTCATTATCATTCATTATATATACAACAAAAACTTTACATCCTTTTATTACTGATCTTTTCATTTGCAACGTATATATTTATCTGATTGTGACCTTCCCAGGGATCCCTTTTACTTTTATATTGTTTCCATTATTGTTAGTACATGTAAAGGTTTTGTCGAAACAGTTTAAAACTACTTTATGTTCTTCTAGACAATCCATTCTTATTAACAAAACATAGGAACCTAGAGGAAGAATATTTAAATCAACATGCGTAATGAAATCATTCATCATTAATTTGCAATTCTTAACAAGATTAGTAACTTTAAGTTTTGTACCTGTGGTTAATTGTACGAGCCACAACTTATCAAACATTTCAGGTATTAATTTACACAATTCAATTATTCTAGGTGATATATAACTCCATCTTGCACCTCGATCAATTTAAATAGAAATAGGTTGACCATTTATCATACCTTCAATTTCAACCATAGAAGTCTGGTGATCTGCTTGTCAGTTTTCCAATGCAACACAAATTCTCGGCATGCTCCTTGCCATGTCCCCAACTATGAATGCTTCTTGGATAGAATGAACATTAAAATTCTTTTTTTCTTATTGGGAAGTCTTTAAAGTAATGTGGCCCTCCACAATCCCAACATTTTGAGGGTTCTTTTTGTGTTGGGTTCTTGTTAAGAACAATATGAGGTTCTTTTACTGCAGAATTCTGCAGTTTAAAGCTTTTGTATTTATTACCCTTATACCCCTATAGTTATTCCCTATGTTTTTATGGAACTTATTTTGTTTCTTTCTGGGATCAAAATTATTTGGCCTTTTACGTGTCCAAGTTGTTACATTTTTCCTTTTATTTTTGGTTTGGTCGTAACAAAAGTTTGCTTTTCTCTTCACTTCCTTTAGCATCTTTGGATTGTCATACTCAATATGTTATTTGAAAATGATAGGAAAACAACTAAGAAACCATTGCATTTTTGTTTTTGCATCAATTATGTAAGGAACGTAGCAAAGGAGGCTTAGAAAATTACTGCAGAGTTCCTTCATAGTCATGGCTCCTAGCCTTAATTCATAAAATTCTTTGGCCTTTTTTTCATAATATTGTCATGATAAATGCTTTCTTTTAAAAACATTTTTAAATGTTTTTCGATTTGCATGTATTTCTTTTATCCCCTTAACCTTGTTTATATCCTGACACCATATATCTTCCTTTACAGTTAGATTATAGATGGCCATTTTAGCCTTTAATTCATCAAAGTAGTTGTATATTTGGAAATACTTTTTATTTATGAACAATCAATATTTTGCCTCTTCGCCCATCTAAATTTCCCCATTAAACATTGGTGGTTTAATCTTTTTAAACTCCCCAAAGATTTCCTCATAGGTTTTGTATTTATTTTTCTTTTTTTTTTCATAACTACTTTCACTTGAATCTTGTTTTATTCCTTACTGATGTTTTACTGATTCTTTACTGGAAGTTTTAGATTTATGACTAGAAAATTCAAGCATTCTTCCCTTACATTTGTAAGGTGTGGTTTTAGGTAGTCCATGTTCAGATTCCTTATTTTTTTCATTTTCATCATTATGTATCTTATCTAACATAATAGCATTTAGTTCTTCTTGAGCCATTAGAATTCGTTCGTTATCTTCTTTAACTTTTCATAATTAAGACCTTAACTCTTTGACAATTATTTGTAGTTCATATTTTTTCTCTTGACTTTTGTTCAAGTTTACCCAGAATTCCCCATCCGTTAAATTACCCTCTTCGTTATTTAAAGGATTTCCTGGGTGACATTCCTCTTCTATAGACATCTCTGCATTTTCCATGTTTCCTGTAAAATATAGTTATCCTTCTCTTTGTTGTATTTGTAAGAGAATTAAACAAAAATAAAGTAGAAGTTAGTTTTATGTTTTATTTAAAATTTCTAGTAGTAAGTCGGTTCGGGCCTAGTGATGTAACCATGCTCTGATACCGTTATGTAACACACCTAAAAACCGTAAATAAATAATAAAAAAATACATGCATTACTTCTATACTTACTTAGCATATTTCTATATTTTACTTCTTTTATTTTTAATATCTTTGTAGATTTTTAATAGTTTTACTTCTTCTATTACAACGGCGCCTAGCTCCTTTTGTAACCTCCATCCATGTCTACGGAGGTGATGTACTTTGTTTATACATGTTCTTTATTATTTTATCTTTATAATAGGTTGAAAATAGCCTAAGGCATGGGAGATTATCCATGGTTTTAACCTCAACCTATAAATTGCATTATATTTTAAAGGCATTGGCCTTACCATAGATTATACTATGGTGTGCAAAGACCTGCCCCTAAGCATGTGAAGATTAGGGTTTGTAAAGTGTATGGTTCCTTCATACGGTGACCTCTTATTATAAATAAAAAGTGAGGGTTTAATTACTTTATGTTGGCATGCGACTACATGGTTTGGCCCAAATGCACCTTCTTTGTAGTCCTTAATGTTTATGGTGTAAATACCATATCATATGGGTATATGATGACTAAAATATTAAATGTTAATGGAATGAAGCAATACGATGCTTGTAACATAATTTTATGTTTTTAAATCATAGTAGTATGCTATGGCTGTAATAATATTCAATGGCCTTGGCATAACCTAACACTATGGTGATAGAATAATTCGGTGATCTTTGTAATATATATATCACTATGGATATAGTGTATGGTTATGGTGTGAAGGATGTGGACCTTGGAATAACCTCGAAGGTTCTTGGCATAGGTTAATATAGTGCACACGCCCTTACTCATGTCATAAGGTTTAACATTGGGGTTTCTATTATGCATATGGTTATCTATATATATAAGCCAAGGTTTCCATGGTATATTACATGGTTTTGGCATGTTGTGCATGTTCCAAGGTTCGAAGGTAAGCAATGATTTGGCCTTAATGATGTTATGTCCATGAATTATTGTGGTACTTGGTTGACTTTAATTAACTGTCCTGGTTGCAAGTTAAGAGTGCAGCTAGGCTCTAAGGTGACATGAGAATTGATCTTGGCCTTACACCTGGATGGTGGGATCTTCATGGTTTCGTAGGGTTTTTAATAAGGCTTTACTCCATTTGAGCCCTTATTTTTGTGGTGGTGTTTGGTCGGAATTTGGCGAGGGCTGAAGATCTACTCTGCTTTGTTCTTGCTGTGTTTCTATTGTGTTAATGGCTTTGTCTTGGTAAGTGAACTCTGCTTCATTCTCACTGCATTAATCACATTTTGTGGTTCTTTCTGAGGTAACTAGATCCAAAATATTTATCAATCGTCTACCTTTTAACGCTAGAGTTTCGATGAGCCTTCCAACACTTATACCATGCAAACCTTTTGCTTTGACAAGTGAGTAAGACTTGGTAACTTATATTTGTGCTTAAAGTGGTTTATAGTAGTTGTTTCAAGGTTTACTTATGTGTTTTCAGTGGTTGCAGGTTGCAGAGGGATAAGGGTACTACGTAGGAGCCGACCCCTGGTCCTCATTGCAGTATTCCAAGGTAAGGTTTCTTTAGAAAATTATTTGGTGTTTGATTTGTTTTGTTCTGCTCGACATGAAAACTGACTGAAGTTTGCATGGTTGTAGGTTGAAGGTGCTGGAGAGGGAGGTGACACAGTCATCTCCTCCCAAGACCTCTTTTCAAAATTCCCAGGTAAAGTAGCCCTGGTTTAAACTCTATTTTTTCTTTATAGGTTTTGACCCATACTGACCCAAACAATTTGTGGTTGCAGGTCATTTTGGGCAGAGGTCATGAGGCTCCAAATGGTAGCCACATCAAATTAAAAGATAAGTGGTTTTCTATTTTGAATTCATAAATAATTTTATAAAACCCTTCTTCAGTTTGTGTTGGCTCTTTAGCGATTAACACGACACTATAATGTAATGTAATGTTTAGTCTATACCCTAGCAGGGTTTGGGTGCCCTTGACAGATATTATTCCCATACTGTTTAACATTGATGTTTTATTTTACTGTGGAAGCCATCAGAGATGGTATTATATGTATATATATGTGTGTGTGTGTGTGTGTGTGTGTGTGTGTGTTGTTTAAAAGAGAGGACTATTGAACTTCGGCTGTGTAAATTCCATTATTGTTTTGTATTATTTGTATAGATATACATGTTGCTTGTGTTAAACTAACTGGCTTCCATGATTGATGGTATTACGGTTGTGAGTAATGCTACATTGTTTTATAGTTTGTAGATGCAACCCTTAGGGTTTTTCCATCCATTTTCTCGGTAATGCATTGAGTATCTAGCAGTGTTTTTATTAAAATATTTGTTAATGAAATTGTTCTAGCATTTAAACCTTTGCAATATTTGTTTTGAATCACAATAACCATTCTCGATGGTCTTACGGTCATGAAGATAGTGGTTAATATATTAAATGTTTTCTTGTTTGGTAAGATTGTGGTGATGATTCTTGTCTGTATCATGGATTTAAACTTTGTGTAAATCAATGGTAGCCATTAAATGGGCTTACGACCATCTTATACATGTTCTTAATGCTTTTAATATTTATTATACCACGTAGGGTCTGTGACTGTTTAAAACATGAATCTCCTATATATAATGTGGTGGCATCCATTTGACATGGTCTTACAGCCATAACATTTTTTTAAAATAATAATCAAGTGTTGTGGTCTGTAATATAGTGTGATGGTTATACTTGCGATTCTATTTGCATTTGGTTTAGATTTGTTTATCGGGAGACTGTAATTTATTTAATTACTTAAAAGAGATTCGATCCCATGATCTCTATAGTGTAGTTTAGCATGTGAATGTATCTTTAGTAGTTAAACATGAGATTTGATTTGGATTCTTTTTACTATACTTGGATAGACCTGGAGGTCATCACAATGCTTATAACCTTATTCTTAATTTAGTTTGCCTCTGTACATGATTGGAAATCATATCCCTATATTCTTGCTAAGTTGATTAAGGGATATGTATAGGCGTTAATTTGATTATTTATGTATATGTATTCCTATGATAGCATCACTGTACTTCACGATTAGTTATGTAAACCTTATTCGATTTGAATACTTTAATTGGAATCCTCTGAGTTGTATAGTGTTAATATTATTAAGTGGAATCCATTTGTATATATTAAATAATACATATCTATATTATAAACAAAGATTAGATCCTAATACTTCTATTTGTGTAGGAACTTGGATGCTACTTTATACGTATATACTTATACGTTTTTATGGAAACCTTACTATGGTTTAATTCTTATAAAAGTAAATGATTGCTAGCATGATTAGAGATCCATACTTCATTCAGTTTCATAAATATAGACTAAGAAATAATTTTGAAATTAATCAATACAAATAGGAAATAGATGGTTCAGTTTAGAAATACACCATACTAATTAGAAATAGATTATTCCAATTCATTTATGTGCAGAATTCAAATTTCGAGAGAAAACAGAATTCCAAGCATTTAAGCATGGAATCACTAGGTTAACTGATACATACTAGATTCTATTTTAATCTTCTCTAGATATGCATTCTACAAACATTTAAACATAAATTATGAACCTAGAACCAATCCTGGGAAAACAAAAGTGGAGAAGTTGTTCCTCCCAACCAATTCCCAGAGCAGCCAAGTTACTTGCTCCAGAACCCTCGATCATGTTCACTGAACCATAAGAGAAAAATACTTCAATGTGCCATCTCTTTCATTCATATATTTAATCCCCATACAATGGTATCCTCTTTCTACTCATGGACATACTAATATATAGTATTTTTCCTAGGACTTGGTCATTTAAGAGACTCCTTCTCTTTAGCACTCAATTAGGAGTTGTGACCTGATTTTTGGGGATGATGCCTCTTGCATCTTGAGTTCTCACTTAGTGGATTCTGCCACATGTTGTTTCCTCTTGTGGGTCAACAAACACTCTTTAACATCTATATCCACTTTTGTCCCCCTTCAGCGTATTTTATTAGGTAAAAATGTTAATGCTTGACTTTTCTATCAAAAATAATAAAATCATAGTTAAAGTATTTTTCCAGCAGAATTAATAATAAATTATTAATTCATGGTGTATTACAATTTTCCTCATTAGACTTGATGTTTCTCCAGTATTTCTAATTACCCATTCGATATGATGAGGGTGTGGAAATTATATTATCCTGTAGACAAAACACAACTACCCATATCACGGATCACATCCATGAATGGTGGCATCCCTGTAGCTTATGTAAGTTCCAGTTAGATGATAGAATTTTCCTATATTAGTTTCTCAGAACCTTACTTCCCCCCTTTTCCAAGGACGCTGCATCTGAGCGACCAAAAACTAAGGATGAAGCCATCCTAGAGGCACAATAGTTTGATCTCATATACACCCAATTAGGTTACCTATATACCTTTATACCCAATGCTCCTCGTGTTAGATCCCCACATCGAGATACGTCAAAGGCATATCATGATGTTGATGGAGTCATTGGATATATTACTTAGCACCCTCACTTTTACATGCCCTTTCCTTTGATGCCACCCCATTCTAGTAACACCCCAAGTGTTTCCCAACTAGGTTACGCTCTCGATTTTTCACTTGTAACAGCTCAGTATGGAGCCACAGCTTCCTATGTTCCTCCCGCACCAGCTCCTCACATTCATGGAATGAATTGTTTGATGAACTTGTGTTATAGATAGACGGTTGGCTTTGCAACCCCACCAAATGCTCCTTCCTATTTCCCACCACCTGTGCAACCTACTCCAGGTCTGGCCCTGACTCCTCCTACTCCTCCAGGATGGGTCTACGCATAAAAAATCTCCCTAATCAACCCCCAATAACCAACAAGGGAAGGGAATATGATAGATAGGTAGGAATTACGGTAACAACTAGCCTCAAGGAGGTGGCCAACAACCCAACCCTTCAAACAATAATGAATACAACCCCCCTACACAGAATCGCCACCGTCCCGCTAGAACTGGGAAGAATCCGTAGTTTCAAAATAACCATACATGCACTATCTTTAACACTTACAACCATTACACACATCATCATCCTGATATTAGTTGAGTCTGTCATTTACTCCAAACTAATAATCAACATGACCCCAATGGGGATGCTTGGGCTTAGCCAAACCCAGCACCACCAGGTCCTTCACCTATGGTGCTCCAAAACACCCTGCCAAACCAAGGAATGGTTTAAACCCATCCCTTCATCTCATAAACTCCCACAACCACTTTTGTGGGTCAACCCATTGATCTTGGTGTCCATCATCTCATGACGTTATTATCTGAAGTCAACCTATAGAATCGATGAAACCAATATGGATCCACCATGGAAAGCATTAAAACCTCTATAGAATCTACCTCCATTGCTCCATATATGTCTTTTCATTTTCCAAGACCCCCCACAGATAGGACTGCCAAATTCCCATGATTCCCTTTGTGTCGTTTTGCAAACAATGCCACTATGAGATTTGTGCTCAACTACAGTATATTCAATGACTTTGCTTAGTCTCCCTCGACCATGTCCACTCTGGAATTTCTCAAAACTTGTCCTTCACAATGTAAATCATTGTTAGCCGTGTTAAGTGTCATCAATCCCTATGAATCTAGGTTGATTACCTTCAACTTGGATCAAGGAGAACCTTGTATGCCATCATTCGTTGCCTTCTAAGTTTTAGTCGTGATTCAAGATTTGGTTATTCATTGATACATCATTGATGAGGGGGAATAAACTTGTGTTATTTCAACATTTGTTTGGAAAAACTTGGATCCCCAACCCTTCAAACCTCTTCCATCACTCTTCGTTCCTATGATGGTCATGTTTCTCAACCTAATGGTGTCCTCACAAATGCCCATGTTGCGTTAGCTAGAAAAATATTATTTATTGACATTGAGGTTTTCAATGCCCAACTTGATTACAACCTCCTCGTAGGATGTAGTTATATGTATGCAATGTGAGTCGTTGCCTCTACCATCTTTCGACTCTTGATGTTCCCCATAATGGGAATATTATGACCAACAACCAGCTGATGTATTATGATCTAAATGGGCCAGCCACACTGGAACACATCCTTCCTACTATCAACACTACCATTGACGGTGTGTCCATACCTTCCTTGTCTACTGCTGGCCCAAGCTTATTTGTCAAGGATCCTATTACATACACCATTTTTTACTTACCACCTCCTCCTTCGTTGACTGATATATCATATTTTTGCACTATCACATCCGGTAGCATTCTGAACTCATGGAAACCTTAGTCACAACCTCAATCGCAGACCTCGAGGAATTATTGGGATTCATTCCCTATCCACATGATTCCCTTCCTATTTCCACCATCTGGTGTCATCAGTAATCTCATCATGGATACTCGCAACCTACCTAGTTTCACATAGGGTATTCCTGTGTGGTACCTAGACCCACCAACCCCTCACCCGAATCCCCATATAGTGTTGACTCCTATCCAACCTATTGAGATAATGTCACACCCACCTCCTAGTACAAAACTAATTGCTTATGTCTCTACTATTGTTCCCTCTTCTTCCAAGAAGACTAAGGGAAAGACACCCAAAGCAATGACATAACCACATCCTCCTCCTGCATGTGCTTTATGCGATGTCCAAGGCCATGCGAAATAGAATTGTCCCAAATTTCCTATCCTTCGCACCCACATGCACACTATAGTCAACATTGACGACACTGCAATTGTCAAAGTACCAACTATACTTTCGGTGAAGAACAATTCATTGTGAACCAACCATCCATGTACAATTTGTGGCCTATATGGTCATTATTCACACCATTTCCCAAAATTTCCTGAGTATCGGTCGCTCCTTAGTTACCTTCGCATGCACTCCTGCAATTATGACATTACTATCCTTGAGGAGATACACTCTCTATTTTCTTCCTCAGACACAACCAACACCATCTACATGATCTCTAGCTCTAATAGTCCTTCCCCCTCCTCGGTCTTGGAATATACATCTGATCTATCCGCATGCTGCTTTCATAATGACAAGTAGATTCTTGAAGATATTTCAACTCCTGAGTATCCTTGGGATGATATGCACCATCGCTCCTTTTTCATCCCCGACACGCCGCCTTCATCGTTGAACCAATACTCTATCGAGGAGAAAGATTTCATCAGTGGAAGTTTTAACTAGTTTAAAAACCCAATATCAGCACCTGACACCTTTGAAGAGGGTAACATGGCTAACATTTCACCAACCATCAAGGTCAATATATCAACCACCCCTAAGATATTTGAAGATATTATACTCAAAGTGTCTTGCTCCCCTAAAGAATTCACTTCATACAAAACACTGTTTTCAAGATTTTGTGATATTTTCACTTGGTCATATACCGATATGTCTAGTCTTGATCCATCTATCGTCGAACATCATATCAACACATGGCCTGATGTTACCCCCATTCGCGAAAGGAATGACCTATTCACCCATCAAAGGCTCATGTTGTTAAATATGAGATCGAGGAACTGTGTAAAGCATGTTTCATATACCACTTGGGTTTCCAAGACAAATCTCCCACTCCATTCATTGATCAAATCATTGACGCTTGCACTGGCCATGAAGTCTTTTCCTTCATGGATGGTTTTTCTGGTTAGAACCAAATTTAGATCCACAAAGAGGATCAATACAAAACCACTTTCACTACCACTTGAGCCACATTTTTGTATCATGTTATGTCGTTGGCATTAAAAATGCTAGAGCCACTTTTTAGTGGGTCATGACCTTATACTTCCACGGCATCATACACATTATCTTGGTATATCTAGATGAACTCATGGGTCGATCTTAGAAATGTTCTCAACATTTGGATGACTTACAACAAGTCTTCCTGTGATGCCACAAATATAACTTCCTGTTGAACCCCCTCAAGTGTGCCTTTTGTGTCCCAGCGAGTCGCTTACTAGGATTCATCGTGTATCACAAAGAAATTGGTGTGGATCCTATGAAGGGTAAATCTATCATGAATCTTCTCCCCCACGTACTCTACGCCAATTGCAAAGCCTCTAAGGCAAGGCCAACTTCCTTCGTTGATTTATTCCGAACTATGCGATGAAATTCCATGGGTTCTTACGCTTGCTCCATACCAACATCCTTTTGTAAGGGATGAGCATGCACAAGGTGCTTTCAATGGATTGAAACAAGCTCTGACCACTACAACAAATCTTGGAATTAGTGTCCCTTTTTATTGTAATTTTTTTTACATTGAGTGGTCAAACTAGACGCTAAATGGGATGCGTCATAGACAAAACTTAAAGCGTCTCAAAAAACATATGTTTTTTCTTCCTAGATAGCATCCTTTATAATGTCCAAAATAGAGTCTATTTTTTTGCTTCTAGAATAGTGTCCAACTTTTCTTCTTAAACAACGTCAAGGTTTTCTTCCTAAATAACGTCCTTTTTTGCTTCCTAGCGAGTATCCATTTTTGCTTCTTAAATGACATCCCCGTTAGCGCCATATTTGCATCCTTAATAGCACCATGTTAGTATCCAGTATTGCATCCATTTTTTCTACCACTTTAGCATCCCATTTTGCACCATGTCTTACTTCCAAATATGTGTCAATTTTCACTTCCAAATTTGCACCAATTTTTGCTTCCTTTTTTGCATCGTGTTTTTCTACCAAAATGACGCCAAATATTTCTTCTATTGTTGCAACATATTTTGATTCCTATTTAGTGCCATGTTTTTCATCCAAAGTAATGTATTATTTTTCTACCATATCAGCACCATGTTTGTCTTCATCAGTAGCGCCATGTGTTGCATCCTTTTTAATGCCTAGTTTTGTGTCTTATTTTTCTACCATATCAACGCCATGTTTGGATTCATCATTAGCGCCACGTGTTGCATCCTTTTTAATGCCTAGTTTTGCATCTCTCATTTTTTGGTCACTAATTTATTTGTTTTTAGTAATTTTATATACGAATTTTGGTCATTTTTTTTGGTCACTTATCTCTTATTTTTTGGTTACTAATTTAGTTGTTTTTAACCGATATTACAATATCATTAGGGCATGGAGGAACCAAACCACCAACCACCTGCTTGTAAGGCAAAAGCTCTTCCATTAAGCTAGCACCATTTAAGAATTTGGGAACCTAACTTATAGAGTCCTCTATAATGGTAAAAAGTATCAATACACAACTTTGAGTATCTCATGGTCGGCAAAGGATGATAGATTGTATAAGTTCACTGTTGGATACTATTTTGACACCTATTTTAATGCCTTAACCCTTCTATCCATCTCTTCAATCCATTATGTTTCATACTTAAACCCTAATATTTCACTCATAAAACCTTGAAACCCATTAAACTAAGGTATAATTGTTGCTACTTTTAAATGAATCGAATTTTGTATTTTTTAGAGCATTTAAATCAAAATTTTAATAAAATTACAGGATTTGCTAACTTCCTGTAAATGCTCCTAGGTTTGGATATTTGCAGGATGATTGGGCGATATTTGAAATATACAGGAGAATCCTTGATGTCCAAGGATGGATTTATTTCCAACAACTTCACGAGATATCTCTCACAGGTGCCGAGTCAATGCGGGTTAAGGACAACCACCTGTGCTGCTATTGGGACGCGCACCCTAACGGTCCTTAGGATGGGAAACTCCACGGGTGTTGGAGTTAAGTTAAAGTCTTCTGTTGTAATAAACCCATGGTTTAAGTCTAGGGTTTAGGGTTCGGGGTGCCCATGGTTTAAGCCCATGGTTTTGTAAATAGTGCGCTATATAAATAAGCACTTTTGTAAAGATGAGGGGTTAGGATTTTGATGTAAGAAGAATTAAGGCGAAGCTAAGGCTATTTTTGTAAGGAAAGGTTAAGTCCCAGCTGTGTGCGTGGACGACCTCTGCAGCTGTGTGCACAGAGGGTTTTTGTAAGAATATTAAGGAAAATCTGCAGCTGTGTGTGCAGAGACCTGCTGCTGTGTGCGCGGCTTTTAAAGGACTTGAAGGGATCTGCAGCTGAGTGCACAGATCAGAACTGTGATTTTGTATCAAGTTGAATAAAACACAGTTTTGTGGACGTAGCCCCTACACTGGGGGTGAACCACGTTATATCTAGTGTTGTGGTTCTTGTGCTGTTTCTATTTCTGTTGTCTTTTATGCATTAATAACTGTATACATTTGATAAATAAGATCGCTGCTAATAACAAGCTTCGCTGTGAATTCCCTGTAGTGGGTTAAGCAAGTCACGGTTGTTTATCTATCTACAAAGTTGTATATGTGTGAATGTTAAAGATTTGTAATTATTGATTATAAGTTTATTAAAGGCTAAGGTACAGTAATATCCCTCTATGCTTGTAGAAACCTGATTCTGCGGCACCCCATAGCTATTTCGGGTGAGACTGCAACCTGTTCGCAGGTTGTTGCCGAAAGGGCCAACACTATGGGTCTTTTGTTGGTGCGAAGGAAAAGGATTAAACCCGGGTCTACCCTAGTGCCCAACAAAGTGGTTCCGTTGTAGTCTAGTTGGTTAGGATACTCGGCTCTCACCCGAGAGACCCGGGTTGTCCAGGTTCGGGTGTCCTCGCATTCTTATGAGCGATCAAGGATCACACTTCCTGAATAAAACTATTGAAGTATTGACTAAAGAATTTCAAGTGTATCATCAAAAAAGTACAGCCTATCATCCACAAGCAAATGGCACTGTTGAAGCTTTTAATAAGATCCTTGAGCATGCTTTGACGAAGGTTTGTAATGCTAACAGAAAGGATTGGGATCTTCGAATTCCAGCAGTAATATGGGCTTATAGAACTACTTGCAAGAAGTTGACAGGCCATACACCTTTTAGGTTGGTCTATGGGAAAGAAGTCATTATGCCCATGGAGTACATTGTTCCTAGCCTTAGAATATCTGCTTTCACCGAGATGGATAACCCAGCCATAATGACAGAAATACTGACAAAGATATTGGAGCTTGAAGAGGATAGATTTATTGCAGGGTTCCAGCAATAGGTGCAGAAAGCTCGAGAAAAAGCGTGGCACGACAGGCACATCAAGAAGAAACAATTCCAGTAGGGCGATCTTGTACTCTTATATGACAGCAAATTCATGAAGTTCCTAGGAAAATTTAAGACACATTGGAAGGGACCATATATAGTGCAGAAAGTTACTGATGGAGGTGCAGTCCAGCTAGCTAAGTTAAATGGAGAACTTTTTCCTTCTATGATAAATGGGAGTCATCTAAAAAAGTACAGGGACAGGCCAGGCACTTAGAACTGGAGGTAACCCCAAGAAAGAAAAGTCTACGTACCAAGAACAGCTGAAATTGGGTACTAGACCATAAGAAAAGCTGTTCTTCGCATTATGGAATATAGCAGTCTATTTCGATGAAGTACGGGAAGCCGAAGGTTGGTCGTAAGTTTCAGGTTCATACGGTGTCGAAATAGAATGTCGTTGTTATGTCGTAGGTCTAAGATATGTCGCAGCCTAGAATATGATGGATGGGACAAAATGGATTTGGCGGCGCCAGCACATGAGCTACTCTCAATACCCGTAATTATGAGATTTTGGGAAAATCTGAGGCTGTGTGTGACAATATTTTCGGCATTCAAGCAGATTTGGCGTCATTAATACACTATGATGACCAATTCTGTAACGAAATTCTATAAGAAAGCTGCATTGGCCCATGATATCCTCCACAAGGTACTTCTTGGAGTTTGCTCGGGTGGAGCCATGTCAGACAATTGTGAAGTCCAGGAGCTAGTACAAGAGCTCAGAGAGAGAGGTCTGTAGAACCTTCTGAGTAATCCGCCAGTACAGTCGTATTCGACTAGGGTACAAAGGTAGGCACAAGTTTGCTCTAAATCAGGCGAAGGCAGGCACAAATTTTCTCTAACGTGGAGCGATGAAAGCCATAAGGCCTCGCAAGAAGACTCTGGGGAACCCCACCATGAAACCTTCCAGCATAGCAGAACCGTGGCAGCTGTGTATCTTATGCAGCGTGACACGCAATTCCAGGGGACCCCAAGTTGTGGATGGTCAAGCGTCGGCAACCCAAGCAAAGGGTAGGGTTGCAGATGAATCCAAACGACCTCATCAGCATAAATCTTACAAAAGAAAGAAGCAAGCAGCTGACAGCAGTATGTAGAGCTTCAGCAAGCAGCCCACTCGGTTGGTGCGCCAGCGGGATTCTACTGACCGAATAGCAAAGGATTGTACCAGGATAGGCCACTAGTGAGTCTTAGGGGCCTATTGGGATGTGCACCCTAACGGTCCTTAGGATGGGAAACTCCGTAGGTGTTGACTCAAAACAGTCTTAGGGGTGTAGGAGTTAAGTTAAAGTCTTCTGTTGTAATAAACCCATGGTTTAAGTCCAGGGCTTAGGGTTCAGGGTGCCCATGGTTTAAGCCCATGGTTTTGTAAATAGTGCACTATATAAATAAGCACTTGTGTAAAGATGAGGGGTTAGGATTTTGATGTAAGAAGAATTAAGGTGAAGCTAAGGCTATTTTTGTAAGGAAAGGTTAAGTCCCAGCTGTGTGCGTGGATGACCTCTGCAGCTGTGTGCGCAGAGGGTTTTTGTAAGAAGATTAAGGAAAATATGCAACTGTGTGCGCAAAGGCCTGCTGCTGTGTGCGCGGATTTTAAAGGACTTGAAGGGATCTACAGCTGAGTGCGCAGATCAAAACTGTGATTTTGTAGCAAGTTGAATAAAACACAGTTTTGTGGACGTAGCCCTACACTGGGGGTGAACCACGTTATATATAGTGTTGTGGTTCTTGTGCTGTTTCTATTTCTGTTGTCTTTTATGCATTAATAACTGTATACATTTGATAAATAAGATCGCTGCTAATAACAAGCTTCACTGTGAATTCCCTGTAGTGGGTTAAGCAAGTCACGGTTTTTTATCTATCTGCGAAGTTGTATATGTGTGAATGTTAAAGCTTTGTAATTATTGATTATAAGTTTATTAAAGGCTAAGGTACAGTAATATCCCTCTATGCTTGTAGAAACCTGATTCTGCGGCACCCCATAGTTGTTTCGGGTGAGACTGCAACCTGTTCGCAGGTTGTTGCCAAAAGGGCCAACACTGTGGGTCTTTTGTTGGTGTGAAGAAAAAGGATTAAACCCGGGTATGCCCTAGTGCCCAACAGCTGCCAAGAGACTGTTCTAATATTTCAGAAATTTTCTCCTATTTTTGTGGATCTAAGGGAGAGCTTGGGGTAATGGAAAGTTGTCATCATGATCTATAGCAAGATTGTATCATTTTAGTTTTAGAACAAGTAGTATAAATATTTGTATTTTTTTCCATGTAAATTCATTCGGCAAATTGTGTGAAACTCTACATTTTCGGCAGTAAGAATTTAGACTACAAACATTTGTGAGTGAATTTTTTTTTGCATGGTATGAAATCAATTTAGATATTGGTGATCATATAACTATATTTTTGTGAGCGAAGCAGTGGAGGTCCCACTTTGCTAAGCATGCACACCCATTCTTTTACTACTACGTTGGTATGTTCTAGTTTTCTTGTAGATGCAAATTTTGATTTTCCTGTAGATGCATTTTTATATTTCTAGTTTTCCTGTAAATGTATTTTCTCCTATTGTAGATTCTAATTAAATCTGGAAACCACATTCGACAATACAACTCCATTTTAATTTGAATACAAGTGAGTGTTAGACTGTGTAATACAAGTAGGGTTTATTATTTGATTGTAGCATACATTGCTTAGGTTACTGTAGAATTGTTTTAGTTTCATTATAGAAATATTTTGTTGTGGAAGAAATTAAAAATATTTTGGATTGACAGTTCTTGTAAGGGAACTCAATATTTTATGCTTTCAGTAATGGAATAGCACTATTTTATTTTTTATGATTTTTATGTTTTATAATTCATGTTTAGATGTGGTTGAGTTCAAAATTGCCAATGCATACATTTCTTGTAAGGTATTTTTGGTAATTTTTTACTTACAACATTTAAATAGTTTTAGGATTTCTGAAGCATAGTAAATTTCAAACTAGCCTAGTTCTAAGTCCATAGATGTTGGATATGCTTCTAATTCTTAGGATACCGGGTTGACATTTGAAACTTAAGCTATGATTTACGACAGTAGAGAGGGCCAACATTTGGAGCCATTGCTGGGGAAGCATATTTAGAAATAGACTTAGGAATTTTATCTCCTTAAAAAAAACACAAAAACACAGAGCATAATTTAGTTTCTTTTATGTCAAGTAAGAGAGACGAAAAAGTAAGATTTGTAAAAAAAACCCCAAAAATAGAGATAACATAGAATTATTCATCTGAGAAGAAAGGATTCATTTCAAAAACTGTTGATACTTTCAAAATGGCTGAGGAAGAAACCTCTAATAAATGAGGACTAACTACAGAACAACGTAGAGAGTATGAAAGAAGGATGGAGATGGAAAACACGTGAAGAGAAATGGCTAAGTAAGAATTATTTAGAGGACCAACTCCATAACAACGAAGAGAGTATGAAAGAAGGTTAGAATATGAAAACAAAAGACAAGAAGACAAAGGAGATGAGAGAGAATAATATATAATAAACAAAAGAATAGAAGAAAAAGGAAATGAGGAAGAGCAGGAAACTTACCTTTATATTTCTAATCCTAGATACTAGTATCATCCTAGGAGAAGAGGTAAAAATGAAAAACATTCCACCATCTATTTTACCTAAATTTTATGGTATGACTTCTAAATATCCTGACTCATTTTTATTTGAATTTGATATTTTATGTCATACATATGGATATACTAATGATACACATAAGCTTCTCCTATTTCCTGCCACTCTTAAAACTGTTGCACTGAAATGGTTCATGGTATTAGGAGAACGCACTATCAATAGTTGGGATGACATGAGAAAGATTTTTCTTAAGAAATGTCAAGCATATTGTAGATCTAAAGATTCAAAAGATGATATTTTTAAGATGTCTCAGCAAGAATATGAAAGTTTGGAATAATGTCTTGAAATATTTCTGTATAATCTACAAAAATATAAATATACTTCTTTGACTTCAGACATCATCAGAACAATATTCTTGAAAGGTATCCAAGATAAGTATCTTGATGTTCTTAATGTAATGGGGCAAGGAGATGTTTCCTACTTACCTTTTGATGAAATTACAGAGTTATGTCAAAAGTATTCAAGAGGAAGAGCCAGAAAAGGGAAAAGAGATATCACTTCAAAGACAACTAAATAAACAATAGGGAGTATATCAAGCGCTAGATTTGGAAACTTGTTAGAGGATTTTAAAGTTGATCTTATGAGTACTTTAGGGACAGAAGTAGAATTCTTAAAAACTAAGAAAAGACAAGAACAACAAGATCAAGAATATCAAGCTCTATCAATTTTTTGTCCTAAATGTAGGAAGAAACATCCATTGAAAGAATGTCCTTTAAATAATGTTCATATTTGTGGGTTATGTGCAAAAAATCATAAGACTGATGAATGTTCCAAGTCAAAAAAATTACAAGTAGCTCAAGTGAAATGAATTCAAAGCATGGATTTTCTTTTCCTTCTATCACAGAGAAGACCATGGCAGCCACGTTTTACAGGTATGTCTCAAGACGCTATGCAACAATTTTTTCCAAGTTATCAATATCCTATTCAAAATTCATGGAATGTGCCTATGCCTTGGCAGAATCGGTCTCCTCAACCAAACCAAAATCATCCTGTTCAAAATTGGCAAGGATATGCTCATGGAAACCAAACATATCAGCAATCCTACCCATAGCCTTACCAAAAATATTTTGCTTACCCACAATACCAGCAGAGTCAACCTTCATTTCCTCCACAGCCAAATCCTTCTCCTCAACTGACCCAACCCCAAAAACTTCATATCCCATCTAACCAACCTCCACCTTGACCAACTCAGTTACCATCCCATCTAGTACCAAATCCTAATAATAGAGTACTGGAAAAACCCATGTATAATATTGATGAAGGAACAACAGTTTCATACTCAATCCTTCCCATTTAAAATATCCACTTGAGGTATGGAAAAATTTTGGAAAAAGAATCCCCTCTTCTCATAGAAGAACAAACATAAAAAGAGAAAATTACAAAAAATCTAATACAAAAAATTTACAACTAGACAAACAAACTCAGAAGGATAAAATGATAATGCCTTAAACACCTCCTTTTCTAGAAATGTTAGTTAAGAAAAAAAAATTCAATTTCTCTTCCTGAATTTGATGTCTTAGATGAATTAACAAATGTCTGTGTAAAAATTCCCTTATTGCAAGTTATCAAGGATATCCCAATCTATACAAAAGCAATTAAGGAGTTATGTTTAAGCAAGACTAACAGACGAAAGAAAGATCCACCAACAATTTATGTACTTGGAAATTTAGGAGGCTTAATGTCAAATGTTGTTTTTGTTGAGAAATATGTTGATCCAGGAATTCCAATGGTAACAATAATAATCAACAAATTTTCAATTTCAAAAACATTAATTGACTTAGGTGCAGTTATTAATGTCATGACACTGGAAATAATGAAGTATCTGGATTTAAAGAATATTGGACCAACCACTACAATCCTTGAGCTAGATGATAGATCCAAGATAGCACCAAAAGGGATACTTGAAGATATCATAGTTTCTCTAGATTCTTGGGTGTATCTAGTATATTTCTTCGTTCTTCAACCAAAATCTAACTAAGGGGGACATCCACCAATTCTTGGAAGACCTTGGTTAGCTACGGCCGATGCTTTTATTGGTTGTAGAGCATGAAATATGATTATCTCACATGGAATAGAAAGGAAATAGATCACAGTTTATCCTTCTACTCAAAGACCTTCTATGACAGCTTAATTATCTTGGATTAATGAAACAAAAGAGAAACAAGAAGAAGTGATTTAGCCTATCTTAAGTATTAATCAATATTTCGATTTTCGAGAGGAGAATAATGAAGATTTGCTAGATTACTTTATTTCTAAACCTGATATCTCTAAATAGTTAAGGAACATGCAATATATTGCTATAGATGAGGTTTTAGGCCAAAATTTTCAAGAAAGTTGCACAATTGATTCTTTGGAAACATCATTTGATGATATTTTTTTTGTTCATTCAATAACAAATGCTCAAAGAAAAACCATTGAACTCATTCATGGAAAATACTTAAATATTGGTGCACATCTTACATTATCATAAGAAGAATAGTTGATTGCATTACTAAATAAGTATCACAAAGCATTTTCTTGGGAGTACACTGACATGCCATGAATTCATCAGGAAACATGTACTCACCATATTTACATAGATAACAACATAAGACCTATAAGGCAACCTCAATGAAGGATGAACCCTATAATGAAAGAAATAGTCAAAGAAGAACTGCAAAAGTTGTTACAAGTAGGCTTTATCTACCTTATTTCTGACAGTCAATGGGTTTTTCCATTAGTTTTTGTTCCTAAGAAGAATGGAAAGTGGAGAATTTGTGTGTATTACAGGGAGTTAAACAAAGAAACACTTAAATATTATTTTCCATTACCATTCATTGATTAGGTATTAGATGCACTAGCTGGAAAAACATATTTTTCATGCTTAGATGGATTTAGTAGATACAATCAAATAATAATTTCATTAGAATACCAGGACAAAACTACTTTCACATTCCCCTGGGGTACATATGCCTATAAATTTTTACCTTTTGGTCTATGCAATGCTCCAACCACTTTTTAGAGAGTAGTCCTGGCTATTTTTGATGATTTAATTCATGAATGTGTTGAAGTATATATGGATGATTTTTCTGTGTAGGGAAATAATTTTGAAGATGCATTGGACAATTTAGAGAAAATACTGAAGAGATGCATAGAATCAAATCTTTCCCTCAGTAATGAAAAATGTTTCATGATGTTAAATGAATGGATAGTGTTAGGTCATCATATTTCATCATCTGGAATAAATGTGGATCCTGCAAAAATACAACTTATTCTAAATTTATTGAAACCTAAAAATTAAAAAGATGTGAGAAGTTTTCTTAGGTATGCAGGTTACTACATAAGGTTTATTGAACATTTTAGTAAAATATCTTTTCCACTATTCAAATTAATTTCCAAAGATATAAATTTTCATTGGGATACTAATTGTCAAATTTCATTTTCAGACACTTAAAGACAAGTTATTATCAGCACCTACATTATGGGGGCTGGATTGGACATTTCCATTTCAAATCTCCATAGATGCATCAAACACTACAATTGGAGTAGCTTTTGGTCAAAAAGAAAAAATTATGACTTATGCTATTTACTTTATCAGCAGAAATATAACCCCTACAGAAATGAATTATACAGTTACTAAAAAGGAGATGTTGGCAGTAGTACATGCTATGAACAAATTTCATCATTACATTACTGGTTATGAAATCTTTGTCCATACAGATCACTCTGCTTTAAGGTATTTAATGAACAAGCCCATCACTAATGGAAGGATAACAAGGTGGCTATTATTGATGCAGGAATTTAACATTACTGTCCTAGATAGAACTAGAAGGGAAAAGCAAGTGGGAGACTGTTTATCTCGATTAAGCAATTCTGGTGAGGTTGTTCTTGTTTCAGATAATTTTCCTGATGAACACTTATTTTCTATTTCTGTTATAACTCCATGGTATGTTGATATAGCTAACTACTTATCATCAATAAAACTACCACCCTCTATGACATCAAAAGAGAAGAAAACATTCATTAAACAAAGCGCTAGACACATATGGGTGAATGGAGACCTTTTCTATATATGATATGATCTTATCATTAGAAGATGTGTTAGGAAAGATGAGGTTTTAGAAATTTTGAAAGATTGTCATGATGAACCATGTGGTGGTCATTTTGTAGATAAACAAGAATCATACAAAATACTCAACCTAGGGTATTATTGGCCATATATTTTCAAAGAATGCAAGAAATATATTAGAAACTATGATATTTATCGAAGTATGGGAAGACCAATACCATTAAATGAGATGCCACTTCAGCAACAGGTCCTGATAGAGCCATTTGAAAATGGGCTCTCGATTTCATTGGAACAATCAATACACCATCAAAAGGAAAAAGGTATATATTTGTATGTACTGACTATGTTACAAAATGGGTGGAGGCTAAAGCACTACCAAGAGAAACTGAAAAAATAGTAGTCAATTCTTTCTTTGAAGAAATATTTGTTAGATTTGGAGTTCCTAGAGAAATTATTACTGATCAAGGGGCACAGTTTACTTCTAAGCTGATGCAAGAGATAGCAGACAAGTACAAAATGAAGCAAATGAAATCTACCCCTTATCACCCATAGGCCAATGGCTAGGTAGATTCCACCAATAAAACTTTGGAAACAATCATGACCAAGACAATTCAAATGCACAGAAACGATTGGTCAAACAAGCTTCATGAAGGTCTATGGGCATACATAATTACTTAGAAGAACAGTACAGGTTTTACCCCATATCAACTAGTCTATGGTAAGAAAGTGTTATTGCCAATTGAATTTCAAATTCATACTTTTAAATTAGCAGGTGATCTGGGGGTAGATATTTCTGAAGCACACAAAGAGAGGATAATGTAGTTAAATCAATTAGATGAGATGAGGTAGGCTGCAATAGAACAAACAATTATGGTATAGCAACAAAAATCACAATGGCATGATAATTTCATCAAGAAAAAGAAGTTTAAGGTAGGAGACTGGGCCTTACTATCTGATTCTAAATTCAAAAATTTCAAAGCAAAGTTCACAACTCATTGGCTTGGCCCATATGAGATTGCAGAGGTATATGAAAATGGCTTAGTATAGTTACAAACAATAGATGATGAAGCAAGTACATTCATAGTTAATGGACATAGGCTGAAAACATACAATAATCCTATTAACAAAGAAGATTTCCTATAACATATTTCTCAACAGGGGGAGATGGAAGTCCTAGACAAACACATTGGTGTTTCTCCTTCACTTCCTCCTGAATAATTTTGATTAAAAAAATAATAATAAAAATAACAAATATATATATATATAAAAGAGAGAGAAGAAAAAAACAACAACAAAGTTTAGTTGTGAAAACCAGGAAACTGGCACATCCTAAACTCAAATTTTCATTGGAAAAACAAGTTTACTTGGCCATTACAAATTTTCAAAATTATTTTCTTTCCTAGTTTCTTTACATATTAGTTTTTCAGTATCAATGACTTGAGGACAAGTCAATAAATAGGGATGAGAGGGAAAAGCATATCAAGTGTTATTTTTTTGAAATCCTCCAAGCCTCCTGTAGATGTCACAAATTGGTTTTGCATCTTAGCATAGGTTCATTTCAATAAAAATCATATGTTTTTAGAATTGTAGAGGGACCTAGAAATCAAGTTAGATAAAAATTAGAGGAACCTGAAGAGTATATTCAGTAAAAGAACCTGAAAATAATTTGAGAATAAGTTGCAATAATCATTTCAGTTTGCAGAGGGACCTAATTTTTTTTTAAAAGCCTAATAGTGGGACCTGAGACAAATGCATGACAAGCCATGCTACCTTGCGATAGAAAGACATGCCAAGCTACAAGAACCATGAAATAATTGCATCAGGGACATATGTGAAGATATTCATAGAATAAAATAAGCTTTATCAATCCAAATCAATCACATCAAACAACATGAAGAGCACAAGGGACCAGCAAGCAAGTCTGATTTAAAAAATTGCATATTCTTTATTTTTTAGTAGGTGACAAAATTCCTTTTTACCCTTGTATAACCATGAATATCTACCCATTCATTCGCAGCCTCACCACTTGGATCATCCATCCATTCATTCCCCTATCCCAGGCATCAAAATTGGTAGTTAAAAAAAAAAATAGTTGCAAGTCTCATGCCAAAATTTGCACTCTACAGGAAATCTTCAGATTTCATTTTTTATGAATCACAAAAAAAAAAAAATTATTATGAAATGCCATACAATTCCTAGGTTTTTCATTTAAATAAAGAAAAAAGAAAAAATGCCATAGAATTCTAAGGTTTTCATTTAAAAAAAAAAAGAAAAAAAATCAACATATCATACTTTTCCTTAATAATTTCTTTGGTTCATAAGAATAATGAAGATAGTGGGAAGTTTTGAATTTAATTGCAAATGAAGTGGAAAATGAAACTTGTAAACATCATTACAAAAGAACTATTCCTTCATCTCCATGTTGTCTTCCAAATATTTTCTCATTCCCATGTTCAAATCATGATCACAGAGGCAGTCTGCTAGTATTCTCCATTATTTTAGTCGATTTGCTCATTGCCAAGTTCAAAATTACTTTGCTATCATTTTTCATTATCTTAGTTGATTGCTCATTTCCATTTAAAACTCTCACAACTACAGAGAAGGTTTGTGAAAAACACATGAGGTGTTTTATTCCATTTTCATGCTTGTAGAGAAGGTTTGTTGAACACGCAGGAGTTGTTTTTCGAGGTTCACTTCATGATTACAGAATTAGTATGTTAGCATTTTGCTGGTTGATTTGTTCATTTCCAGTTCAACTCCCATGCATGCAGAGAAGAATGTGAAAAATGCAGAATTCATTCTGCTTTACTCTCATGACTGCAGAGAATCTTGTTGAACACACATGATCTATTTTCCAGGTTCATTCCCACAATTGCAAAGAGGAATTACTTTCAAAATTGCAGTGGTAAAATTGTTGGAGCCAAAAGTATACAAGAATAGTTGAGGGCAGAAATTGTTCTCTGTGGAAACAACATAAATATTAGAATGATATTTTTATGTACACATGTTTCGTTGTGAAGAATAAAATCGCTTGAGGAGAGGTAAGCCCAATTTGAAACAAGAAATTTTTGTTTTTATCAGTTAAAATTGAAAGCAGAACATAACTCTTAAGTAACTTTGAAAATATCTTATTTGAGTTTCTTTTGAAATATTTGCTGGAAGTAAAAGAAAAAATGGCTTCTAGAATAGAACCAGGGAAATTTGACTCATCTACTATTTATGAAAAATGTTTAGAAATTTTTGAAAAAAAACATCGGATTCCCTTCTTTAAGAAATTTGATGGATACAATGAAAAGGTTAGTTAGGAATTTTCTCATTCATTTGATGGAGAGATGGCCACAATAGGATATTTTACTTTCAAGTTGTCTGAAGATACTTGGCACAAATTATTGGACTATCTCCGCAGGGGGAGAGGTTCTTCAAAACAAAACAGTTTGAAGAGAAGGAATGGGTACCTTTCCTATGTAGGTCAAGGGTAGGCTCGATGAAATGGAAAAATGGGGTACCAAGGAGTTGGTTAATTCATCCTTGGGATGAAGTGGCATATATTATTCAGAAGTTCCTTACTTATGAAGGAATATTTAGTATCATATACCTCTACCATATTAAAACGATGCAGCATTTGAGGGGTGATTGTGAGATCAACATAACCTATTTTTTGCTACAAAGCCTTTCTAAAATGGATAAAGTTGTTAAAAAATGAACTAGAGACACTATGTAGTTCTCTGCTTGCCGGGAAGAGCACTAAGTCCTAGTATGTAACAACAAAATGACATGAATTTTTATTCTAATTTCAGGATTCATTTATTTATGCGATAATCAAGAGGGTTATACCGAAAAATACCTGGACTTAAGCTGAAGATAGTCCTTGAATCCTGCTCCTATAGCCTTTCCTTGCCTCTCCATTATCTGAGCCTTGATGCCAATCTGGATGATCCACCCTGCCGACCATCGTTGAACCTGCTAGCCCTAGGAAACCAACAGGTTTCCTAGCCCCCGAGCCCACGTGCCGATAAACCCGATAGAAACTTCCTTGTTTGATGAGTGTAATTCTTCCTCTGGAGTTAACCCCCTCCTCCATTTTTCTTCCCTTCTGTTTCAGCACCTTCTTTCCTCCCTTCTTCTGGAAAAATTATCTCCCAGAAAATACTCTACAAAAATCCCCCCCCTTCAACCATTCGATCCCCCTCCTTATACCTCC
>LPNX010017984.1:187874-236166 GCA_001517045.1 Pseudotsuga menziesii | reverse complement strand
CTTTGTGAGTGATTTTGCATGATCAATTGTTAATTGTTGTGAGTAAAATTAATCTATCACCTGATTCAATTTCCACATGGTATCAGAGCCATTGTATATTTTTTATCTCCTTCAAAAATTGTTTTGTAGGTTCGACATCAGTGACTGGGAGCCTTCTACTGACAGCCGGGATAGACTTTCTAAGCTATGGATCAATCACAGAAAACTATCTTGGCTCCTTTCAATTTATTTGAATGGAAAGCAGAGATGGAGATACTGTTGAGAGCGAAATGCCTCTACAGGGTGACTATGGCAACAAAACCAGAGCCCAATGCAGCTGCAGAGAAGATAAAATGGCACAAGAGGAGGGATGAGGCTTATGGCCTCCTGTGTTTGAGTATTTCCAGAGACCTCATTTTCCATCTTGATGGATTGACATCACCGAATGAAGTATGGGAGAAGCTTTCTGATCTTTTTGGAAAGACAGATGAGATGAGGGGACATCAAATAAAAAATGAGCTGATTTCTCTGAGTCCAAATAGCTTTGAATCCCTGGAGCTATATTTCTCCAAGTTCAAAGCACTAGTTTTGTAGCTGAAATAGTGTGGGATAGAAAATAAAGATGATCAGCTCATTCTGTCCATCCTCTCGAAGCTAAGCCCTGACTATTCAGTGTTTGTTTCGACCTTCTATGCCACAAAACTGACAGCTCGAACCTGGAAGATGCCTAGCCTTGCAGATTTCATGGAATCTCTCACACAAGAACAGGACAAGCTAGTGATGATGGGCACCATCAAACCATCCAAATATCAAGCTTTGATTGCTGGAGATTCAAAGGTGTATTCAAAAGGCAAAAATAAAGCTAAAAATCCACCTGAGCAAAAGAGAGATAAGAAACAGTCTCCGGAGGATCCACAAGGTCCCAAGAAGAATTACCAGAAGAAGAAGAACAAAGGTGAAATGAACAAGTGTGCATACTACAATAAGGGCAATCACTCTGAAATCTCTTGTATGAAAAAGCAGATAGACATGCTGACCCAACTCCTGGAGAAGAATGGCATCTCCCTTCCAGAAATCTCAAAGAAGAGAGAAGGAGGATCAAGTTCAGATGACAGAGAGAGAGTTCATGCTCTAGTTGCTGGCACATCAAGCTCACCCAGTTTTATCATTGATTCTGGAGCTTCAAGACACATGGTTTCGACTAAGGAGGCCTTCTCCTCACTGGACATGTCGAAAGGACCATCTATTGTACTGGGAGACGACTCTCTCACTGAAAGTATGGGCAAAGGAAGGATAGATCTTGATCATGGTCAGTTCAGCAATGTGCTATATGTGCCTGGTCTCGCCTCCACCTCCTGTCAGTGTACCAAATGACCCACACTGGGTCTCCTAATAAGGTCATATTCTTCTCGATGAAGTTGAGATCATAGAGATCTCAAGTGGTAGAGTCATTGCAAAAGGAGTTGCAAATCATGCTCAAAAGGTATACATGTTCTCACACTTCCTACGTTACTCAAACCCATCTGCTCTTCTCATTCATGCTAATGAAGCCAGCAAGCTTTGGCATGAAAGATTTGGCCACCTAATTTACAAGTATCTTTGTGATCTTAGTTAAAAAGAGATGGTCATAGGGTTGCCCAAGATAAAATTTTCCAAAGGAGTCTGCCAAGGTTGTATCCTAGGAAAACACCCAGAGCACAAATTTGAGAGAGCTAGTCATGAGAGAACCTCTGCACCCCTCAAGCTGATCCATAGTGATGTTGCTGGACCATTCCCTCATATGTCCATGATTCAAGCCAAATATGCATTGACTTTCATTGATGACTTTTCCAGGTATTGTTGGGTTCACTTCCTGAAACACAAGTCTGAAGTTTTTGGCCTATTCAAAGTCTTTAAGGCTTTGGTTGAAAACCAGTCTGGAAGGAAACTCAAGGCCCTCAGATCTGAAAATGGTGGTGAGTATGTCAAGTCTGAGTTTATTAATTATTGTGCAAATGTAGGTATTCAGATGCAACATTCTATCCCTTACACACCACAACAAAATGGTGTTGCTGAGAGGAAGAACAGATCACTGAAGGCGATGGTGCAACATGCATGATGGAGGCCAAAACTTTGCCACCAAAGTACTGGGCCGAAGCTATCAACTGTGTAGCCTATATTCAAAATAGGGTGCCTCACAAACAACTTGATGGCATGACTCCCTTTGAAGCATGGAGTGGGCACAAGCCAGATGTGACCCATTTCAGGATTTTTGGCTCAAAGGCTTGGGCTAGAATCCCGATAGAGAAGAGGAAGGCTTTGCAGCCCCAAAGCCAACAGTGTCTTTTTATTGAATACTCATAAGATTCAAAAGGGTACAATTTGATAAATTTTAGCACAAACAAATCCTTCATTGAAAGGTGTGTTCATTTTGAAAAATAATCCCTTGCAGCAGTGGAAGTTGGTGAAGCCTCTTCACCACCTGAACGTCAAGAAGTAAGTAAAGAGTTTGTTGAACATGATGTTTCTAATTTTTCTGATGGATATGAGTTTATTACAGACCCTAACAGCCACATAAGGCAAAAATGGGAATCCAAGACACTACATGTAGCAGGTGAGCTAGCTGGGGATCCCAATGACCCAAGGAGGACTAGATCTCAATTTGAGAGTGGTCTGTGTATGAAGGATTCTATGTTTGCTGAAAAATACTATTTGATGGTGGAGTCTGATCCTAAAACATATGAAGAATCAGTAGGAGATCCAAGATGGCAAACAGCCATGAAGGAGGAGTTCAGCTCACTCCAGAAGAGCAACACATGGGAGCTAGTGGATCTTCCTCCAGGAAGAAAGTTAGTCCAGTGTAAGTGGGTCTATAAGACCAAATTTGCTGCTGATGGTTCACCACTGAAGTACAAGGATAGATTGGTAGCCAAGGGCTACTCACAGGTTCATGGCATAGATTACAATGATACCTTTTCCCCAGTGGCAAAGATGGGTTCCATCAAGCTAGCTCTAGCCATTGCAGCCTCAAGGCAATGGGAGGTACATCACATGGATGTAAAATGTGCCTTCCTGAATGGAGATCTCACTGAAGAGATATATATGCAGCATCCTTAAGGTTTTGATACTAACCCTTCTCTTGTGTGCAGGTTGAGAAAGTCATTGTATGCGCTAAAGCAAGCCCCCAGGGCTTGGTATGCCAAGATCGATAGCTTCTTGCTATCACTAAATTTTGTTCGGTGCAAATCAGATCCAAATGTATATTTGAAGTTAGTTAATGGTTCATTAATTATCATTGTGTTATATGTTGATGACCTCCTCTTTACAGGAATCTCACAGGCTGAGATTGCTTCCTTAAAAGGAGCTATGAACCAAGCCTTCTCCATGACAGATTTGGGGCTCTTAAGTCAATTTTTGGGGCTTGAGATTGCTCAAAACAAAGATAGAATCAAGGTGCACCAGTCCAAATATGCCTTGGACTTGCTGAAAAAATTCAAAATGAAGGATTGCAAAGCAAGCAAAACTCCTTTCCTTTCAGGAGTGAAGCTGGAAGAAGCTGATTCTTCACCGATGGTAAACAATACACTGTATAGGCAATTGATTGGATGTTTATTGTATCTGACACATACTAGACCTGATATTTGTTATGTAGTAAGTGTGGCTTCTATATACATGGATCAGCCTCATGAGATCCATTGGAAAGCAGCCAAAAGGATCCTTAACTTTGTTCAGGGAACAAGGACACATGGGATCTTCTATAAAGCAAAATATGATCTTGATTTGATTAGATTTACGGACAGTGATTGGGCAGGTGATAGCATAGACAAAAAGTCCACTTCAAGATATGTGTTCATGCTTGTAGAAGTGCCAATCAGATGGTCAAGCAAGAAACAGAGTGCCATTGCACTCTCATCTACAGAAGCAGAGTACAGAGGAGTTGTTAATGCAACAACTCAATGTTTATGGTTGCATGGTTTACTTGGAGAGTGTGGATTCAAACCAGAGTACTCAACTACCATATACTGTGATAACCAGAGTACCATTCGAATCTACAAAGATCCAGTTCAGAAGCAGAGAACCAGACACATTGAGATCCATATGCACTACATCAGAGAACTTGTGCATGATGGCACCATTCACCTACTCTTCTATTCATCTTCAGAACAAGTAGTTGATATCTTCACCAAAGAATTTTGTGAGAAGACCTTCAGCAATCTCAAATCACTGCTGGGGATTTCTGATCATGCTGTGAAGCATGAGTGAAGACAAGATTCTACAATTTTGTTTACAGTCCATGTTTAAGGGAGGATTTTCCCAAGTTGGTTTTGCCTCTTTCCTTGTTTAAATCGACATGTAGTATGTAAAGGGTGACTAAGCCTTGGTTCTAGGCCCTATAATTTTCTGATATATTACTCATAAGTCAGGCTTAAGGGGGGGTGTTAGAATAATCAACCCATAGTTTACCCACTTACACATTAATTTCATTATTTTTGTCTTATTTGCCTAGTTCATGTGTCCCACCTTGTGCAAGTTGTCATTTGCCTATCTATAATGGTAAAACTTGCATTATTTGACTCATGTAGCACATGGGAGAGCTAAAAGAATCAATTTTTCTTTATTCCTGGCCTCCTAGGCACCCTTCTACTTTTTCTGCTTTATTGCCTGCTTTTTCAGTGTTTTAAGGCAAAAGGAAAAGCTAGACTAGGTGAGGTTGACTAGTTTTTTGTCCTACACATCCTCCTCTCTTTTCTCCATGAAAAAGCATGTATGAGCTTCCATTCCACCACTCTTTAGCTTGCCTAATCCATTTTCCCAATTCATGAGCTCCATGACAGATTTGGGATCAACTTTTTACACCTATGGGGGATTTGCTTATTTTTAGTAAGCCTGCTTTATGCTAGATTCGAATTGCTCCTCATCCATTTGAATCCCTAATGTATGTTATTTATTCAGCAACCTATTATTTTACAGGGTTGGCTATTGTACATTGATTTAATACAGTTTAGTGTTCAACTCCAATTTTCAGTCTCTTTGTGAGTGATTTTGCATGATCAAATGTTAATTGTTGTGAGTAAAATTAATCTATCACCTGGTTCAATTTCCACACTGAGGAAGCATTGTTTGAGTGCTATCCAGGAGTTTGGTTGGGAGGAACAACCTCCTTAAGTTGTTGTCGTCTTGTCCTCAACAGGTTCTATTTTATTTTAACTGTCTTCAGTTAAATAATTATTAGTTTATCTATTCAAGCATGTTAGTGTTTAGGATTTAAGAATGAAAAGTAACTGTGTAATGTTAATTTCAATAAATTTATGGATTATAGTAGAAATGGAAATGAATTATGTAAATAGTGAAATAGATAGAAAATAAATTTCCAAGCTGTGTTTTTCCACACCTGGATTCAGGTCGTACTCCAGCACAGTTGGATTGTCTTAGGTAAATGAAATGATTCTTTTATTGAAATTTAAATAGTAGATATGATTCTTTTATTTGAATGTAAATAGTAAATAGATTTTACTTCAATGTCTATGAATTTCAATGAATAACAACGTTATGTATTGTCTGCACTTATTTTACTTCAGCCAACTAAATGGAAACACAAGTATAAAGAGATAGTAAATATTATTATTATTTCAGCATTAGTAAACTGATAAAATAAAGATATTATAGTCACCAGTAGTAAAGTAAACAACTAATATTTTAGAAAATATGTAAAAAGAAAATAATAAAATAGTTCATAAATATTAACTTTATAGACCAGAGTGTGTTTTATCTAGGAGCTGATGATCCTTTTATAATCCTTTTAATTCATAAATTTTTTTTTACTGAAAGTCAATATTACCTAGTTCGAGTATGCTATACTAAAACCTAAGTATTTATTAGTTAAGTTTTAGAAGTAAAACTATTTAGAATTTCTCATTTCATACAGAGTTAACATCATACTTATAACTATAGGTCGTATAATCTTTCCTTATTCTATTTTGAAAAACAGAGTTATTAATGCTGTAAAAATAAACCAGGATTTATTTTAAACTATAGGGTTAAAAAACATGTTCAAAGCAAAGTCCTAGAAATTAAATTATTATTTCACAATAGAGATTAAAATAACTATAATTACACGGTAGTAATAAATAAAATAAATAGGTAAATAATGAACAAAGTAGACGAGTAATTGCAAATCAATTGCAATATAAAATTCTTAATCAAAGGAAGGCTTATAGCCTATAGAATTGAAGAATCGAAGCCTAAGTCTTCTTTATTAACTGTAAATAAAAATTACATTACTATTAGTTTAAGAAAAAACCCAATTCACAGTCTTCATTTTCTTGGAGTTCAAATAGGAAAACTTAAGCAAACAAGATAGAGATCACATAAACATCTCTGAGCATAGAGGAAGTTATTTTAATCTTAACAACAACATTAAATCACCTAATCCCTAAGGCTGAAATGCATAATTGAAACCACATATACATCACAGCTTCAAGAGCTTGTGCTACCCAACGAAGTATCGCAAGGGTTTCCAATCAAAAACTGGGTAATAAATAACAAACTATTAATCATAACCCAAATGGCAAGTAGGGAGAACCCACGATGAGATCTGGGCTTACCAGTTGGAAGCCCATGAAGTTAATTGAATCACGAGTTTTCTTTCCACATAAAGCCTGGAGTTGTCAACATGAGCCTGGAAGATTTAAACCAAACAATCTTTAAAAACTATGAGTAATAATTTACTAAACCCTAACTTAGTAAATAATCTAACAAAGAATCTCGGGCAAGGTAAAAAATGAATACCTGTAAGCAAGAAGAAAAAAGAGCCAAGAAGATACGGCCACCCAACTTGTATGCATCAATCCAAGGAAAATATCAAGTCAACCCTGCGACAGAGGCAGCAAGGATACGGCCTCAAGCTCCATAATTCCAAGGCAAAGAATGAACAGACTCAAGGGTAAAAGCTTTTACAGACTTCGGGCCAAGTGAGAAAGTGAAAAACAACTCACATTGTGTTTTCCTTCACCTCACAAAAGAACATAAAACACAAGCCACGAAACCATAAACCACTTTGCACAGTAATGCAGGTTTAAGTGCCAAGGTTTAAGAAAGAGAAGGCCTCTCATTGTCGCAAGGAGTTTCACAGTGCAGCCAGCAGAAACAAAAACCCTCAAAGAAAAATGCAAAATAGTAGGGTTTCTTTGCATTATAAGTCAACCGATGCATGGAGGAGGATGGTCCACGTTCCCTTCAAGAAATTTAACCAAGTGTGGGTCGATTCCTATTGTCAACGCTGCACAGTCGATTATGAATTATATCATTGCCAATAATACAAATAATGCTCTCGACTATATTATAAAAGTTCATATCATTGCCCATAATGAAATTTATGCCATCGACCATAGTCTAATGATTAATTTAATTTCTCATCATATCAACTTTACCATCGATGATATTATACTATGTTTTGGAACTAGTATTATATAGGCACAAATCTTATAATGTATATTGCCTTTAGTTTCAATTGCATCTAGTAGTTGATAGGTAGATACAACTACCTTAGGTTTTATATTAAGTTGATGGGTATAGCTTGACACTATTAAATCATAAGTCAACATAGTTTTATAACATTGCAATTAACATTTCTATCATGGTTATAATCTAGAGATTAAGAATACAGCTTGTCTACTAGCTGTGTAAGAAGATAATCATCATTGCAACAATTCAAATAAGTTGGTATTGTTACATGACTAGTAAAGGATAATTAGAGTATTAATATATTGATATTATGATTTATTTCATAAATTGAAGAGCTCTAAACTTCTCCATTGAAAGACTTGATGCTGATAAAGGAAGGAGTCTTCAAGAAGACTGAAGATTAACCTTTTGATAGAGTTTCTCTTAAGTAACTAATCTTTCATTGTAAAATTTACCTTTGAAAAGCATGAGAATATGTTCTTACTTAAAGAGCAGTGCACTTGAGTATTAAAAATGACAATAGCAGTACGATCATGAATCAGTAGAAGTATTTTTATTCCAAGATTATGAGCTCTATGCTCACTGTTAGAATCTATAATCGGCTAGGTACTATAATCTTTACGACAGAAAGAAACCTTGGAAGAACTCATTCTTGTAAATAGCATTAAATTATGTTAAGGATAAAAGTTACTATGGCTTGAATATAAATACCATCATAGATCCAAAACAACGAAGGAATTTACTTTACCTCATTGGAGTCATGCATCGTAATAATCAATTTATATACTAGCATATTATCATGCTAAATAACTACTTCTCGACATAATTCAAAATAAACTTCTACTTGATCATACGCTTACCTGCTGAACTTGTAAGAACCAGCAGTCCATTTGAGTTAGCAGAATGTTAAGTAAGCCCCGACTTCAAACATGGTTTCTCACCTACTTAACAAAAGCAAATCATCCGTACAACTAGTAGCAATTAAATGCAAGTCTTCTTTCTATGACTTATAAAAATTAAAGTTGTATTAGTTTTTCTGTATTTGAAACTAATACTTAAATTTTGTTAAACTGTTTCATTTTCCGCTAACCGCTAGTAGTTACTAAACTGTGATCTAAGACATTTTATGTCACTTTAATTTTTTTTTAATTTTTATGAGATTTTGGGTTATTACATGTGGTATCAGAGCACAAGGTTCAAACACTAGGCCTTGATGAAGCTCAACTTGCTTATATGGAACAATCAATTTAAATCATTTTGTTGATGTTGGTTTCTTTGAATGATATAAACAGAGAAATTTGTTTCTAAGTTTAACGACAGGTATGGAAATATTGGAGGAATATGCGGAAGAGGAATCTCTTTATACTGAACAAGATAATCTACAAAGAGAACCTATACAAGAAGACATAACCACTAATTCTTCAGAACTATTACAAAGAGTAAAAGAACTAAAATATGAAATGGAATCTGTTAAGAAGGAAAATGAGAGGATTCTGAGAGCTCAGGAGGAGATGAATCAGATCTTAATAGAAAGATTTCATACTGAGGGAAAGGGTAAAAGAGATAATTCCTGGTACAGTGCCCAGCTCAAAGGCCCCTTATCGGATGAATATACTCGAATTAGATGAACTTAAGTCACAGTTAAAAGAACTTATTGACAAGAATTACATTTGACCTAGTGTGTCTCCCTGGGGGACACCTATCATCTTTGTTATGAAAAATAATGAAACTCTACGACTATGAATAGATTATCGTCAATTAAATAATATGACCATCAAGAATAGATACATGTTACCTCGTATAGATGATCTGTTTGATCTACTACGTGGAGCCATGGTATTTTCAAAAATTGACTTACGATCTGGATATCACCAAGTTAGAATTAAAAATGAAGACATATTTAAAACAACTTTTAGGACTTGATATGGACATTACGAGTTTGTCGTCATGCCATTCGGGATTACTAGCGCTCCAGCTATTTTTATGTGTCTAATGAATAATGTAATGCATAAATACGTGGATAAATTTGTAGTCGTGTTTATCGATGACATATTAATTTATTCGAAATTTGAAGAAGAACATAAAGAAAATTTAAAAATTGTCTTGCAAGAGTTGTGAGAACATCAACTCTTTGCAAAGTTTAGTAAATTCGACTTCTTTAAAGATAAAATCCAGTACTTAGGTCATGTGGTGAATAAAGAAGGAATTTTGGTGGATCCCGAAAATATAAAGGCAATTGAATATTGGCTAGTTCCTACAGACATAACTCATGTCCGATCATTCATGGGCATTACCGATTATTACCGGAGATTCATCAAAGGGTTTTCGAGAATCGCAAATCCGATAACCTCTTTGTAGAAAAAAGGAAAGAAATTTGATTGGAATCAGAAGTGTGAAGATAGTTTTAAAAAGTTAAAAAACTTATTAACTAGCGCACCAATTTTAAGAATTTCTGATCCAAATAAAGATTTTATAGTATGTACTGACGCCTACAATGACAATTTAGGTGGATTATTGACTAAGGAAGGACATGTCATTGCTTACGAGTGTAGGACATTGAAGATTCATGAAAAGAATTATGCAACCTATGACTTGGAATTAGTTGCTGTCACACATGCTTTAAAGATGTGGCATCATCATCTAATTGGAAGAAAATTTATCTTAATGATGGATAATAAGGGATTAAAATATCTGTTAGATCAACCTAACCTGAATGCTAGGCAAGATAGGTGGCTAGCTTTTCTAAGTGAATATGATTTTGAAATTCAACACATTAAAGGGAAAGAAAATAAAGTTGCTGATGCATTAAGTAGGAATGCAAATCTAAATTTTATAGCAGCTATCAGCACTTATACAACAGATTTGGAAGAATAGCTTAAAGCAAGGATAGAACAAGATGAAAATTACTTAAAGTTACAAGCAAAAGCAAAATAAAATACAATAGAAAGTCTAAGTACAGGGTAAAGCTTGAATGAAAAAGGATTTTTAATGTATAAAGACATAATATATGTACCTAATGTACCTAAGATTAAGTTATTAATTTTAGACGAAATCCATAAACCTCCTTATAAAGGGCATTCGGGCTATCAGAAAACTATAACCATGTTATGAAAAGAGTATTTTTGGCCAAACATGAAGATTGAACTAGCAAAATATATTGCTAGATGCTTTGAATGTCACCAAGTAAAAACTGAACATCAGCATCCTGCTGGACTACTTCAGCCTTTTCCCATTCCTAGTTGGAAGTGGGAGAGAATTAACCTTGATTTTGTTACTGGACTGCCTAAAAATCAGAACTTAAATGATTCCATAATGGTAGTGGTTGAAAAATTGAGTAAAGCAGCCCATTTTATACTTGTAAAAACCACTTATAAAGCTGCAAATATAGCTGATATTTTCTTAAAGCAAATTTTTCAACTGCATCAAATACCGAAGGTCATAATTTCAGGCCGAGACCCTAAATTTATAGGTAACTTTTGGATATCTCTGTTTAAAGGATTAAATACCACGTTAAATTTTAGTACCTCTTTCCATCCTCAAACTGATGGACATACTGAAAGAGTAAATCAGGTATTGGAAGATCTGCTAAGAATGTATGTAAAGGAACAACCAGGTAAATGGGAAGATTATTTACACCTGGTAGAATTTGCTTATAATAATAATGATCAAGCTTCAGCTAGATATAGTCCTTTCAAAATTCTGTATGAAAGGAAATGTAACACTCCCATCTCTTTGAGTAATCTGGTGGACACGTTAGCATTAGGACCTGAATTATTGAAAGAAATGGAAGTAATTGTAAAGCAGGTATAAGGTAATCTGAAAATTGCGCAAGATCGATAGAAAAGTCAAACAGACCTTAAACAAACTCCAAAAGAGTTCCAGGTAGGTGGACATGTTTTCATTAAGGTGAGACCAAACAAGAGTTCTCTGAGGTTGGGTGGTTGTGCCAAACTAGCACCTCGTTATTGTGGTCCTTTTGAATTACTGTCCAGGATTGAACAGGTAGCCTATCAGTTAGCTTTACCACTGAATTTAAGAGTTCACAATGTTTTTCACATTTCTGTATTAAAGAAATATGTGCATGATGCTACTCATGTTATTAACTGGAATGATGTGCAGGTGGAACCCGAAGGATATTTTATGGTGGAACCAGACTGTATCCTTGAGAGGAGGGAGATCTCGCTTCGAAACCACACCATTGGTCAAGTGAAGGTGCAACGAAAGCACCTTAGTCTAGAGGAAGCCACATGGGAATTGGAAAGTCATATGCGGGATGCATATCCAATTATATTCCAAGGGAACTCTGAGGACGAGGAATAAATAACATAGAGGACAATGTTATAATTTAAGGGGGTGTGTATGTCACATGCCCCAATTTGCAAAAAGAATTTTATAATATTTTAGGAACATTGTGTCAAATTTTATGCTAAGTTGTAATTGATGACCTAGTGGGGTCAAGAATATTTAATATAAATTCAAAATATTTTATTTATAAATAAATAAATGAGTAGAAAACAACTTAGGGAAGCTGTTAAAAGAGTGTTTATTGGTCAATTGGTGGAGGAGACTAGGTGGAGAGCAAACTGACGTGTGGCAGCATCCTCAAAGCACTTCCAACTGTTGCATGTGGCAACTTCCCTATATTTGTGGTCATGATTCCCCAATAAAGTGGAATCAGAGCAGGTGGCTCATTTAATGAAAACTGACCTAGAAGACCTAGGCATCTCTATAAAATTTCCCATTGAAGAGAGCTGAGGCTCCTCATTCTAGACTCAGTGATCATTGAGGGTGAATGAATTTTACTCAAGAGAAATTCAATGGAGGTGAGTCTGGAGTGTGTTTGAGGGGATAGCTGTTGAGATTGATCTAGTTGCAACTTCTAAGCTGAACATCATACTGCTGAGAGCATATTTTTATTACTGAAGTAATTGGACCAGTCAGGTGACAGAGGTCTTACAATTGCATTCTCCACCCAATTCTCAACCAAGAAGACTGGGAACAAGCTCGGGGGTCCTGAGGAAGCATTGTTTGAGTGCTCTCCAGGACTTTGGTTGGGAGGAACAGTATCCTTACGCTGTTGTCATCTTGTCCTCAACAGGTTTTATTTTATTTTTACTATCTTCAGTTAAATAATTATTAGTTTATCTATTCAGGCATGTTAGTGTTTAGGATTTATGAATGAAAAGTAACTGTGTAATGTTAAGTTCAATAAATTTATAGATTATAGTATAAATGGAAATGAATTATGTAACTAGTGAAATAGATAGAAAATAAATTTCCAAGCTGTGTTTTTCCAAACCTAGATTCAGGTCGTACTCTAGCACAGTTGGATTGTCTTAGGTAAATGAAATGTTCTTTTATTGAAATTTAAACAGTAGATATGATTCTTTTATTTGAATGTAAATAGTAAATAGATTTTACTTCAATGTCTATGAATTTCATTGAATAGAAGGGTTATGTATTGTCTACACTTATTTTACTTTAGCCAACTAAATGGAAACACAGGTATAAAGAGATAGTAAATATTATTATTATTTCAGCATTAGTAAACTGATAAAATAAAGATATTATAGTCAATAGTAGTAAAGTAAATACCTAATATTTGAAAAAATATGTAAAAATAAAATAATAAAATAGTTCATAAATATTAACGTTACAGACCAGAGTGTGTTTTATTTAGGAGCCAATGATCCTTTTATAATCCCACAAAAAAAAAAAATTGAAAGTGAATATTACCTAGTTTGAGTATGCTGTACTAAAACCTAAGTATTTATAATTAAGTTTTAGAAGTAAAACTGTTTAGAATTTCTCATTTCATACAGAGTTAGCATCATACTTATAACTGTAGGTCGTATAATCTTTCCTTATTCTATTTTGAAAAACAGAATTATTAATGCTGTAAAAATAAACTAGGATTTATTTTAAACTATAGGCTTAAACAACATGTTAAAAGAAAAGTCCTAGAAATTAAATTATTATTTCACAACAGAGCTTAAAATAACTATAATTATAAAGTAGTAATAAATAAAATACATATGTAAATAATGAACAAAGTAAACCGATAATTACAAATCAATTGCAATATAAAATTCTTAATCAAAGGAAGGCTTATAGCCTATAGAATCGAAGAATCGAAACCTAAGTCTTCTGTATTAACTATAAATAAAAATTACATTATTGTTAGGTTAAGGAAAAACCCAGTTCACAGTCTTCATTTTCTTGGAGTTCAAATAGGAAAACTCAAGCAAACGAGATAGAGATCACATAAACATCTCTGAGCATAGAGGAAGTTATTTTAATCTTAACAACAACATTACATCACTTAAGCCGTAATGCTGAAATGCTTAATTGAATCCACATATACATCACAGCTTCAAGAGCTTGTGCTACCCAATGAAGTATCACAAGGGTTTCTAAATAAAAACTGGGTAATAAACAACAAACTATTTATCATAACCAGTTGAGAGTTTGAAGCCATGTTTCAACCATAGAAATCCTTCTTCCGACAGCCCAAATGGAAAGCAGGGAGAACCCATGACGAGACCAGGGATTACCAGTTGGAAGCCCACGAAGTAAACCGAAACATGAGTTTTCTTTCCACATAAAGCCTGGAGCTGTCAGCGTGAGCCTGCAAGATTTGAACCAAACAATCTTTAGAAACTCTGAGTAATAATTTACTAAACCCTAACTTAGTAAATAATTTGACAAAGAATCTTAGGCAAGGTAAAAAATGTATACCTATAAGAAACAAGAAAACAGAGCCAATAAGATACGGCCACCCAACTTGTATGCATCAATCCATGGAAAATCTCAAGTCAACCCTGTGACAAAGGTAGCAAGGATACGGCCTCAAGCTCCACAATGTCGAGGCAAAGAATGAAAAACTAAAGGGTAAAACCTTTTACAGACTTCGAGCCAAGTGAAGAAGCAAAAAAACACTCGCACTGTGTTTTCCTTCAACTCACAAAAGAACTAAAAACACAAGCCATGAAACCATAAACCACTTTGCATAGTAATGCAGGCTTAAGTGCCAAGGTTTAAGAAAGAGCAGGCCTCTCATGGCCACAAGGAGTTTCATAGCACAGCCTGCAGAAACACAAACCGTCGAAGAAAAATGCAAAAGAGTAGGGTTTCTTTGTGTTATAAGTCAACCAATGCATGGAGGAGGATGTCCACGTGCCCTTCTAGAAATTTAACCAAGTGTGGGTCGATTCCTATTGTCAACGCTGCATAGTCGATTATTAATTATATCATTTCCAATAATACAAATAATGCTATCGACTATATTATAAAAGTTCATATCATTGGCCATAATGAAATTTATGCCATCGACCATAGTCTAACATTTAATTTAATTGCTCATCATATCAACTTTGCCATCGATGATATTATACTATGCTTTGGAACTAGTATTATATAGGAGAAAATCCTATAATGTATATTGCCTTTAGTTTCAATTGCATCTAGTAGTTGATAGGTAGATACAACTACCTTAGGTTTTATATAATGTTGATGGGTACAGCTTGACACTATTATATCATAAGTCAACATAGTTTTATAACATTGCAATTAACACTTGTATCATGGTTATAATCTAGAGATTAAGAATACAGCTTGTCTACTAGCTGTGTAAGAAGATAATCATCATTGCAACAATTCAAATAAGTTGGTATTGTTACATGACTAGTAAAGGATAATTAGAGTATTAATATATTGATATTATGATTTATTTCATAAACTGAAGAGCTCTAAACTTTTCCACTGAAAGACTTGATGCTGATAAAGGAAGGAATCTTCAAGAAGACTGAAGATTAACCTTTTGAAAGAGTTTCTCTTAAGTAACTAATCTTTCATTGTAAACTTTACCTTTGAAAAACATGAGAATATGTTCCTACTTAAAGAGCAATGCACTTGAGTATTAAAAATGACAATAGCAGTAAGATCATGAATCGGTAGAAGTATTTTTATGCCAAGATCATGAGCTCTATGCCCACTGTAAGAATCTATAATCAACTAGGTACTATAATCTTTACGACAGAAAGAAAACTTGGAAGAACTCATTCTTGTAAATAGCATTAAATTATATGAAGTATAAAAGTTACTATGGCTTGAATATAAATACTATCATAGATCCAAAACAACGAAGGAATTTACTTTACCTCATCGGAGCTGTGCATCTTAATAATCAATTTATATACTAGCATCTTATCATGCTAAAGAAGTACTTCTCGACATAATTCAAAATAAACTTCTACTTGATCATACGCTTACCTTCCGAACCTGTAAGAACCAGCAGTCCATTTGAGTTAGAAGAATGCTAAGTAAGCCCCGATTTCAAACATGGTTTCTCACCTACTTGAAAAAAGTAAATCATCGGTACTCCTATCAGCAATTAAATGCAAGTCCTCTATCTATGACTTATAAAAATTAAAGTTGTATTAGTTTTTCTGTATTTGAAACTAATCCTTAAATTTTGTTAAACTGTTTCATTTTCCGCTAACCGCTAGCAGTTACTAAACTATGATCTAAGACATTTTATGTCACTTTAATTTTATTTTTATTTTTATGGCATTTTGGGTTATTACATGTGGTATCAGAGCACAAGGTTCAAACACTAGGCCTTGACGAATCTCAACTTGCTTATATGGAACAGTAAATTTAAATCATTTTGCTGATGTTGTTTTCTTTGAATGATATAAACAGAGAAATTTGTTTCTGAGTTTAACAACAGGTATGAAAATATTGGAGGAATATGCGGAAGAGGAATCTCCTTATACTAAACAAGATAATCTACAAAGAGAACCTATACAAGAATACATAACCACTAATTCTCCAGAACTATTACAAACAGTAAAATAATTAAAATATGAAATGGAATCTATTAAGAAGGAAAATGAGAGGATTCTGAGAGCTCAAGAGGAGCTGAATCGGATCTTAATAGAAAGATTTCACGAATAGTATGATATGTAGTTACAACTAGTCTAGCTTTTCCTTTTCCTTAGATCAGAAATAAAACAAGGCAGCTTTACAAAAAAAGCAGATATGCGCTTTCGAGAATCTGGAATAAAGAAGACATGCTAAAATGGGTTTCTAGGATGTTTCCCAAATGCTCCATGACTCAGTTTTACCATGTGTTGACTTCTAGGACATGTAGAAGGAAACTAGCATAGAGTGGAATCTAGGCAACTAGGTAATAAGACAAAAATGGTTAAATTAATGTCTAAGGTAGGTAACTATGGGTTTATTATTCTGAGAAGGATGTCTGATGCCTTATGTTGAAGATGACACCATTAGCTGTCAATCAGCCGACATGTGTCCATCGCATCTTCGACATCTTCCCAAAGACATTTGATAGGACTACCATGGCTCCGACAGTAGAGCCTGTCAGACTTCCAATGCCCAAACCATCAAAAAACCTATGGGTACGTGTCGAAAATTCGACGGTATATGCAAGTTTTTTGCGACGGATTTCTGACAGCAACATGTCCAATATTCGATGCTGTGGTGTAGTCATATCTTCGATAGGTATTGGCAAGACGTTGAATATTTGACGTTATTCCACCGATGGCAAAAAAAAATGCATATGTCGAATAACCGACAAGGAAGTGTTGAATTTCTGACATGGAAGCCATCGGATTTTGGGCTCAATTTTTGTTGTGAATGATGATGATGCGGATGATGACTATGATGATGATGACGAGGATGATGATGATGATGATGATGATGATGATGAAAATGACAACGATGAAGACGATGATGAGGAACAATGATGATGATGATGATAGGTTTAGTTGAAACTTTGCTTTGATTTTATTTTCAAGCATTTGCAATGGAATGATGATGATGATGAGGATGATGACTATGATGATGATGATGATGAGGATGATGATGATGGCGATGACGATGATGATGAATTATGATGGTGATGATGATGAGGATGATGATGATGATGATGATGATGATGATGATCACGATGACTATGACTATGATGAAGATGATTATGATGATTACGATGATGATGATGATGATGTTGATGACGACGACAATGATGATGATGAGGAGGATGATGATGACTATGATGATGAACAATGATGGTGATGATGATGATGATGATGACGATGAAGATGAGGACGATGATGAGGAACAATGATGATGACTATGACTATGATGTTGATGATTATGATGATTATGATGATTACGATGATGAGGATGATGATGTTGATGACGAAAATGATGATGATGACTATGATGATGAACAATGATGGTGATGATGATGATGAGGATGATGACTATGATGACGATGATGAGGAACAATGATGGTGATGATGATGATGATGGTGATGATAATGATAAGGATGATGACAATGATGATGGTGATGATGATGACCATGATGATGATGATGATGATGATGAGGATGATGAGGATGATGATGACGATGATGACAATGATGATGAACAATGATGGTGGTGGTGATGATGATGATGATGATGAGGATGAGGATGAGGATGAGGATGAGGATGAGGATGACGATGATGAGGAACAATGATTATGATGATAGGTTTAGTTGAAACTTTGCTTTGAATTTATTTTCAAGCATTTGCAATGGAATGATGATGATGAACAATGATGATGATGAGGAGGAGGAGGATGACAATGATGATGATGAGGATGATGACTATGATGATGATGATGATGATGATGATGATGACGATGATGATGATGAACAATGATGGTGATGACGATGATGATGAGGATGATGAGGATGATGATGAGGATGATGATGATGATGATGACTATGACTATGATGACAATGATTATGATGATTACGATGATGAGTATGATGATGTTGATGGTGGCAATGATGATGATGATGAGCAGGGATGATTTTAGGGGCAAATTATAGCCCATAGGCAAATTCTAAGGGGTGCCCAAAAAAAGGTGGGAGAATTTTTAATATTAAAATGGTTTTTTTTAATTTAATAAATTAGCCCATATTTTATTTTATATATAATTTCCCTTGACTAAATAGCCACCCCGATTAAACTATGAAAATTCATAAAATGTAATTTGGCCAACCTGTCGATGGGGAAAATTGTGACATTCGCCCCGATTTCTTCCGTAATGGAGGTGAAATCGCCAAAAATTTAGAGTTTTGGAGGATAAATGGAGATGATTCACCCAAATTTATGGTAGATAGGTTAAAAATTTGGTATTTCGCCCCTATTTATGGATCTTTGGGTAAATTTGTTTTAGTTGTGATGCTGATAATTTTAAAAAGCATTTCAGCATGAACTTGAAGCAGGTCATAATAGTGTTTTTTTGAACCACATCCACATGTCCCTATCAATAGGGAATAAACAATAAAGTGGTTTTCTTGAACGCGATGGCAAGGCTATATAACAGTGTAGGTGAAGTGAGCAACAACATAGTACATAAAGATAGATCATCCCTTGACAACAGACCTTGACCATAAAGATATATCAAATAAAAATGTTGAGAGCAGACATTGATATTGATATATTAGAGTTTAAGAGCATATCTTGACATAAGGATAGATCAGACCTTAAGCAGGAATGGGGTTTATGCTTTTAGCCGTTAGGTGTTTAGGATTTTTTTAATTTTTTCATTAAAAAATAATTTTTTGGGGGGGATCAATGGGTCATAGAAGCATTGGAAGTTGCAGTATCCATTTGAAAATTTCAGTAATTGTTTGATTTTTTACATGATTCGTTTGAAAATTTCAGGATATTTTTTTTATTTTTCACAGGATCCATTTGATGGGACCAGGATACCTTTCCTTTTGCAAGGGATCCGTTTCCATGGTGGATCCGATCCGGATACATATGGGATCCGTGGATCTGCAGATCCTACACATTGGGGTGGTGGATCTGGTAACACAGCTTTAATTATACTTGCATATGCATTTGTGCGTGTGTGTATTTGCATGGGTGGCACCATATTGAATTACATGGAGTTTTCCACGGACCCATTTTCTCTTGCATTCTATTTGATAACTAACTGGACCAAAAATAATAATTAATTATACTTTAAATTATTTGAGTATGCATTATCTATAAATGCAAACAATTGATTTTTTGTTATTAACTTATTTATCATTGTCTAATTATTGGTTCATAAAATTCACAGGCTGGATAGAAGAATCAATTTGTAGCTGGGATCAAGGTCTGTTTGAAAACTTCTTTGTTGGGGTGACATTTTTCCTCTAATTCTATAGATGATTGAGTCAGTGAATGGATTTATTATCGATCTATTATATTAAAAAATGGCTTATTCTTTCAACTTTTTCCTCATTGTACCATGGTAAGTTGTTGCAATACTGATGTATTTACTTAACTTGGAAGAGTTACAAGAGGTAAGCTTCACAACTCAAAATGACTTTAAAATTGACCGTAATGTTAGTAAATCTTGTGTTGTCTATCCCATAACACCAAAATTGTACACCATAGGCACACATTAATAAATAACAAAAAGAAAAGAGTCTGCATACCAGAATCTTGTAGGTGTGTGAGTTGGACTCTACATATTGAAGTTTGCATATTGGAATTGTTGAAGGTTAAGCATTGGGAAGGTTTTTTTGTTCAATTATCATCTTCTTAGTTATCCCCATTCATGTCTTAATTGTCCATATTTGATACCTTGCTTCCGTTAACATCCCACCTTTGACGTGATTTGGAGTGAATTTTTTTAATGAGTGCTATGGAACTGCCAGTTGTTTCATAGGACCTGAGCTAGGCATTGTTATAGTCTTCCTCTTTGTTGGTCTCCTGTTGCCTTGTATCAAGGCACACAGATTAAGTCTCTATTGCTAACAAGCGGTGTTCATAGTCACATAGAATCTTTGTGAATTCCTTCACATGGGTGGTAAGAGAGTTTTGTTTTGGAAAATTGGCTACTTGGGTACTTCTCAAATTGGCATTAGAGTTCTTCGGTAGATGAACTTCATGGTGTATCCTTTTGTTGAGGTCTCAGATTTGTAACAATTAGCAGTGTAAGTGTGAAATTGATGGTAATCAGGAGAATCCAATGAGGAAGTATGGGACTGTGTCACTAATACATGAGGTGAGCACAAAAAAACAAAAATCTAATAAGGAACTACTGACAGCATTGGGGGAGAATGATCTTTCTTAGATTCTATTGGATATTTCATAAAGGTGAGAGTATTATTGTAGGATGAGTTCATATGAATATCTTGTGCTTGATAGGTGCCTTCATTTGCAAGCACATTGGTTTATGAGTTAAAATTTCTATGGACTTGTGTAAAATGTAATGTTTTAAGTTAGAGGTCAATGATTTAGATTTGGTAATGATTTTTGACACGTTAAAATGCATGTGGGGAGGTCACCCCATTCATAATGTCAATGATAAGATTGGATTCCCATGCATTTATGATGTCTCAAATATCCAATTTGGATATTAGTTTTAGGCCTTTGCATAAAATGAGTGCTTCTCTAATATTGTTCGTGGTTTTCCCATGCCCTCTAGGCTCATGCAAATTTAGTCTTGTGTTTCCTCTTGGTCTGTAATGAGTATCTTTCCCTAGCTCTACCTGGTTTCTTTTTGTTGTCCCTTCAAAGAATAAGGTACTACCAGAGAGAGTGGTTTGAACTAGGGGAAGGATCTCAGAAGGGGAGTTTGAATATTGAGTTCACTCCTTGAGACCTTATCGTTTCACCCATTGCAAATACTTAACTGTATTGAGTTTCCTTTATGGAAGATGATCTTATTCCTTGTGTTTCAGTAATGGCGGTGTGTGTGAAAATATGGTTTGTAGTCTGGTACTCCAAGCAGAAATTTGCATGTCCTTTGCCCCTGGCTCCTTAGTCACCTTGTTTCAAGTTTGTTTGAAAGCCATAAATGAAGAATTGTAGTGTAGAGCTTGGAGAATGCATGCCCTTATGATGGTTTTATAATTATTAGGATTTGAGTGACCAAGCTTGGGTAAACTAGAACAAACAAAATTATTAAACAAATCAACAGTGTGAGAGTAGAGGGAGTGAATACCATGTTTGAGGAAGTTGGCTTGGATGTTGTTCATCTCTATTCTGGTGATGACCTCATGCAAAGAAGTAAGGTATTTTGCTTAATAAATAAGTATTAAGAGTATGCCATTGTTCAAACTATTATAAATCTTGATTTACCTCAATCGTATGTTTCTTATTAATAGAAACATTGCTTTTTGTCTTCTGTTACTCACAGAGGTTCAAAGGATTTGACTGGCTGCTTTGCATTTTTGTAATACTGAATCACAACAAAATTTCTAGCAGTTATTAAAGTACCCATGAATCATGTGATTAAATTGCCCATAAAATTGTGGCATCATTCACAATATGTCCTCTCATAATTATTAATGTTTTGAATAATTTTTTATATATTTGTAGATTGTTATAGTTAGTTAAAAAATTGGGTAAATTTGATCGTGTAATTTTAATACTGAATATGCACTATAATATATTATGATTGGTATAATTTCTATCATAGTTATGGATAGTCTGAAAAATTCTTTGATGATAATGCGAAGAGAGGACATCGGTAATGTCCCAGTAAAGGTTTCACATGGTAAGGAAAGCACTACTAGGCTTGTGGTGAGTTCGAAGTTGAATGTCGGTACTATGCAACATGGCATACAAAGCACAAAAATTGCTATGGCCTTCACATTATGTTAGGACTGTAGTGGAGAGTTTGTACCTTAACTTGAACAACCAGTATTTGCATCCCTTCCATTGCAAGATTATGGTTTGAAATTTATTTTTCAAGGGGATTTCACACTACAATCATCTAGGGAGGAGGTCGAGACTCGATGGTTATAGTGACAGTGCTTGGAACCAATAGTAACTTTCAGAATTTACTGAGTTTGTCAATGTTGTAGAGTCTTTTAGGTCTCTTCATTGCTATCAATTAAATCCTTGAAAATTTCTCACTTTATATGAGTTTTGTCCCATTGGTCAGAAAAAACTATTTCATTTCCATGAAAGATAATTTTTGAGTTATAGGTTTTTCCCTGCCCCCTTTAAAAATATCCACATAGAATGGAATTCACCCTAAAGAAAATGAAAATGATGTGGATGTTCAAAATGATCTACACTCCATAGATTTCTTTGATCCAAAATTCAGCAATTCTTATTTGAATGCACAGCCAGAAAGAATACCTGGCCTTTGCATTATTTCTAAACAACCTTCACTAATATCATCGCCTATTAGTTCAGACAGATCTGAAGAGTGTTGTTTCTTGGGTTCCAGTCTTATGCATTTGATAGGAAGGTTCTTTGTTGTGATATTCTATCACAACAATATCAAGCTTCAAGGAAGCTTACTATGAATAGATCAAAGAGCAAAGTTTCTTCTGGGTTTATTACTAACTTTACAATACCATCTCACTTTTCAAATGGTAAGAACCTTGGCTCAATAGCAGTTCATTACGTTCAATTTTTGTCCTGATAAATAATGTTGTTTTAATTATCACATTGTCCACTAATGAATGCAATGTCTCATGATTGTTTGCAGTGGATTATCCAGAAAGTGCTGCTGAACATATTTATAGAAGATTTGTGTATTTTGTGCATTGTATCATTTTCATATGGACGTTCATTTTTTTCAATACTTAATGTTTCATTCATTACATTTTAGTGGCACTAAATGGAATATTCTTTGATTTCTTAGCCAAGATTGATTCATATATTTGTTGTTTAACGAATTTCTAAGATTTAAAAAGTGGCTCCACCCTAGAGGGTCTGTCTTGGCATTGTGTTCTGCCCCGAGTTTCCCATTCCCTTCTTGAATTTACTCCATTGGCTTTGCATCCAGAACCTTCATGTGCCAAGCTTCTGTGATGAGTGGTGTATTTAGATGGAGTGTTATAACCAGTATCATCCCAAAAAACTGATGAATGTTTTCCTCCCTCACATACTTCCCTTGCATGTGGCTTGTGCCACCTTCTACCACCAAATCATGGCCATGAATGACAACAAGTGGTGGGACAAGCACCTCCCATTTTGTCCCCAAAATCCCATCTAGGTTTTTTCACCATGTTGTTATTGTTGAGTGAGTTATATGATAAAGAAACAAACCTCATATTGCTAAGGCTATCATGGAGGGTTGTTGTTTCTTCATGATCCCAGTGATTGCTTCAAAATATGCTGGAGGGTTGTAGTTTCTTTGTAATGTTGTTAAGTGTCATATGACTAAGATTTGATATGATGAACAAGTTATGCTTGTTGGTTGATTTCTTTATAGCTAATTACACATGAGGTTATTAAATCATGTACAACCCAATAGTAAGCCTTGGAATCCTACAAAATTGGCTCATCGAAGGGATACAATAACAAAAAGGGCATTATTCATTCTGCAGGACCCAATCTTATGAAACCTTTTGGGTTTAAAAAAATGCATTGGGAATTATGTAGTTAGCATTCTATTATTAATATGTCATGGCAGGTAGCTGATAAATGCTATTAGCTAAGAATAAAAATAGCATTGTCATTTTCGATAGTAAGGCATATTTCTGATATCCTTATTTACCACATACAACAAGAGATTTGATGGGATTATTTAAATAATGAAGTGAATTCAAAGAATTCCTAAGCATAAAAATAATGTTCTTTAATGTCAATCTACCTAGGGCCGAACTAGGACACCCTACAGAACTTAAAAATTATACAAGGTTAAGTCCTCTTTGCACATAAAAATATTGAAAATATTGACTTACTTTTGATGCATTTTTCTAATGCAATATACTACTTGCAGTTGATAACTGTTCAAAATGATTGTATAGCAACGGGTGGCAGATGTATTCCAGGCTCTGGATACAAGCAGTGTAGTTGTTATTATACTAGAAATGGGTTTGTTTTTCACTTATTTTTGTTTGTTAATGTTGCCCTTGTTGACCTTCAGATCCAAAGCGTTTTCTTATTCACTTACTCAAAGTTTTAAAAAGGATCTACATTCATGATTTGAATCCTCATTTTTCAAAATTCATTTCCATGCTGCTATGTCTGAAAGAATCCCAAGTACTGATCCTTACCTTCTTGATGAAATATGCTGATCCATTTGTTTCAGGGAGAATCCTTATGCCCTACCATTTCTGACAATCTAATTGAAGGATATTTGATCATGTTCATTAGTTTTTGGGGAGAAATTTGAAACCCAAGTAGTGATTTTGGCACTTTAAGAATCAATGCTAAGGTCCTATTTTGTGTTTTTCTTTAGGAAATTATGTTTTCTTATGTCCTTTTTAGGAAAATACAAATGATCATTTTAGCTCTTTTGAAAATGGTACTAATCATTATTTATATTTTTCCTTGCAGTTCTGACAGCCGAAGAAGAAGCAAAAAAGTATGGGTGAATTCATCACCTTTTTCTTTGATCGTTGATATACTTATCTATCTGCATTTGTTTTATGGTTTCTGAGAGATTCTACAGCAGAGTCTTTGGATGATTGTGCTCAATAAGTTGTTTAGAAAGAACTCCATTTTCTTATACTCTTTATACTAGGTGTCACATGTCTTCTACAAATTTGTATTGATAAAACTTGTTTGATTTTGCATCTGTGCCAGAGTTTTGATTCCACAGAAAAAGGATCACTAGAATGGGAGAACTGGGTAGAAAAAGTAAGAAACAAGTTAGGCCCACCCCTACTCGACCTTTTATACTAGTGATAGAGGTATAGACATAAATATTCTTGGTGATTTCTCCAAACACTTTCATCTCAAGATAATATGATTGTGGCTTGTTAAACTGTACATATATAGGTGGTTTATTTTCAACACATTATCTTCTTGTCTTTCCTGCATTTTAAAGTTTTTTTTGGCTTTTATTTCATTTCTTGTGTTCTTCCCACACTAAATTTGTCTAATTAACTTACGATACTCAAAATCCTAGTACTTCCTAGAAATTACATCTGCATTCTACATAGTAAGTCGGGTGTTAGAAAAACTTACCCATTTCATTTTTTACCATTTCATTCTAAAGAAACCACATCCACTTGATATAATGAATGGCAAACACAGTCATGAAATTGGTTCGGTATTAGAGCTTGTCATTATTGAACACTCTTTCATTCATTTCTAAATGAGATTGTAGCATATTTGTTGATCTTAGTAGTAGTGTTAGATCTTGTGACATTGGTCATATCATGAAATGACAATATGTAATGTGCTAGCACGGTCATTGCCAATCAAACTTGACAACATCTAATGTTGTGAAAGGGAATATCGTTTTGTCAGTGGAAAATATCTTATAAAAGAAGTCTTCAATCGTACTGAATTCCTCACCATCTAAACCATTGTTAGAGCTTAACTTCATCAACTTGTGTCTTACTAATAGAAACCCCACAATTGCATAATCTTTAGTCTTAGAAGTCAACCAAACACCTCTATTGATGATCCCAAAAATTGTTACTACACCAACTATATCTATACATGGTTACAGTAACTATTGCTAGAGTTGTTACAGTAGAAGCTATTAGTAAAAAGTGTTACCATAAACATGCCATACATGGCTTGACAAAGATGATCTCTTTTGCAGCAAAGAGGCCAATTGAAAGAACATCAACTCATGAAAAAGATACAATAGGAGATGATTGAGGAGGAAAAGCATCGGATACCAATTGCACAAGGGTTGCCATGGACAACTGATGAGCCACAAGTAAGTTCTGAATCTAAACAAATCATTTTATGCTATTAATGATGATGCTAGGATTGAATTACTTCATTAGTTTTTGAAGTTCAACATAACATTCAAAGTGTCTCTCATTATATTATTATCATATTCTAAAGTGTTGATTTGTCAAATTTGCAGGTCTTGCCAAATCCCCCAGTCAAAGAGAACACTAAGCTATTGAATGTCAATCTTCACACAGAGTCTAGATGAGTTGAAAGAGCCAAATTTGATCACTTAGTATGCCTGAATTCTAGTCCCTAAATCTAAGTCATTTTGCATAATCAAAAGTTCATCTTCAGTAAGATAAACATTTGTTTCAGTTCCTAACATTTCTTGTGATACCTCAAATAGATGGAAGAAAAATTCTACTATCTCATGCAACAATGGTCAGAAGAAGAGCGACTATGGAAGGTATAACTTCCCTTGCATTTGAAGGTTTTTTTAAGTTAAATATATTTGGTTCTTTTGGTATGAACTAAATATCTCCCAAAGCATAGTGAGAATCTCCCAAAGCACAGTGAGAATGTGGATGGCTAGCAAGCATGAGTTAATTTTCAGCCTTGAATTTTGCCACCTCAATAGGAAACCATGATATAAATTGTTTTGATATAGATTTATTCATTTTTGTTACAAAATGACTTGAGTATCATAAATGGCTAGCTGAAGATGAAGAAATTAAGAGATTGCAAAAAGAGATGATTCCATATGCTCAACTCATGCCCTTTTTTTATCGTCCATTTGTACCAAAGAAGTATGTTCTCCTTCTTAACCATTTTTTCTATGGTTTAAAACATGATGCAGAATATATAGTTTTGCTACAATAAACCAAAATTGTGTCAAGTCTTCAAACTTCAAAGTCCCCAACGATCCCAAAGGAGCCTAAATTCCACAGTTATCACCATCATATAAAATGCTTATAATGAAAGGGCATGCACACTACAGGTTTCAGGTTTCACAATGATAATAGCTGATAAAGAAATCATGAATTAGGCCAAAAGGGAGGGTTGTTGAAGTAACTTGTACTTGTAGGGAGGGAGTGTCATTGAAGTAACTTGTACTAGTAGGAATTATTGTAGAGTTGTATATGTTATATGTATTACAGCATCTACTAACATATGCTGGTAGTTGTTATTGTATTAGCCTTTGGAATTGCAGGCTAGTACCTAGAGCTTATCTGCACTCACAACTTATTGCTATCAGGCTAGTATTCTAGTTGGAGATGGTTATGTGGTCAAGTTACTCAGAGAACAATAACTGTTGCATAACGTGGAGGACCCAAAGAAGCCTAATAATGAGCCCCTATACATAGAACTTGATTGGGAACTTATATGATCTTGGTTTTTGATAAGCCACCAACGAAAGAGACTGTTGTAATAGTTACAAACATGCATGATGGATTCAATACCATGTATTTTGATGGTGCACGTTCCCGATTTGGTGCAGGTACTGGGGTAATTTTTGTTTCACCAATTATAACTCCTTTCCATATTCATTTTGCTTAAAATTTGATGCAGCTAACAATGTGACTGAATATGAGGCCTTGCTTTGGGTTTTAAACAAGTAAAGGATCTCAATATTAAAACATTAAAAAGTCAAAGGAGATTTAGAATTTCAGATTTGATTGTGAATCAAGTACGGAACCAGTGTGAAGCAAAATATTCTCATTTGAAGCAATATTGACATGTTGTATCATGTATGGTATGAGATTAAGGAATTTGATGCTTTTGACATAGTTTCTATCCCGCAAAATGAAAATCATCAATCAAAAAGTATATGCTAAGATAAGTTCAAATGTGGGATTTGAACCATGCACAACAGAGTCCTTTTCAAGGTACCATGTGGAGGTCAGGTTTCGACCATCCATTCCTGACAACTTCGGAAACTAGCATCTATTTGAAGATGATAGGTATTGTGAATTTTTTGAATAGCCTAAATGCAACTGCCTCTCACTAGATTGATCAGGGATAAGAAAACAGTGACCCAGAGCAACAAATGGTACAACTAAAAAGTAATAAAATCCCTAGAGGTTTTGTACCTTTGGAAAAAATTCTTGATGATTATGTTGCTTTTAAGGGTTCAAAGGTCACTGATAAGGATGAGCAGGTCATTGAACTCAATATGGGTTCTAAGGAAAGTCCAAGACTAGTGAAGATTGCTCACGTATGCACTCTAGAATGGGAAAATATTGAGGAGTTTATCTGTGATTATAAAGATGTTTTTGCATGGTCATATGATGAGATAAAAACCTACAGTACTGAGGTTATCAAGCATAAAAATCCTTTGAAAGAACAAGCCAAACCTTTTAGGTAGACACAAAGGCACATGAATCCCAAGTTGGCTCCCATCATACAAAAAGAGTTGCAGAAGTTGTTCAAAGTAGAAATCATCACTCCTACTTATTACTCATAGTGGGCATCCAATGTTGTACCAGTCCATAAGAACGATGAGATTAGAATTTGCAATATTTTAAAATTTGAACCTTGCATCCTTGAAAGATAACTATCTTTTGCCAAGCATGGAATATGTGTTACAGTTACAAGTGCTGGAATTGTGTCCGTGTTGGATGGATTCTCAGGGTACAACCAGGTGCTGGTTGATGAAAATGACCGATACAAGACAACATACACCATCCTTGTGGAACATATTCCCATGTCTGTGTGCCTTTTGGATTGTTAAATGATGGGACCAGATTCCAAAGAGCCATATGCTTTATTTGATTTCCTTAATAAAGTTATCATGGTTTACCAGGATGATTTGACAGTTTATTCCAAGTGCAGCGGAGACCATTTCATGCACCTGAAGAAGATATTTGACAGACATAGATCCTTTGGAATATCACTTAACCCCAAGAAGTTTGTTTTTGGGGTAGTCGAAGGCAAATTATTGGGGCATCTGGTGTCCAAAAGACAAGGTAAAAATAGATCTAGAAAGAGTGCAATCTTAAAAGAGATTTAGTTACCCAAAAGTAAGAAGGGTATCCAGTCCTTTGGGAGCATAAATTTCCTACTAATATTTGTGCCCAATTTTGTTGAAATCACTTGTGCCATCTCAAGTATGCTAAAAAAGGGACATGAAAAGGGAGAAACCAGGGAAACAATGTAAATTCAACAACCTTTGGTTGGGCCCTTCCCAAATAAAGTGAAAAAGCAGGGAAGAACAATTTTCATCTGACTAATCTGGATGGAGAAGAAAAACATTTGCTAGTCAATGTGCAATTACTAAAGTATTACTTTCAGTAACAACCCTAAAGGGCCACAAAAAAGAGAAAAAAAAAAGGAAGAGAAAAAGAAAATGACGAGTTCTATCTATTTTGGGTAATGGTGTAGGCTAGTGGCAAATTTTTATTTTTAGTAGGAATTTTTTTCATTGCATTGATTTCAATTATATCTTACATTTTACAATTTTTGCAAGTCATTTCATTCTTAATACATTGTTCCGCATTCACATGAGTAGTCCCAAATTTGGGATGTTGGTTTATCTTGCTTTTTGTCATAGGCTAGATTCTTTTGTTATTCTGAAAATTGGGCATGCATGAATCTTTATGATTCACAGAGTAAAATCAGAGTTGGGACACATTTATCTTAGGTCAAAGTCCCGATAAGGCCTGATATTTTTGTGTGTATCAGTACAAGTATATCTCTGCAGAAAGTAAGGGTATGTAATTTTCAGGATTTAGGCAAGCTTATGCATCAATCACAATCCCAACATGTGTCTCCTAAGGTCAAGTTTTGTGCATCGAATACCTTATCCAACCTTAGGGATATGATACTAACAAGAGTGATTGAATTTTCAGAGAAAAACATCATTGAAGACTATTGGGATCTCAGCATCCCATAGGAGCATGTTCTCCCCTTGTGGAGCCACTGTTAACACACACTTCACCTCGATCAAGGGAGATGGAGATCATAAAAATTAAAAACAAGAAAGAATTTAAAGAAGCAAGAAAGGAGCTAGAGATGGATTTATCAAAAGGAATTTCCTTGACTAAACTTGGTTAAGGAAAGTATGCAGTGGATATTCTGAAGAGATTCAGAATGTTAGACTATAAGGTGATAGCCACACCTATGGAATCTAACTTGAAGCTACTGTGTGAAGATTCATCATATTTGGTTGATGCCACGACATATCGTCATACGATTGGATCATTAATGCATTAATTGTAGTGAATATATCATTTTGGACAAACTGGAGATAGAATTGAAGGTATTTGTTTTCGACTTTGGATTTACCTGAGAAATATGATGATGTGATCCTCATGGGGAGAGTCATTTATAATGGGATCTACACAAAATATCCGAATTTAAATTTGAACAGAAGAAGTTCAATGGTAGGCTTGAGTATTATTAAATACTACTCAAGGACAGACTTGAAAGACTAAATTTTACTTGCAAGAGAACCATGTTATGAAGCCTAATACTATTAAACTTCTCGAGTCTTATTTTGGTCTAGGTGTTCCATCCACCCTTGCTGGTTAGTGGTGATCAATGTATATGAATTTGAGGTTGTGTTTTAGGTAAAAATAGATTCTACATTGTACTTTTTTGTTGTAGCATTGATGATTTGAGCTACATTACCTTCAAGCAGCTTATTTTAAGATTGATGGTTTGATATTTATCTCTTACATTGTCTCTTTCTTGCCTGTGACAAGAAATGACACTGGAATATGAGAAAGCTAGGCCTAGGAGCTATCTCTTCACATAGATAGTTTCCTAACATTAAATGATAAATAACTAATTTGACGACACTTTCGCTAAGCAAGAATGGGCTCATTTAAGTACATGAAACGATGTTGGTGTTTATCACGAATATCTTGATAATTTTTTATGGTTTGTTTATTGCTTTTGTTTGAAGCATTTTGTCGATTTTTGAATTTTGTGTGTATTTTGGTTAATTAATGTGTTAAGTCCTTTGAATGCTTCTAGTTCTCATTTGATGCTTGATTTAATATTTTTTTGTAGCTTGAATCAAGGTTGGTTTTAGGGTTTGAGAAAATATTATATTATTAACTTTTAGTTGCATGAATTAATTGTCTTTAGTTTTTCGATTCTTTTACGCTGATTGCAAATTTTCTTTGCAAATACTTATTGTTATTATAAAAAATAAACGAGCTCTACATAGATAAGAAAATAAAAAATGGTCTATGCACTAGGTTCCTATGCATTGATCATAGGATACCTATTGTCACAATACCAATATTCATCTAATGCAATAATCAATTGGCATAATTACAATGCATACTCGTATTAGCCTCCATGACCATAATTGGATAGTGGAGGCCAAGATCGAGCATAATGTATGATTCTATCAGTTTATCAGTTTCTCAAGATTCAGGTCCCCACATGTCCACAGGACCATTAAGGGGCGAGATAACAAGTGGAGTCCCCACTTGCCTTGAATCTAGTCAGTGCAGTTGTGTTTCATTGACACCTTTCAGTTGTTACTTATGAGTCTACATGTTCTATTGATCATGATGTGATTCATGTTATTTGACTAATGTTGTTGTTCCTCTATTTTGACAATATTCTATAAATCAGTGAAAGATTCACCAGTTTTTACAATTTTTTATAATGAAGTTAAATATTCGCCAAGATTTTACAATATCTTATAACTTAGTGAAAGATTCGCCAAGAGATTACAACATTATATAATAAAATGAAAGATTCACCAAGATTTTACAACATTATATAATAAAATGAAATATTCGCCAGGATTAAACAAGATTGTATAATAAAATGAAAGATTCGCCAAAATTTTTATATATACATATTATATTATTGATAAAATCGCCTTGAAATTTTCCTATATATCGGAGAGATTCGCCCATGTTTTATACATATAAATTTAGGGGGGGTTCTTAAAATCATCCCTGATGATGAGGATGATGATGGCTATGATGATGAGCAATAATGGTGATGATGATGATGATGATGATGATGATGACTATGACTATGATGAAGATGATTATGATGATTACGATGATGAGGATGATGATGTTGATGATGACAATGATGATGATGATGATGACGTGATGATGACAATGATTATGAACAATGATGGTGATGATGATGAGGATGATGATGATGAGGATGTTGATGATGATGATGATGATGAGGAACAATGATGATGATGATGATGGTGGTGATGATGATGATAAGGATGATGACAATGACAATGATGATGATGATAACTATAATGATGAGGATGAGGATGAGGATGATGATGATGATGATAATGACGATGACAATGATGATGAACAATGATGGTGATGATGATGATGATAAGGATGATGAGGATGGTAGGTTTAGTTGAAACTTTGCTTTGATTTTATTTTCAAGCATTTGCAATGGAATGATGATGATGAGGAGGATGATGAAAATGATGATGATGAGGATGATGACTATGATGATGACGATGAGGATGATGATGATGATGATGGCGATGACGATGATGATGAACACTGATGGTGATGATGATGATGATGATGATCACTATGACTATGACTATGATGATGATTATTATAATGATGATGATGATGACCATGATGACGATGATGATAATGACCATGACGACGATGATGAAGAATGATGATGATGATGATGATGACTATGATGATGATGAAGACAATGATGATGATCATGATGATCATGAATAGTATGACTATGATGATGATGATTATGATGATGATTACCATGATGAAGATGATGATGACTATGATGTTGATGATGATGATAACAATGGTGATGATGATGATGATGACTATGATGATGATGATGGGGATGAGGATGATGATGAAGATGAGGAGGATGATGACTATGATGATGATGATGAGGATGATGAGGAGGAGGAGGAGGAGGAGGAAGAGGAGGAGGATGAGGAGGAGGAGGATGATGATGATGATGATGACGACAACGATGGCGATGATGATGATGATGAAAAAAGATGGCGATGATGATGATGAGGATGATGACTATGATGATGATGAGGAGGAAGATGATGATGATGATGATGATAATAGGTTTAGGTTGAAAATTTTCTTTGATTTTATTTCCAAGCATGTTCAATGGAATCATGATAATGAACAAAACAAAACTGTTCACTATTTGTTTTTTAAACACAGGCACGCGCACACGTCCTTGTATGCGATTGCATAAAACATGTGCATGTGTCCACATATGCATGTGCACGTGTCATTAGGATCATGCGCATGATTCTATTTTCCTCATTGGAAATATGACGTGGAGGTTCACCACTACCAAAGCAGGAGCATGTGCACGCCTCTAGGGGTGCATGCACGTTCTTGTTTTTTTTTCTGCTCACGTGCTCCCATTGCATCATATTTGGGTAGCAGCTTCTTGCAGGTTCTCCCCTCCAAAAATACCCCTCCAACTTCTGCATAAGACCTTTTTTATTTACCATTTTCCTCCTCCATTCCTTTGATCTTACTCCACGATCCTCCACCTCATTTCTCTGAATCAAAAATAGTTAACTCTATCCCATTAATCAAGAATAAAATAATAATTAAGTATAGTTCTTAAATCTTGTTCCTTTTGGGTAGTTCAATAATATTAATGCACTTTAATTTGGTCTTACTCACTTGAGCAAAAAATTTAATTATTATAAGAATGATCATATAATGAGGTTGATTTAATGCTAGTTTCATTCATTGTTTTTTTATTAAGTATTTTAGAATAAAATAACATATATTAGTTGAAATTTCAAGATTGGATAATATATGTATTAAATTTTTACCTAAAAAAAATATGATTAGACAATAATGTCTTAACTTGTAATGAAGTGTAAAACACACTAATACTTTAACAAAAAAAAATTCTCTAGCTTCACTTTATCATCAAAGGTCGTTTGTGCTTAGATTTATCTAAGTGTAAAGGGATTTGTGTAACCACGAAGTTTTCATTTACAACAAGGAGAAGGTTTAGTTTAACTAGACTATTACTTACTTCGCTTTTTTGCTAATTTCATGTCCCTCACTTTTCTAGGTGAAAGTATTTAACTCAAGTTCGTTTTTCTCAACCGCTAGTGAAGGTAAAATATCTTCTTACCTATATTTTTTATTCACACGGAAAGACAACCTTATATTAAAAGTAAAACTGTATCAAAGAAAGAGTGGTTACATAAGAAAAAAGTATTTGCAGCATGTACCAACATGGTATCAAAATGATCATAATTCCATCGACAAAAAATCCTCAAAACGACAAAAAGATTAACTACAAGTTGACCATAACAATGTGCCAAGAAAAAACACTCAAAAGGGACAACAACTGAGTTAACCACCATAGCAAAACACATCAAGCACTAGTCACATCCCAACCTCAAATCATGTAGAGTTAAAATGTCTGAAAACAAAACAATTCCAAGAAGAACACCAGATGCAAGCACTTAAAAACATTTCAGTACTCCCTCATGTATCAAGGAATCATGGACATATTATTTCCAATATATAGAGCCATGGAGAAACCCGATAGATTTCTTCGATAGAGAGTCCTCCTAAGTATTATACTCATGGAATACATGCATAAGGTTGAGAGACGAACACGAGTCCAGCATCCCACAAACCCGTCGGGACCAGCGATGAAGAGAAATAGACAGAAATGACTGAGGCTATAAATTCTAGTCAATAATCACTTTGGAGTCACCCAAAACACACTAAAGAAAAATTCCACGATGCTTGGAAAAATGGAGGAGGCCCTAGAGTACCAATAACTTACCCCAGTTATTGGTACCCAAGCGAGTACCCATTCAGAGATGGAGACTATAGTTCCCCACCATTTTGATTAAATTTACAGCACTGGACACACCATCAGTAGCCTCCCCATCAAAAAACCCAACTACCTCATCCTCCGAATGTGAAGAAAAATTTGTAACACAAGACCTCCTGCAGGGACACAAACTAACCGCACAAAAATGATGAGAGAGAATCTTCATAATGATACCATATGCATAAGGAACAATCCCATGAAAAAGAAGACACTTTTTGACCAACCATATCTCCCACAAAAATATCATTTCCATCTCAATGGTTACCACATGATGATCAACAACTTTTGAAAGAAAATCAACACATGAAACAAAATCCCATGTCCACAAACAATCCAGGCCTAAACAAATACTCATCCAAAGACTGCAAAAAAAGGAATAGTCACATAACAGATGATTAATAGATTCAAGATCCGCTTCACAAAGAATGCACCTTCCAGGTCCCTAAAAACCACGCCATTGTAACATGTCCCAAGTTAAAATTTTATGTTTGATCAATAACCACATAAAACACTTCACTTTCTAAGGGATTTTAACCTTCCAAATGACCGAATACCACCACGCTGGATGGTACAAATGCAGTTGGGAAAGAATGGACTCATAAACAAGGAAATATTTAACAGAACAAGTCTTCTTGTCACCTGACCAAACCAAAAGATCAGTATCATCAAAAGGAATAATGTCCGAACCCTTTAAACTATCAACATAAGCATCCCATTCCACTGCATACAAACCATTTAATCCTAAATACGATGCAAAATACCAAAGCGAAATAGGGTCATCAATCCCCACACATTCCTGACGTAACACAGAGATATTCCTGTCATGAAGAGCCTGCAAACGTTTTAAGGACAAATTCCACTTAATGATCACAACAATCGAATCAACACCCACAATGATATTGTTACCACATCCAACATGCTACTTTAACAAACGAAGGATACAAGGAAGTCTCAAGCACAAAGTGCTCCAAACCGTTGAGGGAGAGGTAGATTTATAGTTACCAGGAATAATCCAAGACGAGAGAGGAATCCTTTTCATATATATAGCACTAATAATATCCCCCCAAAGACCCATCCTAGTTAATCCACGCCACAATATTTTTTCACAGAGGGAGATATTAAAAAGAGAAAGTTTATTGAAACCCCATCCTCCCCACGAAGGAGGAAAAGACAAATATGGCCAACCAACCAAATGAAGTTTAAAATTCTCATTCATACCCCTCCACAGGGAGCAGAAAAATAACCTCCTTAAAACAACCAAAATAATGCTGGGAAAATGAAACAGTGAGAACCAAAAGACCAGAATGGCTTGCAACAAAGAAAAAACCAAAGTATTACGACCTCCCAACAAGAGCCACTTAGAAGGCCATCTGCTCATATGCCTTTGCACCTTCCTAACCAGCCAAAGCCAATATGACCTAATATAGGAATTGGGTTTCAAATAGAACCCCAGATATGAGACCTCCACATCTATAGAGTCACCCGTGATATGAAAAATATCAGATTTACGAGTCACCACAAAAACCTCCATACCCTAATGCTGAAAAAATACTTAACAGGACTAAAGGACATACCAGAGGCACTACAAAATAAAAAATTCATTCCTTTAATATACAACCATTCTTCAAAAATACCATTGCTGAAAATCATCACATCGTCAACAAAGAGTGTATGAGTAAGGTATATAGAAACATAAATATTCACTCCTTTGATCGAACCCTCCTCCTTAGCATTATGAAGAAGAAGGATGATGCCTTCAATAACCAACAAAAACAGATAAGGAGAAAGTGGGAAGCCTTGCCTAATACCCCTCGACCCTTTAAAAAAAGAAGTTGGGGACCCGTTAATAAGAACAACAAAGGACGCAGAATTAACACGAGACATTATCCACTATGAAACCCTCAATGGAAGACCGATATGAACAAGAATCATATGAAGAAATGAGTGATTGACCTTGTCATATTCCTTTTCAAGATCCAATTTTAGAATCATTGCAGACAATTTCTTAAGTTTTATAGAGTGCAAAGTTTCTTGGACAATCCCCGATGCATCCATAATTTTCCTACCAAAATGGAAACCAAACTTTTCTGACAAAATAGTATTACCCAATACGACCTTTATCTGACTAGAAATAATCTTGGTGATAAGATTATAAAGAATATTACACATTGCAATAGGTTGACTTTCCCCAAAATTAGAGGGAGGATCAACTTTAGGTACCAAAGTAAGAATGGTCGTATTGAGATTCTCAAGATTATTACCTGTCACCCTGGTCTCCTCAATAATAGCCACAAGTTCCATACCCATGATATCAAAAAACTGTAAATATAACTCCATAGATCAACCCCCAGGACCCAACTTTTATCCTTGTAAAAATATTTCAAAGATCTCTCAACCTCCAACACACCAATAGGGCCACCAATCATGGAATTTTTTTTGAATGACAAGCTGATTCGAGATATTATTAGGCTTGGGATCCTGATAAAGATTGGAATAAAGAGAAATAACACCATCCTTGATCGAATCCTGATCAACAACAAGATTACACTGATCATCCGTAGATTCCCAGATAGCATTAGTGATTCATCACCGATTATAAAACTGATGGAAATACTTAGAATTCTCATCCCTAGCTTCCAGCCACACAACCAGACTCTTTAGTATGATGGTTTCTTATTTTTTCCTCAAAATTGGTTTCTTCTAATAATACAAACCCTTTATTCTCTCGGCGTGAACTAGATAGAAAAGATCAATTCCCAGCACATTCTCAACCAGGAGAATATCATTTTCGATAGAGACAAGCAACACACCATCCTTTTTCTTAGTTTGCATCTCCCAAGTCCTAACCAAAGGGCGAAGCTTCTCCACTTTGAATAGAAGATCCTTTAAAGGAGAGAAATGTAAAGGAACCTTAGATTGCGACTTATCCCACTATGATTTATTCAGAACATTAAAGTCATCTACCTGCAGCCATAAAAAATTGAATCTAAAAGGAAAATGAGTCTTTAACATTTTCAAAATCAATCTGTAAAACAATAGCTTTCTAGTCAGAAGAGCCAGTAGAGTAGTTCCAACTGCAAAAACAACCAAAGTCATCACACAGAGAATCAGAAAAAAATAAACGGTCGATTCTTTTAGCAATACCCATGGAACCACACCGCCCATTCGACCAAGTCGGCAACAAGGCGACCAGAGAAATATCCACCAAATTAGCATTATCAAATAAGTCATAAAAAAACTCAGAAAGAGGATCAAATTCATGCCTAGAACCCCAAACCTCCTCAGCAGACCAAGTGAAATTAAGATCCATCGCCAAAATAAGATTTGGAAGAGAAAGGAGACTCGACACTTGAATTCTTTCCTAGAATGGACCACGAAGAGAGTATGGGCCATAGATATTTAACAAGTGAACCCATGGCCCGAACCCCTTCAATCTCCCTTTAAGAAGTAAACTTGCACAAGTATGAAAGGCCTTATGGTTAGCCATCAAGGGGTTCCAGGCCACGAACGTCCCGCTATAATTACCACACGAATCCAAGGCACTGACCAACCACCCAGGCCACAGCCGTAAAAAGAAAGAACAAGCATTCGAGCATAAGGACATAGTTTCTTGTAACAAAACCACCACTGGACATAGAGAGTCAAGTAGACGTTTGAATGCAGTACGTTTCGGGCCCCCACCCAGCCCCTAAATATTGAAGGAGAGAAAATTCATTTTAAACCTGGCAACAGGGGCCACACATGCTCTAAGTGCGCTAGGAGATAGTGAAGAAACTGCATCAGAGTTAACACAATTAGAGGGAGGAACAACACCAGAGGTTTCAATAGACTGTTCACGGATAGCATCTTTAAGACCACACATACCCCCCTTACCTGCATTCTTGGATTTATGAACAATAACAAAACCAGTATGAGCCTGTGGCAATGGAATAATTTCAGCACCCGAAGAGTCCACCAGAGCATAGATAGGGTTAGGAGTAAACAGAAATGGAAGAGAGGAACCAGATAAATCCCCACCCTCACTAGCATAACCAAAACATCTATCCAATGATAGAGGAGAGGCACAGGACAACGACACATCCCTAACCAGAGAAGAAGATAGAGAAATATTTAAACCAGTCAATGAAGTAGATGGGAGTGGAGGGAAGTCAACCTGAAGAAAAAAAATTGTCACCCAAAACCTCACAATCAGTAGAAGCCCTAGCAAACGAAAAAACCACCAGACACCCCTCATTAGAAGTACCACCCACGATCGGGGAAGAAACATCCTCTGACCCCACATGACTAGTCTTATCACCAGAAACCATAACATCCTCCTCCACCATTGAAATAGTCTCTAAAACTTCAAAAACACTAAGAAATTTCAAAAGAAGTGGGATATTCGAACTGAACTTACCCAGAAATTCCTTAGTTGATTCCCTATCCAGGGGAAGCAGAAAAAAAATTCTTTGTCAAATTGCATGGTCTCCACATCAGAGTGAACAAAAGACCTGCCAACATAGGAGACACCCCAAAAATGACAAGAATCCTTAGAGTGCCTCATTTCTCAACAAAGATGACAATGAAATGCCACTTTCTAGTACTTTAACTTCTAGATAATAGACCCTTTCTCCCAAATAATTTCCAGTTCCGCGGGAATACCCTCAGAGACAACAAGATCTACAAGCATACGAGGATTAGAACGCTCGCCACCAAGAATATCTTCATCCTCCATTAAAATGAAATTGCCAAGCGAGTTTTTCGTTTTCATAAAACCCTGGAGCAGCCAACATTGAATCGGGAAATGCGACAACAGAACACATAAATGATGACGCACTGGGCGCTTTATACGAGAGTCGAAACTCACATGACATCAAATCAAAATGAGAGATCCAACCCCCAATATCCAATACTGAGATTCAATGACAACCGTGTCCTCAGCTAACAAAAAATGAAACAAAACCCACCCATTAACTAGAGTCACAACCTTCAGAACTGATTTTAGCAGGGGATTCCATACATTCCTAACCCAGGCTAAGATAGTAGGTCTGGGCGGCCACACATACTCAAATATTCCAATGAGTTCCTGCTGAGACATAGAAGAGACCATATCAATTGTAACACCACCACCCAACATCCAGACTAGATGCCTAGGTTTAACCTTCTCGAAATCCAGATGCACCACCTTGTTGGGAGCTGCTTTGGACCCATGAGAGTCCAAGAATGCATGATTGCCACCCGCATGAGAGATCAGACTTCTACGTGCCACCAGGTGCGAAACATTCGTAAGAGAAGCTTCACAACCTTCAGGAAGAACTTTGACATGTGCAGAAACCCACTTCAAATAGTGGATTGGAACCTTAGGGTTAGTCTGATAACCCAATGGGTGAGTCGAAAGAGGCCCCATCCTACAAACCACCAGAAAAGAGGCCAAAAAAAAAAACCCCACCACAATGACCACTCACAAAAAAAAATATGCCATAAGAAAAAACAAAGAAGACGAAAATCCTCACAGAAAATTCCCACTTTTTGACTACATATTGGTATTACCTTTGTAAATAAACTTAACTCCTATAAGACCTAAAGAGAAAAGATAACCAAAGAGCATAGAGAACCACAAACCCTAGGAAGATAAACGAGAATGTCAGAGAAGTCAATAAAAAACAGTAGGACTGATACTACTCACAATCATGACACTGACACCATGTGAAACCACAGCCGAAAGTCACACGGTCTCATATCACCGAGAAAGACAAAGGGCACTTACCCTAGGAACGACGAAGAAAAACAGTAACAACATGAGAAACAGGAAGAGCAATACCAACCCCCGAAAAATCAGAGACCCGCCAGAGGCAAACCAATAATAGATAAGGAAAAGAAAAATAATACCAGAAAAACCACGCCACTTGATCGCACAAAAGCAAACACAAGTCCAAAACCCAACACTAAAATATTGAAATCCTACATCAAACACTCGAGATCGATGAAGTTTCAGCCACATAGACCATAATAGACACATTGCTAGGGTTTCAAAAAAATCCATCGCCTAAGGTTTCCCTAGGGTTTCTTCTTACCTATCTATGTTTACATTCTTTCAAGAAATTTGTCTTTTAAGTTTAACATCTTGAGTCCTTACAGGTCCTATAAGAGGGAGTGAGATCTACCTAGAAAAACTCCACTAAGGACCTATGGTAAATTTTTTCTTCCACTGAACGTGATCGTTTACCAACCTACAAAAGTGGCCAAGGTTTATAAGCCCCTTATACCAAAAGGGCATTCTCTCTGTACCCATGAGTACCCATAGTCCGAAGTAATCCAATCTTTTAATCTAGGCTACTCGCCCTCAGGCTATGCCTAAATGAAGAAGTATAAAACATAGTAAATGCATGGTTTATTACCCTGCCTCCATTGTATGCTAAAGTTATAAAAGTTCTGAAGCATATTAAATACTTGGCTTTTCCTACCCTACCTCCATCGTATGCATAAGTTACAGTCTGTCTGCATCATCTTAAATGCATCTACTTCATAAAACCCGTGCTTGAAGGTAGGTTAAACTCTAATAGGTGTATTTAATACATTTGATGATAAGGGTTTTAAAAGCATACTCGCAAAAAGGACCCTATCCATTTTTACCAATTACTCCTCCTCGAGAGGCTAGTTCTCATGCGTGATTTTCCATTTGTTCTTTGTAATTTGTGAAGTGGTGAGGTTACTCTGTCCTCTATATGACCTCCGTGATTTCGAGGTTTAAGGCATGAAATTGTAAACCGGTTCTAAAACATCGCTTTCTCTCTCTTTCTGCGAAGTTTCGGTTGTAGATTAGTGGTCCTTCGAAGATGTTTAAAGGTATTTCCTCTAGGTATTCTCCCTATAAAATTTTTAATACTTTTCTTTTTTACTTATTCCTTATTGAATCTCATATAAAATTTTACTGGGAGGTATTTGGACTCCCTATCAATCCCAGTCGAGTGTCTACCCAGAAATATGGGTAAGCAATATGCCGGTCTAGACCACCTTCTTTCGCTGGCTTAATGAAAAATTATGGGGATTGCTAGTTGCAACTCAAAGTACATGGTGGAATGTATGGAATAGAGTTCCAAGTGATTTACAGTTCTCGTAGGAACACTTATCCAAAATCCTAGGGTTTTCTTCTATTGGATTCGATGTTCGTGGACCGAAATTATCGTGATTACTTGTCCTCCAGCGGTGTATAATTTAGGGAACTTTTATTTAAGAATTTTGTTCTTTTCAGGTAGTAAGGATTTCTCCAACCTCACGGGTTCTTATTTAAAAAAAATACTATAATTAAGCTTCTTCTTTGTGTATGTGCACTGCTTTGTGGCTTGAGAGCTCAGACTCATAAATAGTCTTAATAAATAGTATTGTTTACGATTTTGTTAATATTTCCATCTCTAATTGGTAGGGTTTTGCATTTCCTTCTCCAAAGTAGAAAGCCTTACCTATTCTTGTTCTTCGATTAGGGTAATTAACAGATGTGTACCAACTGTAGTAGATTAGTGTCTTTTGTTTTTATAAAATCTATAAACTATAATTATAATGATTTGGATTCTTGACTCTAAATTGAGTTAAACGATTTGTTTCCTTTCTATTTCTTTTTATTCATATACCGTTAAAATGCGAAGGAAATATTTGTCATAGCTAAGCTACGAATTGAAAGTTTGAGTACGAGTCGGTCATTCTTCTTTTCTATTGTACATGGATTGTTTCTAAAACATAAGTGGATAGTATTATATTACTAGTTCATAGTATTAGCAACAACCAGATTACTAAGATTGATATGTTTGAAATACATAGAGAGGTATATATTTGACATATTGATAACGTTTTTTTACTAAAGAATGTGTCAATTACTTTGTGGAGTTCAATTTTCACATAAGCTGCACATTACCTTTAAGTGATTTTTGCTCAACTTCTCATGCTAAGTGATGGAGTTCATCTAAATTTAATTTAATAATTGTATCACTATTAGAATAATCTAATAGTTATCCAATATAACGGCTATTAGAGTTGAAGTGAAGGTAATAGTTGTAGAATCATTGGAGTTAATTTAATATTTATACAATATAACAATGATTAGAGTTGAAGTTAAACTAATAATTGTAGAATCATTGGAGTTAAGTTAATAGTTGTATCTAATAATTAATTTGTATCTAATAATTAATTTCATTGGAGTTAAGCTAATAGTTGTATCATGAATGTATTTAAGTTAACATTTGAATAGTTGTATCGAATAATAAGCTGAAGTTTGTTTTTTCCAACTATCACGAATTGTACTTATGTTAACTAAGCTATTTTTTTTTTTTTTGAAATTGTTAATTATGAGTTAGAATAACCTCCTTTAAAAAGAATTGAAAATCTAATTATATCTATATGGAAAACCTAAACATGTAATACGAACTGTATATGAGCTAGATGTCCAACTACCACATGCAGGAGTTTATTCGAAGTTTGGAGGAGTTTATTAGGAGTTTGACTCTTACATGACTACACATTAGCTAGACTCGTAGATTTCAAATGCTCTTGGACTAAGACTTAAGTGATTAGAGTTGAAGTTAAGCTAATAGTTGTACCTAATAGTTAAGCTAATAGTTATCAAATATAACTGTGATTAGAGTTGAAGTTAAGCTAATAGTTCTAGAATCATTGGAGTTAAGATAATAGTTGTATCTAATAATCTATGAAGTTAAGCTCGTAGTTGTATCTAAAAATCGAATAGTTAAAGATTAATTTTAATTTTTACAACTATCACTAACTTTACTTATCACATGTTAACTAAGCTAATTTTTATTTTTTGAAATTATTAATTATTAATTTTGGATGACACCCATAGAATCAATCTCGACAATACAGTTGTCTCATTCTAGTTTAATATTGGACGACGCCCATGGAATCAATATGGATAATACACTTGTCTTATTCTCGTTGGTAGATGAAAAATCATAGATGGTAGTCCACCCCAAAAATCTAAGATATATATGCCTTCGGTGTAATCATTGTTTAACCCTGTAGTTTTTTAAGAACAGGGCCCCAAAACTGGCTTGCAAGGTTTAAAGTATTATCATTATCCACAGGGTTTTTACTGTAACAAGAGTGTTAGGGTTTGGGAAGATCTTTGCTGATCTCTACACTTATTCACTGAGTGTAAGCAATCAATCTCGTTATCAACAATTTTCAACTTTATTTTATTACCCCTCATTTATGTATCCAATATATATAGAAATTAACTATGATGTATTTATGTGGGTTTAACAAAAAAATAGTCGTAGGATCGGGTACCGGGATTCAAGTGCAGAATTTTGGTTTAACTTAAAATATCACATGAAGAATATCATAAGTTAATAGAATGCAACAGTTTACTGCACTCATAGTTTCCTAGAGGGGTTGGTCAAAAGAAACGAGTTTGATCCTATAGAAGTATAATTCAGGGTGTTGCATATATAGGAGTCAAGATCGAATCTTTTACAAAGTAAAATACCTAATTAATAGTGTAATAACCATCAATATTTTGGAGAATAACAACTGTATTTTATTACACATAAAAACATCAAAAACATCAGTATGATAATGCTACTGTAGACCTCTATCTTATGTGGAACTAGGAGAAGCAAAATATGTCATTCATCCAATGTAATTGCATCTAAAGTAGATTTATAACAATTATTTCCTACAATTTGCATAACATAAACAACTTGTAATAGAATACTTTTAATGAGTCCCATTCCACATGAGTTACTTTGGTGTTTATATTGTATATTGGGCGTAAGACCCCACTGCACATGAGTATGATGATTTGTTAGATATATTGGGGGTAAGACAATGCATATGTTTTATTTAGCAGGTATGTGATTGTATATGTTGGGAATGGACCCTGATGGACAAGATTATTTTCATAGGATGATATACTTATTATATTGTGTGATTTAACTTAAATGCATATACTAAGATGATTATTGTTATAGAATGTGCAAAATACGGAATGCACGATTGAGTTCTATAATGTGTTGGGCATGGACCCTGAAGCACATGAGTGATGAAATTTTGTGTTGATCGCAAGCTCTGGAGCACATGAGTGATTTGATGTTTTTGTTGAGCGCCAGCTCTGGAGCACATGAGTTCTGAGATGTTTGTGTTGAGCATAAGCTCTGAAGCACATGAAATATAAGAATTGGAAGTGTTGGGCATAAGCCGTGGAGCATTCCAAATTGATGTTGAGCATAAGCTCTGGAACATCGGATCCTTGGCCACTGTATCCCTAGGTGTATTATATAAGTACATCCTAGCATTAATGTTGAGCGAGAGATTTGGAATTGCACTAAGTGTAACTCCCAGTTTTTAGCATTGAGCTTGGGGTCTGAATAGCGCTAGGAGTTACTGGAAATTAATTGTGTTAAGTGAAAACAATTCTGAAAAACACTGACCTTATCTTACTTATTTTTAAGTTGATTAAATGAAAATTTTAATTTCTAATTCTCATCAAGTACTGGTAATCCAAGGTAATCCAACATGCAAGGAGTTTTAGAGCTCCCCAACTTAGTTAACTAACCCTTCCCAAAGGCAATGATAAAAGAAATGATTATAAGCTAATGAAAGCACCATGTAATTGGGATCATGCTATATGATGCCTAAATAAATATTAACAATACTATATATATGTATGTATATATATACTTTATATATGTTATGAATAAAATGGTAAGCACATATATTACATATAAGGAAATAATAATAACTGTAATGATTAATAAAGAATCTATATGTTATTGTTTATTAAAAGTAATTAAATAAATATTTAATCTTAAAAGAGTCAAATTAGGAACTGGTAAAAGAGTTCCTAAGATAATTATAATAAATTATTTACTTCACATAAATCAATTAAATATTACTTTCAAGAAGATAATAGTTTCTTGACCTAACTGAAGTTTAATTGAACTTTTCTCTAAATATTGTCTATAAGGACCCAAGCCAAGGAAAGGCTTGGGCATGCTCTTCCAATCTAATTTGATTATTATTCCTAATAAGTTTTTGAGAGCATTTCCAAAGTTAAGGAAATATCATACAAAACCTGTATTCAAGATAAGAGAAGCCCTTGAACCCGTTCTCAATTTTAGTACATCTTTTTGGTTGGATGAAGGTATACTATTGTCACGCCAAAACTCCTGCACCATTCCCTTTACCACATCAATGAGCTTCATATCATAGCGTGGCAACATGCCAATGAAGGACCAGACATCTGTTTCACCAAAGTCAAGTTGTTCTCTTCTAGAACAATACCTACAAACCGCTTTGATATCCAATCCTACAAGTTTGGATGTTGGCTTAAGAAGGCGAAGGGCCCTAGTGCTTTTGTTCATGATCGATTGCGACAACACATGACGAGTTGCATTGCAATCCTTTGAATGATATTTCTTTCCAATAGTACTAAATGCATCTACTAAACTTCTGACAACATGAGAACTTGGTTTAGAATTGTTTATCATTTTTATCCTTAATTTTTTCCTAACAACAGTCATACACCTAGATTTTAACAATGAAATAAATAATCTACATTTATCTCCATCATATTTAGAATCAAAATAGTTGACAAGTATATGTTGAGATTGATATGAAATACTGCGTTTAGACAACATACATTCAAGCGAATCAATGAGACTTTCATCGATCTGTATACATTTTGGAGTTCTTCGATGTGAAGTTGCTAATGGAGGTAGGGAGGTTGGAACTGCACCCTGTACCATATCACTTGGTTGGTCTGGCATTTGAACATGAGCTTCATGTCCTTCTGTGTCTTCCTGATGGTCAGACGGTGGAAATTAGAAATCCTCCTAGGTGGTCTCAACAACAATATTGTCTTCTTCGAGCATAGGTTCGGAATTCAACATCTCTCTAACTTCGTCACTTGTATACCCACATTCAATTAAATATGCAAAGGTTTCAGGTGGCCTTGATATGCACATATGTTTTACTCCTTGATCAGTGCCATGCAATGCTCGTTCTTATACTGATATGGAGACCGAAGGCCCCTCGAGCGAATGCTCTTGTCTTTCTTGATGTGGATTGTTAGGAAGAACTGTGGCATCCTGAACAAGTGGAATTGGTTGAGTGTCCATAGAGCGTCTTCGATTGGTCATGCCATTTATTTTCTTCTCTCTAATTTCTTCAAGGATTTCATTGGGTATCCTCTTCCATGCTGATTTTCTTGTTCAATTGCGTGATTTTCCCATCACCACAATGATCAATGATATATATGGTTTCCTTTTCCTGCTTCTCAATGGTACTCTTCAATGGAAGACTACCCAAGCATGGTTTGTTTCTTGCTCAATTGTGTCTAGATACTCAATTTAGGGGGAAGATTGGGAAGAATATTGCCTTTGCTAGCTCCTCAATTGCAAGAAAAACAATGGTAGAGATTCTCTATGGTGCTCCTCGATGGGAAATTCCCCAAGCTTGGTTTTTTTCTTACTCAATTGTTTCTACATTCTCCACCACAATGACCAAGTTAATGTTTCCTTTGCTATCTCCTCAATTGCAAGAAAAACAATAGTGGAGATGCTCTATGATGCTCCTCAATGGGAAATTCCCTAAGCTTGGTTTGTTTCTTGCTCAATTGTGTCTATATACTCCACAACAATGACCAAGTTAATGTTGTTTTTGCTAGCTCCTCAATTACAAGAAAAATAATGGTGGAGATGCTATATGGTGCTCCTTTCTCAATTAATAGTTTCTTTCTTGCTCAATTAATTCTTTATTTCTTACTCCTCAATGTATACCATGCTCCAAGCAATAGTTAGAAACTTGTGGTGGATATGCTTGATGTCAAAAACAATTTTGTGTGATAATATGGTGAATAAGAGAATGTTAATGCATTGTCTGCAACCTGAAATTGCGTGCAGGCTATCAAACCTATGTGAAATGTGTTAGAGTGTTTCTCGGACATGGACTGCTATTGTTTATACTGAGACAAAACGCGAACGCGTTTTACTCTAATGGAATTTTGGAGAATTTAAGAAGGTAGTTGCATGGCTAAGGGATCATTCAAGGTTTAGGGGGAATTAACAAGCACTCCATTAGTCTTTGCACCTTAACACCCCCCCTCTCTTCAACATAACTATATTTATTTACAACTAAAGGGATGTGTGTGTGAGAAAAAGATAGGTTAAGGGGTGTTAGTAATAAGGGGAGACATGAGGATGTGTGTGTGTGTGAGAGAGAGATAGGTTAGGGGGTGTTAGTGGTAAGGGGAGACATAGGGATGTGTGTGTGTGTGTGTTAGAGAGATAGGTTAGGGGGTGGTAGTGGTAAGGGGACACATATGGATGTGTGTGTGTGTGCCAAAGAGAAAGGTTAGGGGGTGCTAGTGGTAAGGGGAGACATAGGGATGTGTGTGTGTGTGTGTCAGAGGGGAGACATAAGAATGTGT
>LPNX010017984.1:142822-187030 GCA_001517045.1 Pseudotsuga menziesii | reverse complement strand
TAGGCCGGGAGAGTGGGAGGGGAATGTGTGTGTGTGAGAGAGAGTGTCACATGCCCCAATTTACAAAAACAATTTTATAATATTTGAGGAACATTGTGTTAAATTTTATGCTAAGTTGTAATTGATGACCTAGTGCGGTCAAGAATATTTAATGTAAATTTAGAATATTTTTATTATAAATAAATAAATGAGGAGAAAACAACATAGGGAAGTTGTTAAAAGAGTGTTTACTGGTCAATTGGTGGAGGAGACTGGGTGGAGAGCAAATTGACATGTGGCAGCATCCTCAAACCACTTCCAATTGTTGCATGTGGCAACTTCCCTATATTTGTGGTCATGATTCCCCAAGAAAGTGGAATCAGAGCAAGTGGCTCATTGAATGGAAACTGACTCGAAAGACCTAGGCCTCTTTATAAAATTTCGCATTGAAGAGAGCTGAGGCTGCTCATTCTAGAGAAGTGCTCATTCAGGTTGAATGAATTTTACTCAAGAAAAATTCAATGGAGGGGAGTCTGGAGTGTGTTTGAGGGGATAAATACTGAGATTGATCTAGTTGCATCTTCTAAGTTGAAGATCATACTGTTGAGAGAAGATTTTTATTATTGAAGTAATTGGACAAGTCAGGTGACAGAGGTCTTATAGTTGCATTCTCCACCCAATTCTCAGCCAAGAAGACCAAGAACAAGATCGGGGGTCTTGAGGAAGCACTGTTTGAGTGCTCTCCATGAGTTTGGTTGGGAGGAACAGCCTCCTTAAGCTGTTGTCGTCTTGTCCTCAATAGGTTCTATTTTATTTTTACTGTCTTCAGTTAAATAATTATTAGTTTATCTATTCAAGCATGTTAGTGTTTAGGGTTTATGAATGAAAAGTATCTGTGTAATGTTAAGTTCAATAAATTTATAGATTATAGTAGAAATGGAAATGAATTATGTAAATAGTGAAATAGATAGAAAATAAATTTCCAAGCTGTGTTTTTCCACACCTGGATTCAAGTCGTACTCTAGCACAGTTGGATTGTCTTAGGTAAATCAAATGATTCTTTATTGAAATTTAAACAGTAGATATGATTCTTTTATTTGAATGTAAATAGTAAATAGATTTTACTTCAATGTCTATGAATTTCAATGAATAGCAGCGTTATGTATTGTCTGCACTTATTTTACTTCAGCCAACTAAATGGAAACGCATGTATAAAGAGATAGTAAATATTATTATTATTTCAGCATTAGTAAACCGATAAAATAAAAAAATTATAGTCAAAAGTAGTAAAGTAAATAACTAATATTTGAGAAAATATGTAAAAAGATAATAATAAATAGTTCATAAATATTAACTTTACAGATCATAGTGTGTTTTGTCTAGGAGCGAATGATCCTTTTATAATCCTTTTATTTCACAAAAAAATTATTGAAAGTCAATATTACCTAGTTCGAGTATGCTGTACTAAAACCTAAGTATTTATTAATTAAGTTTTATAAGTAAAACTGTTTAGAATTTCTCATTTCATACAGAGTTAGCATCATACTTATAACTGTAGGTTGTATAATCTTTCCTTATTCTATTTTGAAAAACAGAGTTATTAATGCTGTAAAAATAAACCAAGATTTATTTTAAACTATAGGGTTAAACATCATGTTCAAAGCAAAGTCCTAGAAATTAAATTATTTTTTCACAACAGAGCTTAAAATAACTATGATTACAGGATAGTAATAAATAAAATACATATGTAAATAATGAACAAAGTAAACCAGTAATTGCAAATCAATTGCAATATAAAATTCTTAATCAAAGGAAGGCTTATAGCCTGTAGAATTGAAGAATCGAAACCTAAGTCTTCTTTATTAACTGTAAATAAAAATTACATTACTATTAGGTTAAGAAAAAACCCAATTCACAGTCTTCATTTTCTTGGAGTTCAAATAGGAAAAATTAAGCAAACGAGACATAGATCACATAAACATCTCTGAGCATAGAGGAAGTTATTTTAATCTTAACAAGAACATTACATCACTTAAGCCGTAAGGATTAAACGCTTAATTGAAACCACATATACATCAGAGCTTCAAGAGCTTGTGCTACCCAACGAAGTATCGCAAGGGTTTCTAAATAAAAACCGGGTAATAAACAACAAACTATTTATCATAACCAGTCGAGAGTTTGAAGCCATGTTCCAACCACATAAATCCTTCTTCCAACAACCCAAATGGGAAGCAGGGAGAACCCACGATGAGACCGGGGCTTACCAGTTGGAATCCCATGAAGTTAATCAAATCATGAGTTTGCTTTCCACATAAAGCCTAGAGCTGTCAACGTGAGCCTGCAAGATTTAAACCAAACAATCTTTAAAAACTATGAGTAATAATTTACTAAACCCTAACTTAGTAAATAATTTGACAAAGAATCTCGGGCAAGGTATAAAATGCATACCTGTAAGCAAGAATGAAACAGAGGCAAGAAGATACAGACACCCAATTCATATGCATCAATCCAAGGAAAATATCAAGTCAACCCTGTGACAGAGGCAGCAAGGATATAGCCAAGAGCTCCATAATGCCAAGGTAAAGAACGAACAGACTCAAGGGTAAAAACTTTTACAGACTTTGAGCCAAGTGAAGAAGCGAAAAACCACTCGCACTGTGTTTTCCTTCACCTCACAAAAGAACTAAAAACATAAGCCATGAAACCATAAACCACTTTGCATAGTAATGGAGGCTTAAGTGCCAAGGTTTAAGAAAGAGTAGGCCTATCATGGCCGTAAGGAGTTTCACAGCGCAGCCTGCAGAAACAGAAAACTTCAAAGCAAAATGAAAAAGAGTAGGGTTTCTTTGCATTATAAGTCAACCAATGCATGGAGGAGGATGGTCCATGTGCCCTTCCAGAAATTTAACCAAGTGTGGGTCGATTCCTATTGTCAACGCTGCACAGTCGATTATGAATTATATCATTGCCAATAATACAAATAATGCTATTGGCTATATTATAAAAGTTCATATCATTTCCCATAATGAAATTTATGCCATCGACCATAGTCTAACATTTAATTTAAATGCTCATCATATCAACTTGGTCATCGATGATATTATACTATGCTTTGGAACTAGTATTATATAGGAGCAAATCTTATACTGTATATTTCCTTTAGTTTCAATTGCATCTAGTAGTTTATAGGTAGATACAACTACCTTAGGTTTTATATTAAGTTGATGGGTATATCTTGACACTATTAAATCATAAGTCAACATAATTTTATAACATTGCAATTAACACTTGTATCACGGTTATAATCTAGAGATTAAGAATACAACTTGTCTACTAGCTGTGTAAGAAGATAATCATCATTGCAACAATTCAAATAAGTTGGTATTGTTACATGACAAGTAAAGGATAATTAGAGTATTAATATATTGATATTATGATTTATTTCATAAACTGAAGAGCTCTAAAATTCTCCACTGAAAGACTTGATGCTGATAAAGGAAGGAGTCTTCAAGAAGACCGAAGATTAACCTTTTGAAAGAGTTTCTCTTAAGTAACTAATCTTTCATTGTAAACTTTACCTTTGAAAAACATGAGAATATGTTCTTACTTAAAGAGTAATGCACTTGAGTAATAAAAATGATAATAGAAATAAGACCGTGAATCAGTAGAAGTATTTTTATGCCAAGATCATGAGCTCTATGTTCACTGTAAGAATCTATAATCGACTAGGTACTATAATCTTTACAACAGAAAGAAACCTTGGAAGAACTCATTCTTGTAAATAGCATTAAATTATGTTAAGGATAAAAATTACTATGCCTTGAATATAAATACTATCATAGATCCAAAACAACGAAGGAATTTACTTTACCTCATTGGAGTCGTACATCTTAACAATCAATCTATATACTAGCATCTTATCATGCTAAAGAAGTACTTCTCAACATAATTCAAAATAAACTTCTACTTGATCATACACTTACCTGCTGAACTTGTAAGAACCAGCAGTCCATTTGAGTTAGCATAATGCTAAGTAAACCCCGATTTCAAACATGGTTTCTCACCTACTTGACAAAAGTAAATCATCAGTACAGCTAGTAGCAATTAAATGCAAGTCCTCTTTCTATGACTTATAAAAATTAAAGTTGTATTAGTTTTTCTGTATTTGAAGCTAATCCTTAAATTTTGTTGCTGTTTCATTTTCCACTAACCACTAGTAGCTACTAAACTGCGATCTAAGACATTTTATGTCACTTTAATTTTTTTTTAATTTTTATGAAAATTTGGGTTATTACATGTGGTATCAGAGCACAATGTTCAAACACTAGGCCTTGATGAAGCTCAACTTGCTTATATGGAACATTCAATTTAAATCATTTTGTTGATGTTGTTTTCTTTGAATGATATAAACAGAGAAATTTGTTTCTGAGTTTAATGACACGTATGGAAATATTGGAGGAATATGCGGAAGAGGAATCTCCTTATACTGAATAAGATAATTTGCAAAGAGAACCTATACAAGAAGACATAACCACTAATTCTTCAGAACTATTACAAAGAGTAAAAGAATTAAAATCTAAAATGGAATCTGTTAAGAAGGAAAATGAGAGGATTCTGAGAGCTCAGGAGGAGATGAATCAGATCTTAATAGAAAGATTTCATACTGAGGGAAAGGGTAAAAGAGATGATTCGGAAGATATAAGTTATCAACATAAGTATAAAAGACTAAACAAATTAAAAATGAAATTAGCTCATCTTCCAAAGTATATGGTGAGCAACGTAACTCTAATTATACTAGTGACAGTAGTGAGGATAACCACCATACTAGGAAAATAAAATATAAACCTTATGAAGAAATCTCTGGGGAGTTTAACAAGATCAAGCCACCAACATTTAATGGAGAAACTGAAAAGGGGGAGGAAGTAGAATCCTGGTTATCCAGGATGAAGAAGTACTTCCATATTTATAACTATTCTAACCAATTAAAGGCTAGGATGGCTATTTATAATCTTACAGGGAAAGCTGATATATGGTGGAAAGATTTAAAGAGAGTGAAAGGTATAAGGGAGAAGAACATAAATTGGAGTACATTCAAGAAATACTTCAAACATAAATTTTTATCTGAACAGTACTATGAAGAAAGGGCTAAATAATTCTATGAGCTAAAACTAGATACAATGAATATGAAAGTATTGAACAGTAAGTTTCTAAGTCTTCTTAGGTATGTGCCATACATTGTGTATGAGAAACCGAAGGTACAATGGTTTCTCAATTGTTTACCTTATCACATAAAGGATATGATTGAGTATGACAATCCGAAAACCCTGGAAGAAGCCATGAGGAAAGCGAATTTCTGTTAGGAACAGAATCATAAAAAGGAGAGTATGGCCAACTGGAAGGCCAAAAGGAATAATAATTTTGATCAAAAGAAGAAAGAGTTTGTGCCTAATCGAAATTCTAAAAATAATAACACCATAAATTTTTCTAATAAGAATTACCAGGGGAATAAGAGTAATTCACAGAGCAATAAGAACAATCAAAAGAATAAAGAGTCCGCTAACAATCACAGTAATTACACAAAGAACTTTGAACAAAAAGAACCCATAAAGTGTTGGGAATGCAATGGTACACATTATGCCTCAGTCAGTCCCAATCGAAAAAAGACTGTCAATAATATCCACACAATACAGGAGGAGATGACTGTTGGTGATTTAGCGAGGACTATGGCCAGGATCAATGTAGCTTTGGAGAATCGGCAATCAGAATATAAAAATTCCATGGTGGAAGTAGAAGGTAAGATAAATCAAACACCCATATCTATTTTAAATGATCCAGGAGCTAGTTTAAGCTATATTTCTCCTAACTTGGTAGAAAAGTGTAAACTCCCAATTGAAAAGTTTGCAAGTTCTTGGTTAGTTCAATTAGCTACTGGTGCAAAGAGAAAGGTAATTAACTTTGTAAAGAATTGTGCAGTAACTATCGATCAATTTGAAATTTTTGTTAAGCTCAATGTACTACCTTTAGGTTCATATGATATATTAATTGGTATGGATTGGTTAGAGAAGCATAGGATGGTCTTGAATTGCTTTGATAAAACCTTTACTTGTATAAATAATGATTGAAAATTAATAAGCGTAAAGGGAATCCCTAGGAAAACAACCATAAGGCAGATTTCTACTCTGCAGCTTAAGAGAGCTGTTAGGAAAGGTTGTAAGGCTTATGCAGTAACAGTAACCAATCAAGGAAATATAAATAATATAGATAAATTAAAATTAGAGGATATACCAGTTCTAAAGGAATATTTAGATGTATTTCCGGAAAAAATTATGGGACTGCCTTCGAAGAGGGAATTAGATTTTACCATTGAGCTGGTACCTGGTGCAGTGCCTAGCTCAAAGGCCCCTTATCAGATGAATATACTTGAATTAAATGAACTTAAGTCATAGTTAAAAGAATTTATTGACAAGAATTACATTCGACTCAGTGTGTCTCCCTAGGGGCACCTGTCATCTTTTCTAAGAAAAAGGACAAAACTCCATTAGAGGAAATTTGGGGTCTAAAATGGGCCTTATAAGAAAACGTGCCAAAATAAGTTTTTGTGAGTTGGAATTCAAGAACCAATAGAATTTCAATAAAATAAGTCAACCATAATGGTTGAATTGACATATTTGTCATTAAAAAAAACTACTTTTTTTGTTCATATTTTCGACATATCTCATTGTGTTTTTACTCAAATTTCGATCGGGAGAGCTTGTTGGATGCGTAATTTGATTCCGCATCCAACGAGTACCCACACTGCATACTTTTGACAGACCCTGCTACCCCAAAAACAAGAAATACCTGAAAAAACATGATGATGATCTTCAGGTATTTCTTGTTTTTGGGGTAGCGGGGTCCATCAAAAGTATGCAGTGTGGGTACTCGTTGGATGCGAAATCAAATTCCGCATCCAACGAGCTCTCCCGATTGAAATTTGAGTAAAACATAGGGAGATATGTCGAAAATACGAACACAAAAAGTAGTTTTTTCCTTTCTTCCTCCAAAATTAATCAATATTATTTTATTATTTTAACTATTATTTTATTATTTTCCTTAGGAGGCCCATTTTAGACCCCAAAATTCCTCTAATGTATGACTATGCATAGATTATTATCAATTAAATAATATGACTATCAAGAACTGATACATGTTACCTCGTATAGATGATCTGTTTGATCAACTACGTGGAGCCACAGTATTTTCAAAAATTGACTTACGATCTGGATATCACCAAGTCAAAATTAAAAATGAAGACATCTTTAAAACAACTTTTAGGACTCGATATGGACATTACGAGTTAGTCATCATGCCAGTCGGGCTTACTAACACTCCAACTATTTTTATGTGTCTAATGAATAATGTAATGCATAAATACCTAGATAAATTCGTAGTCGTGTTTATCGACGACATATTAATTTATTCGAAATCTAAGGAAGAACATAAAGAACATTTAAAAATTGTCTTGCAAGAGTTGCGAGAACATCAACTCCTTTCAAAGTTTAGTAAATGTGACTTCTTTAAAGATACAATCCAGTACTTAGGTCATGTGGTGACTAAAGAAGGAATTTCGGTGGATCCCGAAAAGATAAAGGCAATCGAATATTGGCTAGTTCCTAAAGACGTAACTGATGTCCGATCATTCATGGGGATTACCGGTTATTACCAAAGATTCATCGAATGGTTTTTGAGAATCGCAAATCCAATAACCTCTTTGCAGAAAAAAGGAAAGAAATTTGATTGGAATCAGAAGTGTGAAGATAGTTTTAAAAAGTTAAAAACGTTATTAAGTAGCACACCAATTTTAAGAATTGCTGATCCAAATAAAGATTTTATAGTATGTACTAATTCCTACAATGACGGTTTAGGTGGAGTATTCACTAAGGAAGGACATGTCATTGCTTACGAGTCTAGAAAATTGAAGATTCATGAAAATAATTATGCAACCTATGACTTGGAATTAGCTGCTGTCATACATGCTTTAAAGATGTGGTGTCATCATCTAATTGGAATAAAATTTATCTTAATGACGGATAATAAGGGATTAAAATATCTGTGAGATCAACCTAACCTGAATGCTAGGCAAGCTAGGTGGCTAGCTTTTCTAAGTGAATATGATTTTGAAATTCAACACATTAAAGGGAAAGAAAATAAAGTTGCTAATGCATTAAGTAGGAATGCAAAGCTGAATTTTGCAGTAGCTATCAGCACTTATACAACAGATTTGGAAGAATAGGTTAAAGTAGGGATAGAACAAGATGAAAATTACTTAAAGTTACAAGCAAAAGCAAAAGAAAATCCAATAGAAAGTCTAAGTATAGGGTACATATTGAATGAAAAAGGATTTTTACTATATAAAGACAGAATATATGTACCTAATGTACCTAAGCTTAAGTTATTAATTTTAGACGAAATCCATAAAGCTCCTTATATAGGGCATCGGGGCTATTAGAAAACTATAACCATGTTACGAAAAGAGTATTTTCGGACAAACATGAAGACTGAACTGGAAGAATATATTTCTAGATGCTTTGAATGTCAGCAAGTAAAAACTGAACATCAGCATCCACCTGGACTACTTCAGCCTTTTCCCATTCCTAGTTGGAAGTGGGAGATAATTAGCCTCGATTTTGTTACTGGACTGCCTAAAAATCAGAACTTAAATGATTCCATAATGGTAGTGGTTGACAAATTGAGTAAAGAAACCCATTTTATACCTGTAAAAACCACTTATAAAGCTGCAGATATAGCTGATATTTTCTTTAAGCAAATTTTTCGATTGCATGGGATCTCGAAGGTCATAATTTCAAACCGAGACGCTAAAGTTTCAGGTAACTTTTGGATATCTCTGTTTAAAGGATTAAATACCACGTTAAATTTTAGTACCTCTTTCCATCCTCAAAATGATGGACACACTGAAAGAGTAAATCAGGTACTGGAAGATCTGCTAAGAATGTATGTAAAGGAACAACGAGGTAAATAGGAAGATTATTTACACATGGTAGAATTTGCTTATAATAATAATTATCAAGCTTCAGCTAGATATAGTCCTTTCGAAATTTTGTATGGAAAGAAATTTAACACTCCCATCTCTTGGAGTAATCCAGTGGACAGGTTAGTATTAGGGCTTGAATTATTGAAAGAAATGGAAGTAATTGTAAAGCAGGTACAAGTTAATTTGAAAATTGTGCAAGATCGACAGAAAAGTCAAACAAACCTTAAACGAACTCCAAAAGAGTTCCAGGTAGGTGAACTTGTTTTCATTAAGGTGAGACCAAAAAATAGTTCTCTGAGGTTGGGTGGTTGTGCCAAACTAGCACCTCGTTATTGTGGTCCTTCTAAAATACTGTCCAGGATCGGACAGGTAGCCTATCAGTTAGCTTTACCACCTAATTTAGGAGTTCACAATGTTTTTCACATTTCTGTATTAAAGAAATATGTGCATGATGCTACTCATGTTATTAACTGGAATTATGTGCAGGTGGAACCCGAAGGATATTTTCTGGTTGAACCAGACTGTATCCTCGAGCGGAGGGGGATCTCACTTCAGAACCGCACCATTGGTCAAGTGAATGTGCAATGGAAGAACCTTAGTCCAGAGGAAGCCACCTGGGAATTGGAAAGTCATATGCGAGATGAATATCCAATTATATTCCAGGGGAACTCAGAGGACGAGGAATAAATAACATGGAGGACAATGTTATAATTTAAGGGGGTGTGTATGTCATATGCCCCAATTTGAAAATACAATTTTATAATATTTGAGGAACATTGTGTCAAATTTTATGCTAAGCTGTAATTGATGACCGAGTGGGGTCAAGAATATTTAATGTAAATTCAGAATATTTTATTTATAAATAAATAAATGAGGAGACAACAGCTTAGGGAATCTCTTAAAAGAGTGTTTACTGGTCAATTGGTGGAGGAGACTGGGTGGAGAGAAAACTGACATGTGGCAGCATCCTCAAAGCACTTCCAACTATTGCATGTAGCAACTTCCCTATATTTGTGGTCATGATTCCCCAAGAAAGTGGAATCAGAGCACGTGGCTCATTTAATGAAAACTGACCTAGAAGACCTAGGCATCTCTATAAAATTTCCCATCGAAGAGAGCTGAGGGTGCTCATTCTAGAGAAGTGATCATTCAGGCTGAATGAATTTTACTCAAAAGAAATTTAATGGAGAGGAGTCTGGAGTGTGTTTGAGGGAATAACTGCTGAGATTAATCTAGTTGTAGCTTCTAAGCTGAAGATCATACTGTTGAGAGCATATTTTTATTACTGAAGTAATTGGACCAGTCAGGTGATAGAGGTCTTACAGTTGCATTCTCCACCCAGTTCTCAGCCAAGAAGACCAGGAACAAGATCAGGGGTCCTGAGGAAGCGTTGTTTGAGTGCTCTCCAGTAGTTTGGTTGGGAGGAACAGTCTCCTTAAGTTGTTGTCGTCTTGTCCTCAATAGGTTCTATTTTATTTTTATTGCCTTCAGTTAAATAATTATTAATTTATCTATTCAGGCATGTTAGTGTTTAGGGTTTATGAATGAAAAGTAACTGTGTAATGTTAAGTTCAATAAATTTATAGATTATAGTAGAAATGGAAATGAATTATGTAAATAATGAAATAGATGGAAAATAAATTTTCGAGCTGTGTTTTCCACACCTGGATTCATGTCATACTCTAGCACAGTTGGATTGTCTTAGGTAAATGAAATGTAAATAGTAGATATGATTCTTTTTTTTGAATGTAAATAGTAAATAGATTTTACTTCAATGTCTATGAATTTCATTTATTAGTAGCTTTATGTATTGTCTACACTTATTTTACTTCAGCCAACTAAATGGAAACATAGGTATAATGAGATAGTAAATAACACTATTATTTCAGCATTAGTAAACTGATAAAATAAAGATATTATATTCAACAGTATTAAAGTAAATAACTAATATTTGAGAAAATATGTAAAAAGAAAATAATAAAACAGTTCATAAATATTAACTTTACAGACCAGAGAGTGTTTTATTTAGGAGCCAAGGATCCTTTTATAATCCCACAAATTTTTTTAACTGAAAGTCAATATTACCTAGTTCGAGTATGTTGTACTAAAACCTAAGTATTTATTAATTAAGTTTGAGAAGTAAAACTATTTAGAATTTCTCATTTCATACAGAGTTATCATCGTACTTATAACTGTAGGTCGTATAATCTTTCCTTATTCTATTTTGAAAAACAGAGTTATTAATGCTGTAAAAATAAACCAGGATTTATTTTAAACAATAGGGCTAAACAGCATGTTCAAAGCAAAGTCCTAGAAATTAAATTATTATTTCACAACAGAGCTTAAAATAACTATAATTATAGGGTAGTAATAAATAAAATACATATGTAAATAATGAACAAAGTAAACCAGTAATTACAAATCAATTGCAATATAAAATTCTTAATCAAAGGAAGGCTTATAGCCTATAGAATCGAAGAATTGAAGCCTAAGTCTTCTTTATTAACTGGAAATAAAAATTACATTACTGTTAGGTTAAGGAAAAACCCAGTTCACAGTCTTCATTTTCTTGGAGTTCAAATAGGAAAACTTAAGCAAATGAGACAGAGATGACATAAACATCTTTGATCACAGAGGAAGTTATTTTAATCTTAACAACAACATTACATCACTAAATCCATAAGGCTGAAACGCTTAATTAAAACCACATATACATCACAGCTTCAAGAGCTTGTGCTACCCAGCGAAGTACCACAAGGGATTCTAAATAAAAACTGGGTAATAAACAACAAACTATTTATCATAACCGGTCGAGATTTCAAAGCCATGTTCCAACCACATAAATCCTTCTTCCAACAACCCAAATGGCAAGCAGGGAGAACCCATGACGAGACCGGGGCTTACCAGTTGGAAGCCCACGAAGTTAACCGAAACACAAGTTTGCTTTCCACATAAATCCTGTAGTTGTCAACGTGAGCCTGCAAGATTTAAACCAAACAATCTTTAAAAAGTCTGAGTAATAATTTACTAAACCTTAACTTAGTAAATAATTTGACAAAGAATCTCGGGAAAGGTAAAAAATGTATACCTTTAATAAAGAAGAAAACAGATCCAAGAAGATACGGCCACCCAACTCGTATGCATCAATCCACGGAAAATATCAAGGTAACCCTGCGACAGAGTTAGCAAGAATATGGCCTCAAGCTCCATAATGCTGAGGCAAAGAATGAACAAACTCAAGGGTAAAACCTTTTACAGACTTCGAGCCAAGTGAAGAAGCGAAAAATCACTCGCACTGTGTTTTCCTTCAACTCACAAAAGATCTGAAAACATAAGCCACGAAACCATAAACCGCTTTGCATAGTAATGGAGGCTTAAGTGCCAAGGTTTAAGAAAGAGCAGGCCTCTCATGGCCGCAAGGAGTTTCATAGCGCAACTTGCAGAAACACAAACCCTCGAAGAAAAATGCAAAAGAGTAGGGTTTCTTTGCGTTATAAGTCAACCAATGCATGGAGGAGGACGGTCCACGTGCCCTTCCAGAAATTTAACCAAGTGTGGGTTGATTCCTATTGTCAACGCTGCACAGTTGATTATGAATTATATCATTGCCAATAATACAAATAATGCTCTCGACTATATTATAAAAGTTCATATCATTTCCCATAATGAAATTTATGCCATCGACCATAGTCTAACGTTTAATTTAATTGCTCATCATATCAACTTTGCCATCGATGATATTATACTATGCTTTGGAACTAGTATTATATAGGAGCAAATCTTATAATGTATATTGCCTTTAGTTTCAATTGCATCTAGTTGTTCATAGGTAGATACAACTACCTTAGGTTTTATATTAAGTTGATGGGTATAGCTTGACACTATTAAATCATAAGTCAACATAGTTTTATAACATTGCAATTAACACTTGTATCATGGTTATAATATAGAGATTAAGAATATAACTTGTCTACTAGCTGTGTAAGAAGATAATCATCATTGCAACAATTCAAATAAGTTGGTATTGTTACATGACTAGTAAAGGATAATTAGAGTATTAATATATTGATATTATGATTTATTTCATAAACTAAAGAGCTCTGAACTTTTCCACTGATAGACTTGATGCTGATAAAGGAAGGAGTCTTCAAGAAAACTGAAGATTAACCTTTTGAAAGAGTTTCTCTTAAGTAACTAATCTTTCATTGTAAACTTTACCTTTGAAAAACATGAGAATATGTTCTTACTTAAAGAGCACTGCACTTGAGTATTAAAAATGACAATAGCAGTAAGATCATGAATCAGTAGAAGTATTTTTATGCCAAGATCATGAGCTCTATGCTCACTATAAGAATCGATAATCGACTAGGTACTATAATCTTTACGACATAAAGAAACCTTGGAAGAACTCATTCTTGTAAATACATTAAATTACGTTAAGGATAAAAGTTACTATGGCTTGAATATAAATACTATCATAGATCCAAAACAACGAAGTAATTTACTTTACCTCATTGGAGTCGTACATGATCTTTGATAGAAATAAAAATGATCTTTTTCTAAATGATTTAAAAATTAATTTTCTTCATTTATCAAGTATAGACAACATAGAAGACCTCTATCATAATTTTACTACAACCCTCTCATATTCTATTAACAAGTTCTCAATTGAAGTTTCAAGTAATAAAAGAAATAGAAAAACCAACCCTTTGTATGATAAATATTGTAAAAGTGAGAGAAGAGAGATTAAGGAAGATCTTGATGAGCCTCTTAAAATTGACAAGATAAAAATATACAAAGCCCTAACTAAAAGGAAAAAAAATGCAATATATTCATAAAAGACAAGAAAATCTCTCACACCTCTCTAAGGTGGATCCTAAGAAATTCTAGAGGCTCATTCCAACTAGAAAAACTAAATATAATAATAGAATTTCTTTACATGAATGGAATTCCTATCTTAAAAAGCTTTATGAATCCCCAAAAGCCATAGACAAATTTGAAACCATGCTCACAACGCAAGACGTTTTCTCATTAGAAGACATAGATTTTGGCATTAAGTGTCTCTCAAATGGAAAAGCTAAGGACATTGAAGGTTACCAGGAAGAAATCTTAAAAATTGGAGGCCCTGTCCTCATCTCTCACATCCACTAGCTATTCAATCAAGCAGTCAAGCAAGGGTTCCCTAAACCTTGGACTGAGAGCCTCATTATTGCTATTTTTAAAAGTGAGGATACAAATAACCCCTCTAATTATCAAAAAAATATGATTAACCCTCTCTTAGCCAAGTTATATGGTATTATTTTGGAAAAGAATATCAGCATATGGCTTGAAAGTGAAGGTAAGCAGGATAAATTCCAAGTGTGTTTTAGAAGGCAACACTCAACAATGAACCACCTCATTACTCTTAGGACCATTTTGGAGGAGTGTCGTAATGATAAATCCAATCTTTTTTGTTGCTTTGTGGACTTTAGAAAGGATTTTGATACGGTACCTAGAAATAACCTATGGAATAGATTAGAAGATCTAAAGGTTCCTTTTGAGTTGAGAGTTGTCACAATAAGGTTATATGAGAATGTAATTGCCAAGTTTTAGAGCAACAAGGGCTGCTCGAAAGATATTAAGTGTAATATTTTAGTTAAACAAGGTTCCCCCCTCTCCCCTACCCTAGTTGACATTTACATCGATAAGCTAGAAGGTTATTTAGAAGAAGCAGGTTGTGCTGGCACATTCTTAGCTGGAATAGTCATCATCCTTCTTCTCTATGTTGACGATATTGTTCTTCTCACAAGCTGTCCATCTCATCTTGATAAGGAACTATGACTTCTTAAGGATTTTTTCTCTACCATGGGTATGACTGTCAACACTCACAAAACAAAAATTTTGATTATCAAATCCAAGAAGGACGCTTACTCTAATTTTGGGTATGATAATATAAACTTGGAGGAAGTCTCTACTTACAAATACATAGGAATTGATATTCATCACAAGCTCAACTCGAACTATAGCATTGAAAAAAGGATTAATGGAGGGTGGAAAGTTGATTTTGGTCTTGAAAATAATTGTAAAGAAGCAAACCTTGTGATGTGGGATAAAAAGAAGCTCATCTTTGAAACTAGACACTCATGTTATCTTGTATGGGTGTGAGGTTTGGGGTTGCATCATCTCTAGAGAATCCTGGAGAAAGATTGAGGAAATCCAGAAGCGTTTTATAACGTATAACCTCAAAATTAAAAGCAATACACCATATCCTATTCTCTTTATAGAAGTGGGCCTTTCCCTTATCAAGAGCCTAGCTATGACTAGGCTCCTATTGTACAAGCACAAAATCAATAACATGGGAGACCATAGAATTCCTAAGCTAGCTTTTAATTCCATCCAAAACCACCTAAGGCTCAAGCGAGGTTGGTATAAAGATACCAGGGACTGGTTAAACCACTCGGAGATCGACGAAAATGTTGTATTGCAAAATATTAATAACATTAAAAATATTGTTACTTCTAAGTTTAAAGAGAAATTGTGGTGTGAGAAAGATTTAGAGGCTAAAAGAAAATCATCAACCTACTCTAGAAGATCAAAAGCATCTCTTTGTTTTAACAAGTTCAAAGAAAAAAATTAATATGGCCAAGATAAGAACAAACTCTCATGAGCTCCATAGTGAAAGAGGTCATTGGACATTTACTAAAACACCATGGGTGCAAAGGATTTTCCATCTCTCGGAGAATAAGAACATTGAAGATGAAAATCACTTGCTCTTAGAGTGTCGTGGGTACACCCACATTAGATGTGAGTTTCATAATCTTTGTTGCAAGACCGACCTTCATAGCCTTTTAACAAGTTGAAATTATAGTGAGTTGCTTCTCTCCAAGCTCTTTGAACATAGGAATACAAATTAAAAAAAAGCTAATTAAGTCGTTTGGTCATAGTAAACTTTAACCATCATCATCACCAATAAAAAACAAAAAAAAAATCATTATAATCTATATAGATTTAAATATATCATCATAATTTTTAATAAAATAAATTATTATAATATAAATAATTTCCACATTTACCATAAAAATCAAAAGCTACACGTGAAATATTAAATTACTATAACCACAAATAAACTCATTATTATTTATTTAAAAGGATGGTGTCTATGAGTAGGTTTTGATAGATTGTGGGGAGTATAAAATCCAATGAATAATATATAAAAAATACACTTAAAACAAATTAACTTTACAAAGTTTTTACAATGTTTATAAATTTTATTGTAATATAATTCTATAAATTAATTTTTTTTAGAAAACTTCGTAATTTTCATAAATTTCATTTTAATATAATTTTTATAAATTTAAATTTATGTAGAAAATTTATAATTATTATAATATTTTAAAATTATATATTAAAAAAATTTAATAATTTAATTAAGATGAAAAAATTGAAAATAAATCATTATTAATTACCGATAAAAATTTATGATTATTATGATAAGTTAAAATTTTAGAAACTACGATTATGATAGGTTAAAATTATAAATTTATTAATTATTATGATAAGTTTGCATTATATATTGTTTTAAATAAATTTGGAATAAATTCTTTAACTACATCTATAAAAGTATCACCTTACTACTAAGGGATGGAGTAAGAAACCCTACTAGTAAGGGATGGAGTATCCAATTCTCCGCCTGGACTTACAACAACACCTTACTACTAAGGGATGGAGTAAGAAACCCATGATGCCCAATCTCTCTCAGTGATCCACTCTCTCTGAAGCTAATACTGGCTTTAATATCAAGTTCTTCGATCTATTATACATATCTGTGTTACCTTCAAAGCAAGTGACAACCCATCTACTCAGCAGCACTGAAACAGAGATTGCTTGCCTGATATCGTTATATATATTCTACTCCAGCTATCCTAACAGAAGCATAATTCATAGGCAAATAAGGTTAATTAGGGTCTGTTTGCAGGAGAGGGTTGGGTAAAAAGTATTTAGTTAAAGTTAATACTAGTATTTGTTTCCAGTGGAAGAACTATGCTCTTGAATGCCATAAGCCTGCGTGGAGGTTTCAAATTTAAATTTAGTTTTAGTGTTTCAATTGAAATTTTAAATTTAGGTGCATCTACCTTGTAGTTCAATACAGTGTACTGTGCCTGCCACCCATGACAATTAATGACCCCAGTGTGTGATGCCTTATAAGTTATAGGAGAAGGTTGGAGCAGTCTAACACTAAGCGCGAACAGTTAGAGGCAGGCGTGGAAATTGACCGTGTACATTAATGTTTTTTGGTTTTAAAGACGTATTTGATAGGTGACTCTAGTTTTGGCATGTCACCATCTACAGGTTTACAAAATCACTTCCGTCAAATTGACTTCTATCTATTTTTTCCAACACTAAGCGCGAACAGTTCTGGCCACTCGCCTACGTTTTGGTTTATTTAGGCAGATGAAGGAAACCTTGGGCATTCTTTTATTTATGATACATAAATATTGTTTTATAAAATTGAAACCTAGTTTTCCAGCCTGAGTTCCCCACCAAATTTGAGTGGTCGCCGGGTTTTCCTGCGTGAGTTCTCTCCAAATTTTCATGGTCACCGGGTTTTCGTGCTGTGAGTTTCCCCTCCAAATTTTCATGGTCACCGATTATGTTCATAATGTTTTTTTCAAAAAAAGCTTCTATACCTCGCGTGCACTGTGTGTTGCGGTTTGGCAATACAGCATTGCATTTTAAAAAGGTATACATAAATACAGTATCATGGATTTCATAGTGGAGTCACCAGATCAAGGGTACCAAGACTTCATGGCAACAATGGTGTGTATTTTGAACTAAAATTCTACTAGTGGCCCTGCAAGTGCCTTGATGTTGTTCTGAGAAAATTTTTGTTGTGGGAATAAAGCATTGCAATTGTTGATTAGTTATCTGAAACAGATTTGATTAAGATCAGACATCAGTCTTGATACTGTACATATGGTCGTCCAGTAACTTGGTCGGATTCATTTTCACATTGAAAAACGATCGTTCTGTTTTCTCCTCTTATTCCTAATATTGTAGGACTTGGTGTTGTCTTTCCTTCTTCATTGGAGACCATTGAACAATCGCATATTTGATCACAATGCTGAACTCCTCCAATCTTAGCGAGCTGGTAGTTCTTCTGCCTACAGGACCATATTTACTTCATTAAATCTCAAAGTTCCATGATTATTGCTATCATTCTGACTTGGTGGCGAGCACGGCTGATGGGAGATCTTCTCCTCCAGACTCATGGACTCTTTCACATGTTCTCATGGACAGTGGCGAGCAGGGCGGATGGGATATAAGCTCCTTGATAAACATCAATAAAATCACCTGTAATTGGATAGGAATGATTATGGCTCCACGTTATTTGTCAAAGGGCACAATAATTGGTGGAGTGGATGCAGAAGATGATTGACTGGGAGTACCAAATCTAAGAGGCCACAGGGTGCTCTTTTTCCACAAAGACCAGCCAGACCATGGTGGGCATCAACCAAGTCAAGTTGGAGTAGATGAGCAAAGAAATCATGTTGCTGGTGGCCCATCTCCACCACTGAGTAGAGCAAAGAAATCATGTTGCTGGTGGCCCATCTCCACCACTGAGTAGAAGCAGCCTCAAATTCCAATTCCGCCACAACTACCTTCTCTTCCTTGGCCTCTGGCCTCAACCAGGCTTAGCCTCGAGTTAACGCCAACTTGGACGCCTGCTTCGCAAGACACGATCATCCGGTAAGTTAAAAGAAAGAAATTATTTTTTCTTAGGTTTAATTCTTAATAAAAGCATTCTATCTTTGTTATTCTTACGGCTTTAGTTTTCTTATCATACCAATCTATATATTTCCAAGGTTGAATCTACTTAGAGATTTAGAGGACATCCATGGAGTTTTGAAAATAACAATTACTTTTTTATTTTTTAATGAATTATCTATCTAAATCCTGTCATATAGACAAAGCTAAGATCAAGTGGAATGGATACGAAGTATATATAAAAAAAAGTCACATTTGGAAGAAGAAGTCACTCAACCTATTTCACGCCCTCCCCACTCCATATGTTCTGCACCGATCTCTCAATCCTCATCCCGCTTCGACGTCCCGCTTCGACGCGGTTCTGTACACCGCTCCGTCACTACGCAACCCCATTGTTGCCGCCCCCCGCCTGCAAACACTGCTCCCACCCCACTGCTCGCCTATCGCTGTCATTCAAATCCATTACGTACTCGACCTCTCCAACTCTGCACTCGGCTATAGTTCGTCTCTCCAGGCCATTGCACCATTTCTGTCATCTAGGGTTTAAAAGCCTAGTTTTCCATCTCAAAAGAATAATATTATTAATTATTATTATTATAGTATTAAACCGTAAAATTAATAAAACTATAATTTATATTAAATTATTTAATAATAATAGTTATTTAATCTTCTATTAAAAACATATGTATATTATTATTATTATTATTATTATTATTAAATTTTAATAATAATAATAATTAAAACTTTTCAAATTCTTCACGTCAATCTCACATTCAAAATCCCTAATTACATAGTAACCTTCAAAAAAATTATAATAATATTATTATTATAAAATAATAAATATTATTATCTTTTTCATAATTTTTCAAAAAACAAAAAGGCCAAATGGAATAATATTATTATATTTATTTTGGAAAAAAAAAAAATATAGTTTATGAAAATAAAAAGAATAAGAAAAATAATTATTATTATTAAAAAAAATTCAAATTCTCAAAGATTTGGAAGATAGAAATGTAGTCATCATGGGATAAATTTTGTGATGGAATAGAGAAAGTAAACAAAAAGTGGGAAACATATGAAAAAGACCTTAAAATTCAGAAGGAAATGATAAAAAATTATTTGAAGAATGTGAAACCAAAAACTAAAATGAAAATACACAAGAAATCAACCAAGAAGAAAGGAGTGATGCAATTGGAATCAAGGATGAACTCGTAGTAAGATTAGACTGTGAAGATTGTTTTGTTCAAATCAAGCTAATGTTGAGAGAATAATGATGAATCCTATGAAGAAGAAGCCGCTACGACATGTCACTTCTCAAGCGAGGGAAAGCCGAAAACTGCTATATGGCACCTATGATAGTAGAATAAGCCTACCCCCCTCAATTTCCAAATAAGGAAGAGTTGGAAACTGATTTTGCACCCATGGCAGAAGAAGATGGAATCAAGGAAGAGCTTGTAGCAAGATGAGACCCCGAAGAATTTATTGCTCAAACCAAGCCAAGGTTGAGAGAAAATGATGAAGAATCCTATGGATAACTAGTTACGGTCTCCAAAGTCTCAAGCGAGGGAAATCTGAAGAATGCATTTACACGCACAACAGAAGAAGCAATTGTGACTCATAAGTTTTGAAGTAAAGAGGAATAAGGTACGGCGACAACTGCTAAATATTCTAGTAGGGAAGAGTGTGAAGTCGCTACTTCAACCAGAAAGGAAGGGAGGCCATGATGACCGCCTCCTTATATTCCTCTTCACAAAAGATTCAGGCTGCTTTCTTATATTCCTCCTCACAAAAGATTCAGGCTGCCTCCTTATATTCCTCCTCAAAAAAGATTCACGCCACCAGACTCCAAGAGGGATAACAAAAGACACCCCAACTACACGCCTAAAAATATGATACTCAGTAAAAAATATACATACGTCTATCGGAATTTCGATGCGGCTTCTTACAAGGTAGGGAAGTAAGGTACATTAATACACGAGCTGAAAAATCTATAAAATTGTGTGGTGAAACTCCAGAACAAGGACTTGTTAAGGAAGGCGATAACACGGATGATGAAGCAAAAGAGGGAGAAGACAAGAATATGAAAAATCAAGATGATATTGACAACAACAATGCCAATATCAATTGTAAAGAAATTGACGTTGTCGTAGATTTTAATGATAAAGCACAAAATACTGTTAAAAATGAAGTCAATGTTAACGACAATTATGAGAGAATTGAAGTTGTAGAAGAATGCATGATGAAAATAAAATCGTCGAAGATGACCTTAATCATGATAATGTAGAAGAACGAAACCCAAAAGATGTTGAGACAAATGAATAGATGAACATTCTACCAGTGGCCTCAACTCAAGATGTTCTAGAATCTCAATATCAAAATGTTCTCAAGAAACAACTAAAGATAAGCTTGCGAGACAAGGAAGTAAGTACATTATTAGTAGTTGTTTCTACATATAAGAAAACCATATCAAAGCATGCACGAATATCATAAATCTACGTCAAATTAGAAGATCAAAAGAACACCATCATATTAGAATCTCAGAAGAATACTCAATATAGTTATTATGCATTTATCTACACAATCATATGCATGAAAATATTTGAACGAAAATGCGACCAATTATTTCACGAACTTCTAAACCGTGGTACCATTATTCATTGCAAGACTTCTAGTTGAAGCACGCTTACAGAAGATTCGTGGATGCATATTTTTATAGCGGAATGACTTGCAATATAACAAAAGTATTATATATTATTGGTTAGTTTAGTTATTAATTATTTATGTAAAAGTCGACATTAGAAAGACTCATTGTTTAAAGGTGTTTCTTCATATATATAAAATCTGTGCAAATTTATTGTAAAGATCATCAATTCATTATTAAAACATATATGTATTATCTAAATTATGATTATCATGTAAGGTCATAGCTTTACATAATGATAGTATGGCCATGATATAACTTCCTATTCAACATATATTTCTACTAGGCCCTTTGGTCTTGTCTTTTGAATCCATAGTCACAAAACATGTACTTTGCAATAGCTATGATTTCTAATTTAGGAAAACAAAAATTGTTGAGACCATAGGGACCTATGACATGCATAGAGTAGGGCATGCATAGAGACATGTGACATGATTTTCCTTCATTAAATATCCATTGACACTATTTAAGATAATTTGGTAGGCCACTACCACCGGTACCAATTTGTGTAGCATAGACTTGAATAGCAAGCATGGAGCTAAAAATGTTCCATAGTTATGGATGAACGTGGAATATTTCTCAATATACAAGGGATGGTGCAAGCTAATGCTGGTCACTTATGACGCGTTCGTTGCAATGGACTTCTGGAAAAACAGAAATCTCAACATCAAAAAACAATATTAGAGGTACCTACACAGCTTTTTGGAATATGGTGTAAGAATATGAAATGTGGACAATCGGATTACCTTCCGGAATTAATAACTTTTATTTATGGAAACTAAGTATAAATCCCAAAGAACGAGGTTCTTCTAAGGTTGGTATGTTATATTTTTCCCAAAAAATAATGAATATTTTTGCGTTGGTCCACTCGTTTGGTATGCAAATGGTGTAATTTTGTGAAAAAAATTACATAGAGTTGTATATAACAGGTGTGTCTAGTGCAACGATATTTTCCATATTTATTTATGTTATATTTTTTACTTTTCAAATTAAGGAAGTCAGTGACGCCCTAAAATGACAAGGTCGAGCGTTGGTCCACCACATCTTGGTCTTAACATAGTCAATGAACGATATTTTTTTTTAGGATGTAGGTATTTGTGTCTTCTTGTGTGGGTTCTTTTTTGTTTTTTAAATAGGTGAGGCAATCAAAAGTTATAGCCGAAGCAAATAGCCTACCTTTTGTGTTAGATTGACGTTAGTCCATTTAAAATTAAATAAAAAATAGAAAAAGATAATAGATTTAAATAAAAATTACATATTTAGAATCTACAGACAGAGCTACACAAGTGTGTGAATTTTCATTAACAGTGGACAAGCGTGGCATATGGAAAATCATGCACGAAATAGCAGAAGTGGTACAAAACAAGTTTTTATGTCATAAGATAGTCCAACCCACTTGGTTGGGCAGCTCGAACCTAAAACCAAAGCATCCAAGTCATCCACCATGTTGGTTGGAAAAAGGTGCCGCCAAAATTCTAAATTTAAATCACGTGCGCGCGTAGTTTAAAACATAACGCCCATGCACTAGAAGTGCGATTGCGCTCTCTAGGTGCGCATGCACTAAAAGCGCATTCACGCTACCTTGTGTGTGCGCGTTAGAGACCCATGTGCGCATTTGCTAAGTAAACACTTTGTTTTGATTTTATTTCAAGCATTTGCAATGGAATGATGATGATGATGAGGAGGATGATGACAATGATGATCAAATGAGGATGATGACTATGATGATGATGAGGAGGATGATGACAATGATGATGATGAGGATGATGACTATGGCGATGACGAGGAGGATGATGACTATGATGATGATGACGATGATGATGACAATGAGGATGATGAGGATGTTGACTATGACAATGATGATGATGATGATGATGATGATGAGGACTATGATGATGACGATGATGAGGATGATGATGTTGATGACGACGATTACGATGATGAGGATTATAATGACTATGATGATGAACAATGATGGTGATGATGATGAGGATGATGAGGATGATGGTCACGATGACTATTACTATGATGAAAGTGATTATGATGATGATGATGACGATGATTGTGATGATGAGGATGATGATGTTGATGACGAAGATGATGAGGAGGAGGAGGATGATGATGACTATGAAGATGACTATGAGGATGAACAATGATGGTGATGATGATGGTGATGATGAACAATGATGATGAGGAACAATGATGATGATGATGATGCTGATGATGATGAGAAACAATGATGATGATGATGATGATGATTGTGATGATGATGATAAGGATGATTTCAATGACGATGATGAGGATGATGACTATGATGATGAGGATTAGGATGAGGATGATGATGAAGATGAAAATGATGACGAACAGTGATGGTGATGATGATGATGATGATGATGAGCATGAGTACGAGGATGATGATGATGACGACTATGATGAGGAACAATGATGATGATGATGATAGGTTTAGTTGAAACTTTGCTTTGATTTTATTTCCAAGCATTTGCAATGCAATGATGATGATGAACAATGACGACGATGATGTGGAGGATGACGACAATGATGGTGATGAGGATGATGACTATGATGATGATGAGGAGGAGGATGCTGACGATGATTATGATGATGACGACGACGATGATGATGATGGTGAACAATGATGGCGATGATGACGATGATGATGTGGATAAGGATGATGATGATGACGATGACGAACAATGTTGGTGATGATGATGATGACAATGATGATGATGATGATGATGACTATGATGATGAAGAGGATGGGGCTGATGACTATGATAAGGATGATGATGTTGATGACAACGATGATGATGATGATGAGGATTATAATGACTATGATGATGAACAATGATGGTGATGATGATAAGGATGAGGATGATGATCACGATGACTATTACTATGATGACAGTGATTATGATGATTGCGATGATGAGGATGATGATGTTGATGACGAAGATGATGATGAGGAGGAGGATGATGATGATTATGAAGATGACTATGAGGATGAACAATGAAGGCGATGATGAATAATGATGATGATGACGATGTTGACGATGATGAGGAACAATGATGATGATGATGATGATGATTGTGATGATGATGACGATGTTGACGATGATGAGGAACAATGATGATGATGATGATGATGATTGTGATGATGATGATAAGGATGATTTCAATGACGATGATGAGGATGATGACTATGATGATGAGGATTAGGATGAGGATGATGATGAAGATGAAAATGATGATGAACAGTGATGGTGATGATGATGATGATGAGGATGAGTACGAGGATGATGATGATGACGACTACAATGAGGAACAATGATGATGATGATGATAGGTTTAGTTGAAACTTTGCTTTGATTTGATTTCCAAGCATTTGCAATGGAATGATGATGATGAACAATGGTGATGATGAGGAGGAGTATGACGACAATGATGGTGATGACTATGATGATGATGATGATGATGATGATGATGATGATGATGACGACGATGATGATGATGGTGAACAGTGATGGTGATGATGACGATGATGATGTGGATGAGGATGATGAGGATGATGATGAGGAGGAGGATGATGATGATAACGATGACGAACAATTTTGGTGATGATGATGATGACAATGATGATGATGATAATGATAACTATGATGATGACGATGGGGATGATGACAATGATGAGGATGATGATGTTGATGACGACGATGATGATGAGGAGGAGGATTATAATGACTATGATGATGAACAATTATGGTGATGATGATGAGGATGAGGATGATGATCATGATGACTATTACTATGATGACAGTGATTCTGATGATGATGAGGAGGATGATGATGTTGAGGACGAAGATGATGATGATGAGGAGGATGATGATGACTATGAAGATGACTATGAGGATGAACAATGATGGCAATGATGAATAATGATGATGATGACGATGCTCATGATGATGAGGAACAATGATGATGATGATGATGGCGATTGTGATGATGATCATTAGGATCATTTCAATGACGATGATGAGGATGATGACTATGATGATGAGGATTAGGATGAGGAGGATGATGAGGATGACAATGATGACGAACAATGATGGTGATGATGATGATGATGATGAGGATTAGGACGAGGATGGTGATGATGATGATGATGATGAGGAACAATGATGATGATGATGATAGGTTTAGTTGAAAATTTGCTTTGATTTTATTTCCAAGCATTTGCAATGGAATGATGATGTTGAACAATGATGATGATGAGGATGAGGATGATGATAATGATGATGATGAGGATGATGACTATGATGATGATGAGGATGAGAATGATGATGATGATGATGATGATGACGACGACGATGATGATGGTGAACAATGATTGTGATGATGACGATGATAATGAGGATGAGGATGATGATGATGAGGATGAGGATGAGGATGATGATGATGATGATGATGACGACGAACAATGTTGGTGATGATGATGATGACAATGATGATGATGATGATGATGATGATGATGATGATGATGAAGAGGATGAGGATGATGACGATGATGAGGATGATGATGTTGATGACGACAACGATGATGATGAGGAGGGTCCTAATGACTATGATGATGATGAGGATGAGGATGATGATCACAATGACTATTACTATGATGACAATGTTTATGATGATGATGATGATGATTGCGATGATGAGGATGATGATGTTGATGACGAAGATGATGATGAGGAGGAGGATGATGATGACTATGAATATGACTATGAGGATGAACAATGATGGTGATGATGATGGTGATGTTGAACAATGATGATGATGACGATGCTGACGATGATGAGGAACAATGATGATGATGATGATGATGATTGTGATGATGATGATAAGGATGATTTCAATGACGATGATGAGGATGATGACTATGATGATGAGGATTAGGAAGATGATGATGATGATGATGACAATGATGACGAACAATGATGGTGATGAGGATGAGGATGAGGACGAGGATGATGATGATGACGACGACTTTAACACCCCGGTTTTGACCCCGTTGCATTAAATGTACATGATGTATATATTGTAATGAATCATGGTGTGGAGCTAAAGGAAAAATCCCCACCATCAATTTGGTTGTGTTATGTTTTGGCGAACGGAATCATTGCCGATGGTATATCGTGGTATATGACACATATTAGTTGGCATCATGTAATAAATATGCTTTTTAATTAAATAAACCCCAACTAGCTATGTCACTACAACCATATTGAAAAGGGCATGATATTCCTAAGGATAAGGGGGGGGATTGTTAAACCTTGAGCCCATAAAGGAAAAGCCATGTGTCAGCACCCTTTTTGTTTTGCTCACCTTCCCTTGTCTCATCCATCTACCACCTTAAATGTTCTGCTGATTAGTTGGGGTAGTTATTGCTGGGGAGTGGAGTGTGGTAGGACTGTCAGTCCTTGCCCACACGCACACTGCACCAGCAAATTGAAACTCACATTGGGCAGGAGAAACGACTACGCCCATCATTCCACTCTCTCCACGATGGCGATGGGCACTCTTCTGCACTATCCCACTCGCCATTCTCCATTGGCATCCTTCCTCACAAACAGAGACGTCCTATTCCTCATGTAGAGGATTCTTTCTGTTTGGTCTCACGCAGCAAGGAGGAGATTTGTTTTTGGCTGTCAGTCACATTTTTGGCTGTCAGTCACGTTTTCAGTCACGTTTTCTACATAGGGTTTCCTATACGGATTTGTGGTCTGCGTGTATGTTTTTCCTCATGCACAGGATGGGAATCTGATTTCTTTCCCTAGTGCAGACTGTGTAATTTTTTCGGTTGATTCATCCCATTGTGGAGCGAGGAGCTGAGGTCTTACCCACGTTGTTCGTTGCTGTTGTTTCCCCATATTTTGTTGGCTGTGTTGTTTCTACGTGTTGGCCTGCTGTAGGTTGTTATGGAGTCATTTTGGCCATGATAGGGCCAAGAACGACTCAGGAGTTGTTTTCCCCTGTCCAAGCTGTGAATAGCTTGTTTGGTTGCGTGTATGCAATGGGTGTACTTTGGACTGTGTTGGAGTGGGGATGAGGGCTTGGTTTGCTTGATAAACCTGGTGTGTTTGGGAGCCACACAGACAGAGCTAGAGGGCTGTATTTCTTCTCCACAACCCCTGAATAGCACTAGAAGGGAGGTCAGGGCCTGAGGGACTGTGTAGCAGAGAAGGGATTGATTTTCTTGTGTTGGGTGTGTGTGGGTGTTCTATAAGCCATGATAGTTCTGGTGTAGGTTCCCTTAGATCTGCAATGAGGTCACCGGATTAGCAATTATCCTTTCCTAGCTTTATGATTACTTGATAATTCCAGCTGTGTTGGCTTGGCTGATTTGTGGATAGCCTGATAAACCCAACTATGTTGGCTTGGTCTGTGTTTTGTGTATCTTTGGCTATGTGTAATCCTGCTTGTTCCTTATTCCTTGGGGAACCATGCCTAGCTCGGGGGTGGAAGCATTACTGAGAGATTAAGGAGCATGCTGGCCTATGGTTGGGTGGAACGTTGCAGCAACGTAGCTGGTTGCGCGACGAATCCTTTATAAGATAAGTATTCTTGACCATTTCATCTCTTCATTTATATTTATCGTTTAATGAATGATGATGAACATGTTGAATGCTTGAATGAATGTATGTTTGTAACACCCCGATTTTGACCCCAATGCATTAAATGTACATGATGTATATATTGTAATGAATCATGGTGTGGAGCTAAAGGTAAAAGCCCCACCATCGATTTAGTTGTGTTATGTTTCGGCGAACGGAATCATTGCCGATGGTATATCGTGGTATACGGCATATATTAAGTTTTTTCATCATGTAAATATGCATCTTTAATTGAATAACCCAACCAGCTATGTTTGCGGCAACTAAATTGAGAAGGGGCATGATTCTCATAAGGATAAGGGGGGGGATGTCAAACATTGAACCAATGGGGAAAAATCCATGTGTCTCCACCCTGTTTGATTTTCCCATCTTTCCTTGTCTTATCCAACTACCACCTTAAATGTTCTGCTGAGTAGTTGAGGCAGTTATTGTTTGGGAGTGGGGCGGCAGGATTGTCAGTCCTTGCCCACCCGCACACTCCACCAGCAATGGAACCTCACATTGGGAAAATGAAGCAAACTCTCCGGGGATTTCCACTCTCTCCATGACGGTGCTGAAAGAAAATGCTCTCACACTTCCCGCTCGCGACTCTCCATTTTCAATCATCCTCATGCAGGGGGACGTCCTATTCCTCACGCAGAGAATTCTTTTTGTTGATCTCACATAGTCAGGAGGGGAGCCGTTTTTTTGTTGTTGTCATTCACGTTTTCCACAGAGTGGGATCTGGTGTATTTTCCCTCTGTATTTTGGATCTGGTGTAAATTTCTCTCGTGCATAGGTTGGGAGGCTGATTTTCCTTCCCCATTGCGATCTGCGTAAGTTTCCTTGGTCACTTCACTGCTGAGAATGGACTGTTGTTTCCCCACGTTGCGAGTTGTGTCTGTTTTACATTTTGGGACTGTTGTAGGTTGTTTTGGAGTTGTTTTGGCCATGATAGGGCCAAGAACGACTCAGGAGCTGTTTTCCTTGCCCAAGTTGTGAATCGCTTGTGTGACTGCGTGTATGCAGTGGTTGGTCTTTGGACTGTGTTGGGAGCAAGGATGGGGGGCTTGGTTTGCTTGATAAACTTGGTGTGTTTGGAAACCACATAGACAGAGCTAGAGAGCTTGCTTTCTTCTCCACAACCCCTGAATAGCACTAGAAGGGAAGTCAGGGCCTGAGAGACTGTGTAGCAGAGAAGGGACTGATTCCTTGTGTTGGGTGTGTGTGGGTGTCTTAGAAGTCAGGCTAGTTCTGGTGTAGGTGTTCCTAGCTCTGTAATGGGCTCACCAGCTTAGCATATAGGCTTCCCAAGCTCCTGGATGGCCTGATAAACCTGACCATGTTGGCTTGGCTGTCTTTTTTATGGCCTGATAAACCCAACTGTGTTGGCTTGGCTGTGTTTTATGTATCCTTGGCTATGTGTAAGCCTGCTTGTTCCCTATTCCTTGGGGAATCATGCCCAACTCAGGGGTGGTAGCATTGTTGAGAGATTTAGGAGCATGCTAGCCTATGGTTGGGTGGAACGTTGCAGCGACGTAGCTGGTTGCGGGATGAGTTCCTTATAATATAAGTAATCTTGTCTATTTTACTTCTGCAATCATAATTACTATTAATAAATATGATGAACATGTTGAATGCTTGTATGAACATATGTTTGCTTCCGCTGTATGATAAATAATCATGTATGCCTATTCTAGTTCAAAGCATTTTGTTTCATAATTTTTGAATGCACATGTTCATGGGGCTTTTAGCCCGGATGTTTAATGTTATGGTAGCATCCTCTTCGCCGGTCGGAGGTTCGAGGACGTTACAATGTTTGCTTCCGCTATGTATATGAATGATTATGCATCTTAGCAGGTTTCATGTTTTAAGCATTTTTATTTCAGTTTATATGTATGTACATGTTCATGGGGCTTTTAGCTTGGATGTTTAATGACACCGTAGTGTCCTATTCGTCGGTCGGAGGGTCGAGGACACTATAGAGTGGTATCAGAGAAAAGGTTGCAGTATGGGCTTGAATGGGCCATGAGAACCATTGACAGAGGCAGGTTTCCAGAGCGCAATAGGAAGAATATGTGAATGATAGAAAATTTCATTGAAATTTTTCTAAGTGCCGAGCTCGTCGGGCCATCGGAGGACTAAGAGGGAAGCTCCTCCGATACAAAAAAGCATAGTTGAAAGGCCACCCGACGGGGGGCATGCGGAAAGGATTTCAGAAATTTTTCCAAGTTTCAGACTGTCGGCTCATCGAAAGACTTAGTGGGAAACCCTTTCGATCTAGAAGATAGATTAGTCTAAGGGTCGTTCGATACAGACCCTGGTAGTGGCAAAATTTATTTGAATTGATTGGAAAAATTTAGAAGAATATTGAGCCGATACATTGGCGAAAATTAGTTGATGGGATAGCCAACACAGCGGCGGAGAAAAGACGAGGAAAAAGCCGATACGTCGGCTCATTTTAAGTTAAAGATCATAGAAAATTAGATGTTGGAAGTGCTGATACGTCGGTGGAAGATAAAGGAAGTTTCGGCAAAAATTAGTTGTTTACACCACCGATGTCGTCGGCGAAATTTAGCTGATGGCGTAGCTGACGTGGCGGTGGACAAAGAAGGAAGTTTTGCCGAACTGTCGGAGAAAATTAGATGATGAAGCTGCCAATGCGGTGGTGGACGTCGGAAGAATTTAGTTGTTCACATTGCCGAAACATCAGCGGAAAATAGTTGATGAGACCTTCGATACGTCGGAGAAGGTTAGTGGATTGGTCCGCCGACGCGCCAGAGGAAATTAGTTGTTTTGATCATCGATGAATGTCGAAAAACATTAGTTGTTTGTGAGTCCGCCATTGTGGCTGTCAACTAGACTATCATTCCGACGGCTAGAGATTTCAACTGCCGATCACCAACATATAGTGCTTAGTGGTTCCGCCCGCCGATGGGTGTTATGGTTCGCGGAAGTTGGATGGTTTCCCGCTGTTGTGGATGCCAATGGAACTATTCACTCGATCAATAGTGCATCCGACAACCGATGAGTTTATGGTCTGCGGAACCCGCAGTGGGATTACTACCCGCAGTTGCGGCTACCTAAGGGATTGTCCTCCTGATGGATAGTGCATCTGATTGCCAATACATAGTAGTCCTCGGCATCGCAGATAAATAATAAAGACCGGAAGCTGAGACAATCGGGGATCTGATACAGTGGAAAACTTTAGCTGTTGGAGCCACCGATACATCGAATGATGTTAGTTGTTAGGGCCACCGATGAGCACCGGAGGGAGTTTATGGATTGGATCGCCGAAACGTCGAAAATTTTGTTGGGAAGAGGTCCTATTGGGCCAAAGGAAATTTGGGTTTTTCAAGTGGATTTCTCTGCAAATTCCAGCTGTTTTTCAGTGGATCTTTTGGCAGATTGTCAGTGGATTATAGGGTTGAACAAGAAGAGAATTGTTGTGTGTTTAAGAAAAACTGTTATTTATAATTTTCTCGAGGAGAAGGTAAGTAGTTCTGATTTATAGTAATGTTATGCATCTAACAGTTTGCTACTAACACGTTTGCAGAATCATAGACACCTTCAAGAGTAGTATTCCAGGTAGAGTAGTGTGGTAAAGTAAGAGGTGGTTCAGTTATGAGAACCCATGACGGATATGATGCTCGGGATTCTTACGAGTGTGCGAGAGATGCCATGGGAGAAAATGTCCGTAACGAAAATGATGACATAGATTCTAATGGAAGGATATTCCAAGAGACACCATCAGATGTTGCAGCCACCATGAGAAGCTTGATTAAAGCCCAAGAAGAACAGCATCAGTTGAATGCTGCTATGTTGCAGAGCTTGACAGACTTGCAAAGAAAGATAGACTCTGGGTGGGGTACAGCAAGACCGGAAGGTAGTAAGAGCAGTAGTAGGAGAAGGATAAGGACTTCTAGTGGATCATCCAACTCTGAAGAATCTAGTGGGGATTCAAGCTCATCTTCTCGTAAAAGAAAAAGAAGAAAAAACCATAGGGATCGCTCTCGGGATGAATTTAAGAAGGCTAAACCTCCTACATTTGATGGTGAGGTAAAGACTGGACAAGAGGCTGAAGCTTGGCTTCTTGGGATAAAGAAGTACTTTCAAGTGCAGGATTATTCGGGAAACATGAAGGCAAGAGTTGCCATATTCAATCTAAATGAAAGAGCATCCATTTGGTGGGAACACTTCAAGCAAGTAAAGAGGATCAGTGAAAGGAGACTTAAGTGGAAACAGTTCAAGAAGTATTTCAAGAAGAAATACCTCTCTGATAGGTATTATGATGACAAGATTGAGTTCCATGAGCTGAGATTGGAACAGTAGACCATGGAAGAGTATGCAAATAAGTTCTTGTAATTGTTGAGGTATGTCTGGTACATCAGAGATGAAAAAGTGAAGGTCCAGCGGTTTCTGAGTGGATTGCCCCAGTCTTACAAAGACATGATTTAGTTTTACGAACCTAGAACTCTTGAAGAATCAAAGGAAGGATAAGTATTGCTATGAGCAAAGAAAAAGTAAACCTGATTACCATAAGTCCTAGAAGGACAAGAAGAATGAGAAGTTTAACCAAATAAAGAAAGGTTTCAAACCTTCTAACTTCAAGAATCAGCAGAAGCAACCATCCCAAGCTGCGAGTAAGCTAGTTGGAGTGACAGGAGAAAAGCATAAGGATCCACAACAGAATAGAGGACCACTTCAATGTTGGAGATGTGGAGGACCACACATGCGCAGAACTTGTCCACTCAAGAATGAGAGTGCAAGACCATCTTACAACATTCAAGTAGCAGAAACAGTGGGTCAAGTAGCAAGGGCAGTCCCTAGGATTTATGCAGCACTGGACGACCGCTAGTAAGATCACCAGTCAACGGTGGTTGAAGTTGCAAGTAAGATTGTTGAGCAATCTGTTTCTATTTTGATTGACCCTGGTTCTACTCACAGTTACATTACTCCTAGAGTAGTGGAGATCTGTGCTTTTAAGAAATTAAAGCATAGAAAATCTTGGTTAGTTTAGCTAGCCACTGGAACTAAGAGAAAGGTCAGTGAAGTGGTAGAGAAATGTCCATTGGTCATGGATGGGTTGGTCACTTGTGTAGATCTGAATGTTCTACCACTTGGTTCCTATGATGTTCTCATTGGAATGGATTGGTTAGAAGCTCACAGAGTGAAGCTTGACTGTTACAATAAGACTTTCGAATGCATGAATGAAGAAGGAAACCCAGTAGTTGTGAAATATATTCCAAAGGTGATTTCAATATAGCAGGTGTCAGCAATGATGATGATGATGATTATGATGATGATCATAAGGATGATTTCAATGACGATGATGAGGATGATGACTATGATGATGAGGATTAGAATGAGGATGATGATGAGGACGAGGATGATGATGAGGATGAGGATGAGGACGATGAGGAACAATGATGATGATGATGATAGGTTTAGTTGAAACTTTGCTTTGATTTTATTTCCAAGCATTTGCAATGGAATGATGATGATAAATAATGATGATGAGGAGGAGGAGGATGATGACAATGATGATGATGACTATGATGATGATGATGATGAGGATGATGATGACGACGACGATGATGATGGTGAACAATGATGGTGATGATGACGATGATGATGAGGATGAGGATGATGATGATGATGAGGATGAGGATGATGATGATGAGGATGACGAACAATGTTGGTGATGATGATGATGATGAAAATGATGATGATGATGATGATGACTATGATGACGAAGAGGATGATGACGATGACGATGATGAGGATGATGGTGTTGATGATGACAATGATGATGATGATGAGGATTATAATGACTATGATGATGAACAATGATGGTGATGATGATGATGATGAGGATGATGATCACGATGACTATTACTATGATGATAGTGATTATGATGATGATGATGATGATTGCAATGATGAGGATGATGATGTTGATGACGAAGATGATGAGGAGGAGGAGGAGGAGGGTGATGACTACCAGGATGAACAATGATGGCAATGATGATGGTGATGATGAATAATGATGATGATGATGATGACGATGTTGACGATGATGAGGAACAATGATGATGATGATCATAAGGATGATTTCAAGGACGATGATAAGGATGATGACTATGATGATGAGGATTAGGATGAGGATGATGATGACGAACAATCATGGTGATGATGATGATGATGATGATGATGATGAGGACGAGGATGATGATGATGATGACAATGATGAGGAACAATGATGATGATGATGATAGGTTTAGTTGAAAATTTGCTTTGATTTTATTTCCAAGCATTTGCAATGGAATGATGATGATGAGGAGGAGGATGATGAAAATGATGATGATGAGCATGATGACTATGATGATGATGATGAGGATGATGAGGATGATGATGATGATAATGAAAATGATGATGATGATGGTGAACAAAGATGATGATGATGATGACGATGATGATGAGGATGAGGATGATGGTGATGGTGATGATGACGAGGATGACGATGTTGACGATGACGAACAATGTTGGTGATGATGATGATGACAATGATGATAATGATGATGATGACAATAATGATGAAGAGGATGAGGATGATGATGTTGATGACAATGACAATTATGATGAGGAGGATCATAATGACTATGATGATGAACAATGATGGTGATGATGATGATGATGATGATGAGGATGATAATGATGACTATTACTATGATGACAGTGATTATGACGATGATGATGATGATTGCGATGATGAGGATGTTGATGTTGATGTTGATGACGACGCTGACTATGATGAGGAACAATGATGATGATGATTGTGATGATGATGATAAGGATGATTTCAATGACGATGATGACTATGATGATGAGGATTAGGATGAGGATGATGATGACGATGACAATGATGACGAAACAATGATGGTGATGATGATGATGAGGATGAGGATGAGGATGAGGATGATGATGGTGATGACGACGGTGAGGAACAATGATGATGATGATGATGGGGAGGATGATGAAAATGATGACAATGAGGATGATGACTGTGATGATGATGAGGATGATGATGATGATGATGATGATGATGATGATGACGACGGTGATGATGATGATGGTGAACAATGATGGTGATGATGACGATGATGATGAGGATGGGGCTGATGATGATGATGATGATGATGACGAGGATGATGATGATGATGATGATGAACAATGTTGGTGATGATGATGATGACAATGATGATGATGATGATGATGACTATGATGATGAAGAGGATGAGGATGATGATGTTGATGACGATGATGATGATGAGTGAGGAGGAGGATTATAATGACTATGATGATGAACAATGATGGTGATGATGATGATGATGAGGATGATGATGATCACAATGACTATTACTATGATGACAATGATTATGGTGATGATGATGATTGCGATGATGAGGATGATAATTTTGATGACGAAGATGATGAGGAGGAGGAGGAGGATGATGACTATGAGGATGAAAAATGATGGCGATGATGATGGTGATGATGAACAATGATGGCGATGATGATGGTGATGATGAACAATGATGGCGATGATGATGGTGATAATGAACAATGACGATGATGATGATGTTGACGACGATGAGGAACAATGATGATGATGATGATGATGATTGTGATGATGATGATGATGATTGTGATGATGATGATAAGGATGATTTCAATGACGATGATGAGGATGATGACTATGATGATGAGGATTAGGATGACGATGATGATGACGATGAAAATGATGACGAACAATGATGGTGATGATGGTGATGATGATGATGATGATGAGGATGAGGATGAGGATGATGATGATGACGATGACAATGGGGAACAATGATGATGATGATGATAGGTTTAGTTGAAACTTTGCTTTGATGTTATTTCCAAGCATTTGCAATGGAATGATGATCATGAATAATGATGATGATAACGAGGAGGATGATGATAATGATGATGATGAGGATGATGACTATGATGATGATGAGGATGAGGATGATGATGATGAGGATGATGACGACGATGACGATGATGATGATGGTGAACAATGATGGTGATAATGATGATGAGGATGATGATGATGATGATGATGATGATGATGAGGATGATGATGATGACAATGATGAACAATGTTGGTGATGATGATGATGATGACGATGATGACGAACAATGTTGGTGATGATGATGATGACAATGATGATGATGATGATGATGATGATGACTATGATGATGAGGATGATGAGGATGATGAGGATGATGAGGATGATGATGTTGATGACCACGATGATGATGATGAGGAGGATTATAATGACTATGATGATGAACAATGATGGTGATGATGATGATGATCACGATGGCTATTACTATGATGAAAATGATTATGATGATGATGATGATGATTTTAATGATGAGGATGATGATGTTGATGACGAAGATGATGATGCATTGGAGGATGATGATGACTATGAAGATGACTACGAGGATGAACAATGATGGCGATGCTGATGGTGATGATGAACAATGATGATGACGACGATGCTGACGATGATGAGGAACAATGATGATGATGATGATGATGACAATGATGACAAACAATGATGGTGATGATGATGATGATGATGATGAGGATGAGGATGAGGATGATGATGATAACGATGACAATGAGGAACAATGATGATGATGATAGGTTTATTTGAAACTTTTCTTTGATTTTATTTCCAAGCATTTGCAATTGAATGATGATGATGAACAATGACGATGAGGAGGAGGAGGATGATGACATTGATGATGATGAGGATGATGACTATGATGATGAGGATGATGATGATGATGATGATGATGATGATGACGACGGCAATGATGATGATGGTGAACAATGATGGTGATGATGACGTTGATGATGAGGATGAGGATGATGATGATGAGGATGATGATGATGACAATGATGAACAATGTTGGTGATGAGGATGATGATGAGGATGATGAAAATGATGAGGAGGATGATGGTGATGATGATGATGAAAAATGTTGGTGATGATGATGATGAGGATGATGACAATGATGGTGATGAGGATGATGACTATGATGATGAGGATGAGGATGATGATGATGATGATGATGATGATGATGATGATGATGATGATGACAATGATGATGAACAATGATGGTGATGATGATGATGATGAGGATGAGGATGACGATGATGATGATAGGTTTAGAATATATTGTAATGGTGATGATGATGATAGGTTTTAGACTATATTGTAAAAATACTCAAAATAATCATGAATACGAATTTGTTGTTGAAGAGCGTTAGTCATTAAATGAAATAAATGTTAGTAAGTAAATGCTCTAAATGTTAGATAGGGGTGTGCACGCGTTTAATTTTGCGAGCACGTCAATGCGCCGGCACGGTCTTATACATGTGTGCTTGTAATTAAAGGCACGTGTGTGCACCTGTTAGTAGGTAAAAAAAATAGAGTTCTGAATTCCTGGGATTGCCACTTTTTTTCACGGGTTTTCTTTTGTTGTTCGCGTTTTTTGTGCTCCTCAACTGTGCAATTTTTCTCACAATCCATCACCACTCTTTGATCTATTGGATGGAAGCTCACTCTTGGAATCTAACAAACATATTCAGTGGTCCTGGAAGTTAGTGGAAAGATTCACACTACAAGTTTTTATTGGAAGAAGAGATCATTTTGAATAGGTATGGTGAATTGTAAATAATTGTTTTAATTCACAAGTTTTCAGATCATTTCATTGATTTATGTTTTATGATATGCCTACAACAATATCTCTCTCATAGAAAACATTTAATTTCACAAGAATAAATCCCAACTTCACATCTAAACAAGTCTCATATTCTCCATACAAGATGAAGTATGCCATGTTAACTAATTTACATTTGCACATGAATATATTTTGATTTTACACAATGATGGCATAGATGAAGTTATATCTTGAGACTCTTCAATTTAAAAAAAACCCTTTGAAGTAATCATGGGAGAGGGTCAATATTGAATAGTTAACCAAGTTGTCCATATTCTCTATACAAGATGAAGTATGCAATGTAGACCAATAACCATTTGCACATGAATATATTTCGATTTCCCACAAGGATAGTATAGATGAGATTTGCTATTGAGAGGCTTCAATTTGTATAAAAACCTTGGAAGCAATCATTGGAGAGGGTCCATATTGAACAATTCACCAACTTGTCCATGCTCTCCTCCTCATTCTAGATTTATCATAACATTCCTTTGAGCTTGACAGGGATGCCTCAACCTCAATGATTTCTCCTCTTTTAGAGGGATTTGCAACCTCCTCATTTCAATCATCTTCTTTTGGCTTACAATACTTTTTGAACACAAAGGAAGTCAGAATCCTATAGCTGTAATACCTGCAAACTTGAGATCTTTACTTGACTCAAATAGAGTATAGAAATGAAAATTTGGTCCAAACATAAAGAGAAACCTTTAATCAACGATTATGTACCAATGCAAATAATTAGCATACTAACATATCTGTAACTTAGTTATTTATGTTGGAATGCATCATGTATCTTGTATAATGGAACTAATACCCTATTTGTTGCTTCTTATGCAGGGGTATACCTCATAGTTTTGGTAAAGAAACTTTTGGATATGGGAAACTCATGTAATAGAGCAAGAAAAACTAGAAGGAATATGCCCATTGAAAAGGAAAATGAGGTAAGAGAAAAGGCTAGGTTGGCAATGGAGAGAGTGATACATGGTCCAGACATTTCCACTGATATTGCGTCTAATCCTAACAGAGTTGATGACATAACAACCTATACTTCAGAACCACGGGTGAAGCGGTTGTGTCCAATGGACCCAACTCAAGTTCCAACATCAACACAGTCTCCAACCAACAATCCATCAACAAGCCATGTTGAAGCTCTTGAAGACATAGGTGTATTGAGAGACGCTAAGTATGAAGCATTGGACCTAGGAGCAATGATTAATTTTCAATATCTTCCAGAAGACCACAACCATGTCGATCACACTCCCAATATGGACCGACATGTGAATGATTCACGACAACAAAGAAGCCTTGGGATCCACAGCTCATGTCCAACTTCCCTACCTCGACTATCTACTACAAGAAAAAGGACTCCTGGATGTATCCATGTGGATGAAAGTTGTCTGTTAGGACTTGGAGGTAAGTTTCCCAAATGCACTATCGATTGGCAATGTAACAAATTAATGAAGGAATATTTTGAATCCAAAGGCGATGTAGGTAAATGTCAATTATTACTATGTTTATTAAAGTCAAATTGTTTAGTTGCTGTTAAGAGAATTATGGGCATAAAGATGGTTATAAGTTCAGATGTTAACAATCATATTGTTAGAAATATCCAATCTAATTTTAATGCGATTGAGAAGACGTCTTGTACTAAAGATCTTTGTTCGGCTCGTCATGTGTTAGCAGAATCAGTTGTAAGCAAGTCCACACGACAAAGCCACCTCCTTTCACACACTTCTCATATACTTAAATTAAATAGAAATTTTTTTCAGAAGAACTCTGTTATAAGAGAAAATCTGTAGACTCCAGGTGGAAAAGATTGTTGGGATTTTGTCGGCAGGTTTCCTCGTCGAGATATGAAGCTAATTGATGCTGTTAAGGAATTAGTACAAACGTTTTGGCATGATTATACATGAACTTCATCTAATCAAAGAGATGTGCTAAATATGAGAAAAGGTTCTACTGAACGTGAAACCCACGTCAAACACTTCCTTGACACAACACATACTGAACTCTATGAGAGATTCAAGAATGAGAACACACAATTGAACCTGGGCCAAAGGTCCTTTGAGAAATGTAAACCATGGTACGTTTGTATATGCATTGATCGAAACACATGCTGTTGTAGATACCATGTAGAATATGGATATTTTTATGACACGTATAACATATATTTTGTGATTTGCATACTAGCCTTGGGCAAGGCTGCAATGAATCCGTAATACCACCAAATGCATCGAGATATTTTATCGTCAGCATCATGTGTCCAAGGCATGAATGACAAAAATACTAAGGAAAATCATGTCTATATGGGAATTGTTCTAGGTGTAGTGGGTTTTCTCTTTTGAACTGTTGCATTCATGGAAGTGATGAGCATCAATTTGGCAATATGAGCATGGACATGCAGAGCTTCAAGTACGTAACCTATCAATCAGATAGTGCGAAGGAAAGTAAAAAGATTGCATTGATGAAGTCATAGGTGCAAATGATTATTGCATGTTTTTCCTCTTACATGTTTAGTTTCTACATATACATTCTTTAAATGTCACATTCTAATACGACGCTAGTTTTCATGGCAACAGGTACGGGTATGTGATTTTTTGATGGAGTTCTATAAGAAAACTAAGCAGTATGTTCAACATGTGCACATAGCGCGATGGCAAGATGAGAATTATAGAAAATGCAGGGACAGATTTCCCATTGGGCCCATATTGTCAATTGTGGATTTTGCAGAAAACTACACCCTTCAGCCACAAAATGAAATTCAGAGTCAATACTACCATTCCGACCAAGTCACTATCATTGTACATATTACGTATACGCATGGCCTTGAGAGCAGCGTTAACAACAGGATAATACAGAAGGAGACAAAATTTTACATAAGTGATGACAGATTCCATGATATGCATTATGTGCAACACTATTTTTGAATTTTCTATGATCAGCTAAAGGAGGGAGATATACAGATGGATCAGCATTGGATATGATTAGATGGTTGTGCGGGCCAATTCAAAAATTCCTGAGTCTTCCAATGGATGAGTATGTTACATAAGACTTATAATGTGCCTCATATATGGAACTACTTTGAGACCGGGCACTGCAAAGGTGAGTATGACAGGGCCGATGCATGCATCAAGACCACACTATGAAGGGAGGACATGGGGTTTACTAGAAACCCCCATATCAAATATGCAGAATCCATAGTTAAATGGTGCTCAGCAATAATGTCAGACCGAACTTCAGTGGTAGGAAGTCCAATCAGGAATTTTTGGCATGTGGTTGACATAGATTGATCACGTTCCTATATTTTTGGCACACTACAAGGAACACATGGATTTCATTTAGTTTGAAGCTCAAACAACCCCCTATTTGAAATATGGACGCGAAAACTTACTTTCTTTTGTAGCCATTGTATCAGTGATGAATGGGATGAATGTGAATGCATGGATTGGGTTGATGATTGGGATCGTGTGTCACTTGTAGTAGACCCATGTGTAGTCGATGAAACAACCTACTTAGAGGAGGGTTAGTCAGTGATTTCGACAGACTACGACCATATCTCAGATCTTGTACAATCAGGACACATATATGTAGTTGTTGCCCCGAAAGACAATGAATGGGGCACAGATTATTGGTTGGCACGATGCATTTGAGGTAAGCAAATCCTGAATGGATCATTGATTGATGATGAAGGCAATGAATTTCCTATTGGCTCAATGGTGGTTAAGGGTGAATATCTTACACTATATGGGAAATCAAGAAGAACTAGTGGGCATGTATTCATGGATTACAGACTAGGTTATGTGGTCTATCACTTCACAAACTTGATTGTTGGAATGAACATCCATCTATATAAAATGTCAATGAAGAGCTCAACCAAGGTACATTAGTTTTTTCCTCATTCAAAGCACGAGAGATTGATGGAGGCAATTAGCAAGAGAGAGGATCCAGCTGGGTATATTGAATGAGATTGGGTAATTGTGCTTACACTCCACTTGGATGCCAGTTCCATGAGTGATTGAAATTGATAGCTACTATTAAAAGACAAGACAATCACGATAACTTACTCTGATTTCTATGTGAACTCTGCAAAATACTTTCCCTTTCCATCTATATCGATGTCATGTCTGAATATAGTAGCATGTATAATTACTTATTACCAAGTATAATCTGTTTTATGCACCATCTTGGTAATAATTATTTATACATGATATATATTCAGACATGACATCGATATAGATGGAAAGGGAAAGGATTTTGTAGAGTTCACATAGAAAGCAGAGTAAGTTATCATGATCATCTTATCTTTTAATAGCAGCTGTGAATTTCAACCACTCATGGTTGTCTTGTCTTTTAATAGATTTTAACATGTTAGCTTGCACAAGCACATGATTCTCTACATTTGACTATGCAAGAATACAAAATCTATGCAAGAATATAAATAAGCCACTAAATCTATGCAAGAATACAAATAAGCCACTAAAGATATGCAAGAATACAAATTTTCATCATTTACATTCTCAATTCCTTCTATTCTTTTTAATTAGAGATTGAATGATTTGAATGTAACTTTCAAGTGAAAATGTTTGATGTATGTATCTTCAATAGACACCCTTCACTGGTTTAATCTCTCACCCATGTTCCTCTTACCTTTGCTACAGGATTTTAAACATCATGTCCTTCATAGGTTTGCTAACTCCACACTTTATATTATTCTCTACATGTCCTGCCTGGTAAACCACTATCTTTGCAACTTTCTCTCCAATTTGTGTTGCATCAGGATACTATTCAAAAAATAATTCCTCTAATATTGTGAAATGTTATTTGAATTGTGCATTATTCTTGTAGAAATTCAGGTTTGCAGTAGATTAATTTCACCCACAACAATTAACAATTGATCATGCAAAATTATCAACAATGGAGACTGAATATGGAGCTGTAACACAAAATTATATTAACTGAGTGTACAATAGCCAACCCTGCAATAACATAGGCTGCTGAATATATAGAATACATGAGAAAATAGAATTCATAAGGAATTATCCAAATCTAGCATAAAGCAGGCTTACCCAAAATAGGCAAATCCCCCATAGGTGTAAAAGGCTGATCCCAAATCTATCAAGGACCCTACGAATTAGAAAGGGCGCATGGGAAAGCTAAAGAGTGGTCAAATGGAAGCTCATACATGCTTTTTCATGGAGGAAAGAGTGGATGAGGAAGAGGAAACAAAGCTGATTCACCTCACCTAGTCTTGCTTTCCTATGTGCCTTAAAACACTGAAAAAGCAGGGAATAAAGCAGAAAAAGCAGATGGGCGCCTAGGAGGCTAGGAATAAAGCAGATTTGATTCCTAAGGCTTTCCCAAGTGCTCCATGAGTCAATAATGGAAAGTTTGACCTCTATGGATAGGCAATTAGCAACTTGCACATGGTGGGACTCATGGACTAGGCAAATAAGACAAAATAAATGGAATAATGTCTAAGTGGGTAAATACTATGGGTTGATTATTCTAACACCCCCCCTTAAGCCTGAATTTATGAGTAATAAATAAAAAATATAGGGCCTAGCAACAAGGCTTAGTCACCCTTTACATACTGCAATGTCCATACAACCAAGGAAAGAGGCAAAACCAACTTGGGAAAATCCTCCCTTAAACATGGACTGTAAAACAAAATTGTAGAATCTTGTCTCCACTCATGCTTTGATAGCATGATCAACAATCCCCAGCAGTGATTTGAGATTGCTGAAGGTCTTCTCACAAAATGAATTTGTGAAGATGTCAGCTACTTGTTTTGAAGATGAACAGAAGAGTAGGTGAATGGTGCCATCATGCACAAGCTCCCTGATGTAGTGCATGTGAATCTCAATGTGTCTGGTTCGCTACTTCTGAACTGGATCTTTGCATATTCGAATGGTACTCTAGTTATCACAGTAGATGGTAGTTGAGTACTCAGGTTCGAAACCACACTCTCCAAGTAAACCCTGCAACCATAAACACTGAGTTGCTGCATTGACAACTCCTCTGTACTTAGCTTCTGTAGATGAGAGTGCAATGGCCCTTCTGCAAGCATGAACACATAACCTGAAGTGGACTTCCTGTCAGTGCTATCACCTGCCCAATCACTGTCAGTAAAACCAATTAACTCAAGGTCAGAATTGGCCTTATATAAAATCCCATGTGTCCTTGTTCCCTGAACAAAGCTAAGGATCTCCTTTGCTACTTTCCAATGGATCTCATGGGGCTGATCCATGAATATAGAAGAA
>LPNX010017984.1:33466-142066 GCA_001517045.1 Pseudotsuga menziesii | reverse complement strand
TTGAGTAAGGCAGGAAGTGTGAAAACATGTATACATTTTGAGCATGATTCGCTACTCCTTTTGCAATGATTCTTCCACTTGAGATTTCTGTGATCTCAAATTCATATGGTGAGAATATGACTTTCTTAGGAGACCCGGTGTGGGTCATCTGATACACTGACAGAAGGTTGGAGGCGAGACCAGGGACATACAGCACATTGTTGAAGTTACCATGATCAAGTTCTATCCTTCCTTTGCCTTTGCTTTCAGTGAGAGAGTCATCTCCCAGTAAAATAGATGGTCCTTTTGACATATCCAGTGAGGAGAAGGCCTCCTTAGTCGAAACCCTGTGTCTTGAAGCTCCAGAATCTATGATAAAACTGGGTGAGCTTGATGTGCCAGCAACTAGAGCATGAACTCTCTCTCTGTCATCAGAACTTGATCCTCCTTCTCTCTTCTTTGAGCCTTCTGGAAGGGAGATGCCATTCTTCTCCAACAGTTGAGTTAACATATCTATCTGCTTTTTCATACAAGAGCTTTCAGTATGATTGCCCTTATTGCAGTATGAGCACTTGTTCATATCCCTTTTGTTTTTCTTCTTCTGGGTATTTTTCTTGGGACCTTGTTGATCCTCTGGAGACTGCTTCTTGTCTCTTCCTTTATCAGGTGGCTTTTTAGCTTTCTTTTTGATTTTTGAATCCACCCTCGAATCTCCAGCAACCAGAGCTTGGTCTTTGGAAGGTTTGATGGTGCCCATCATCACTAGCTTGTCTTGTTCCTGTGTGAGAGATTCCATGAAATCTGCAAGGCTAGGCATCTTCCAGGTTCGAGCTGTGAGTTTTGTGGCATAGAAGGTCGAAACAAAGACTGAGTAATCAGGCCCTAGCTTCGAGAGGATGGACAATACGAGCTGCTCATCTTTCTTTTCAATACCACACTGTTTCAGCTGCAAAACTAGTGCTTTGAACTTGGAGAAATATAGCTGCAGGGATTCAAAATTACTGGGACTCAGGGAGAATCAATTCATTTTCGATTTGGTGTCCCCTCATCTCATCTATATTTCGAAAGAGTTCAGAAAGTTTCTCCCATACTTGATCCGGTGAATTCAATCCATCGAGATGGAAAAGGAGGTCTCGGGAAATACTGAGACATAGGAGGCCATAGGCCTCATCTCTTCGATTGTGCCATTTGATCTTCTCTGCAGCAGCATTGGGATCTACTTCTGTAGCCATATTCACCCTGTAGAGGCATTTCACTCTCAACAAGATCTCCATCTCTGCTTTCCATTCAAAAAATTTGAAGGGAGTGAGGATAGTTTTCTGTGAATCCATAGCTTTAGAAAATCTGTCCCGGCTGTCAGTAGAAGGCTCCCAGTCTTGATGTCGAACCTGCAAAATTTTTTTTGGAGGAGAGTAACAACCTACAATGGCTCTGATACCATGTAGAAATTCAGGCCTGCAGTAGATTAATTTCACCCACAACAATTAACAATTGATCATGCAAAATTATCAACAATGGAGACTGAATATGGAGCTGTAACACAAAATTATATTAACTGAGTGTACAATAGCCAACCCTATAATAACATAGGCTGATGAATATATAGAATACATGAGCAAATATAATGCATAAGGAAGCATCCAAATCTAGCATAAAGCAGGCTTACCCAAAATAGGCAAATCCCCCATAGGTGTAAAAGACTGATCCCAAATGTATTAAGGACCCCACGAATTAGCAAGGGCGCATGGGAAAGCTAAAGAGTGGTCAAATGGCAGCTCATACATGCTTTTTCATGGAGGAAAGAGTGGAGGAGGAAGAGGCAACAAAGCTGATTCACCTCACCTAGTCTTGCTTTCCTATGTGCCTTAAAACACTGAAAAAGCAGGGAATAAAGCAGAAAAAGCAGATGGGCGCCTAGGAGGCCAGGAATAAAGCAGATTTGATTCCTAAGGCTTTCCCAAGTGCTCCATGAGTCAATAATGGCAAGTTTGACCTCTATGGATAGGCAATTAGCAACTTGCACATGGTGGGACTCATGGACTAGGAAAATAAGACAAAATAAATGGAATAATATCTAAGTGGGTAAATACTATGGGTTGATTATTCTAACAATGCTTTCATCTCTAAATTTAAATTTCTATTCTAGTAAGTTTTTATCCTTCTTCTATTTGATTCAATAATTAGAATTTAGTGAGAAATCAAAAGGTATAACATAGAGCAAGGTCAAAGAGTTGTTCATGTTTAAGAGATACAGTTTCTATAATATTTCTTCTATCCTTTTTTGGAGAAATATAGTTCATGACCAATATTTGTTGTGTTGGACCCAAAGCCTTCATTTCAAATCGACTTCCCAAACCCTTCTTCAACCTTTTAATAATGTTTTTACCATGCCCAACAGTTAGAATGTCATCCCAGACCGAGAGTGACCAAGTGTCCCTGAACGACATTTTCATGCGAGTTGCAGCTCGACATAACTCAGCATTTGGAGGTCGGATCAATGATCCATCAAATTCGTTAGTCTCCTGGCATGCCATTACCTCGAGAGGTCCCTCTCCATCATGTTTTCATGGCCCAGTGACTCCATGTTGCATCGTTTTTGTAAACTAGGGTTTTGCTTAGTTTCCTTCAATGCAACTCTCACATTGGTGGGTCAACTCTGAAAAACCCTCCTTCTTTCCATTCTTGGTGGTGTTCCCATTTTGACATTGGCCATACACACTTATCAAATCCAACGGCATGCAATCTTGCTGCTCTGTTTTGTTTTTCTCTCCCGTGAACCGAGAGTGACCAAGTGTCCCTGAATGAAATTTTCATGCGACTTACAACTCGACATAACTTGAAAACCATAGGTCAGATTGATGAGCCATCGAATCCGTTAGTCTCCTGGCATGCCGTTACCTCTAGTGGGCCCTCTCCACCATGTTTGCATGGCCCAGTGACTCCACTATGCATCGGTTTCGTAAACTAGGGTTTTGCTCAGTTTCCTTCAATGAAACTCTCGCATTGGTGGGTCAACTCTAAAAAAACCTCCTCCGTTCCATTCTTGGTAGTGTTCCCATGTTGGCATTGGCCATACACACCTGTCAGAGCCAACATCATGCAATATTGCTGCTCCATTTTTTTTTTCGCTCCTAGACCGAGAGTGACCAAGTGTCCTTGAACGACATTTTCATGCGACTTGCAACTTGACATAAATTGACAACCGTAGGTCGGATCAACAAGATGTCAACTTTGTTGGTCTTCTAGCATGGCATTACCTCTAGTGGACCCTCTCCACCATGTTTTCATGGGCCATTGACTCCACTATGCACCGGTTTTGTAAACTAGGGTTTTGTTCAGTTTCCTTCAATGCAACTCTCGTAACTGGTGGGTCAACTCTGAAAAACCCTCCTCCATGCCAGTCTTGGTGGTTTTCCCATGTTAGCATTGGCCATACACACCCGTCAGAGCCAACGGCATGTAATCTTGCTGCTCCATTTGGTTTTTCACTCCTAGACCGAGAGTGACCAAGTGTCCCTGAACAACATTTTCATGCGACTTGCAACTCGACATAACTTAGAAACCGTAGGTCAGATCGATGATCCATTGAATTCATTGGTATCCTGGCATGCCATTACCTTTAGTGGGCGCTCTCCAACACATTTTCATGGCCCACTGAAACCACTATGCATCGATTTCGTAAACTAGGGTTTTGATTAGTTTCCTTCAATGCAACACTCGCACCGTTGGGTCAACTCTTAAAAACCCTCATCCGTACCAGTCTTGGTGGCGTTCCCATGTCGGAATTGGCCATACACACCTGTCGGAGCCAATGACATGCAATCTTGCTGCTCCATTTGGTTTTTCACTCCCGAACCGAGAGTGACTGAGTGTCCCTGAATGACATTTTCATGTGACTTGCAACTCGACATAACTCAAAAACCGGAGGTTGGATCGACGAGTCGTCGACTCCATTGATATCATGGCATGCCATTACCTCTAGTGGGCCCTCTCCACTATGTTTACATGGCCCAGTGACTCCACTATGCATCGGTTTCATAAACTAGGGTTTTTCTCAGTAGATTTATTGATGTTGTAATTTGTTGTAATAAGAGGTTCTAGATATGTTATATGCTTGGAAAGAGTGCCCTAAAGGGATGTATCTTCATGGTGTTAACGTACACTTGGAATAGGGTTTTTTTTTGGGATGCCTTGTGATATTAGGATGAATATAAGTGAAATATTGGACCATAGTGACCACCTTCACACACATGTTGAGGAGAAGAAATGAGCATAGTAACCACCTTGGCACACATATTGAGGATAATCATTGTAGCATTGTAACCACCTCTGACACATATGCCGAGGAGCATTGGGAACAAGAAGATGTGGTACAAAACTAGAGGAGGAATGCATTACATGATGAAATTTGGATATGCATAAGGACACTAGGGTTTATATATGTAAGTAAACCTTGGAGAAGGAGATATAATACTATAGGAATTGATGGTTGTCTTGCAGAATCTATAGCTCTTGTTGTCAAGGAAAAGGAGGTATAATTAAGGCTCCAACCCTATAGAAGATACAAAGAAAAGAGCTAATGTTTTTGGTGATATTGCAGTCTTGTTCTTGTGTGATACATGGAGGTTAGGGAAAGACCATGGAAAAATTAACTTGATAAGTCTTGAGGTTCTTTTGATTCCTTACTTAGAAGAAGATTTTTTCAGGTTTAGTTGATTTTCCATGGAGGTATTGGTGCTTGTGTTGATGCAATAGACAAAGACCTAGGGTTTGAGGAACCATCCTAGGATAGACATGTTGATGTCGAAACTGGTGTTAGACTTTTTTGAAATTCCATGTACTTCTATGATGAAAGATGATTAGGGTTTATAAACCCTAATGAGGAAAACAATTATAGTGTGGATACCTTAATGCATGCTAAGGTTTCATGAACTACAATCTCATTGAGACTTGCATACAGGGTTTCATGAACTACAATTGCATACTAGGGTTTCATGAACTACAATTGCATGCTATAACTAGGGTTGAGAAGTTATGAGATGAAACACATGTACATGTACAAATTGAAAACCAACTAGGGTTTTGTGAACTACAATTGCATGCTATAACTATTGTTGAGAAGTTATGATATGGAACTAGGGTTTTGTGACCTCTTTAAAAGCTATGAGATGGAAGTAGAAACTCATGTACATGTACAAATCCAAAACCAACTAGGCTTTCATGAACTACAAATTGCATGCTATAACTAGGGTTGAGAAGTTATGAGATGGAAATATGGATTTATGAGCTCTTTACAAGTTATGAGATGGAAAAGAGAAACACACCTACGGTTTCATGAACTACCATTGCATCCTAGGCTTTCATGAACTACAATCTCATTGAGACTTTCATACTAGGGTTTCATGAATTACAGTTGCATACTAGGGTTTCATGAAATACAATTGCATGCTTTAACTAGGTTTGAGAAGTTATGAGATGGAAATATGGATTTATGAGCTCTTTATAAGTTATGAGATGGAAAAGACAAACACACCTATGGTTTCATGAACTACCATATCATGCTAGGGTTTCATGAACTACAATCTCATTGAGACTTTCATACTAGGGTTTCATGAACTACAATTGCATACTAGCATTTCATGAACTACAATTGCATGCTATAGTTTGATGAACTACAAATTGCATGCTATAACTAGGGTTGAAAAGTTATGAGATGGAAGTAGGGTTTTATGACCTCTTTACAAGTTATAAGATGGAAAAGAGAAACACACCTACGGTTTCATGAACTACCATTGCATGCTAGGGTTTCATGAACTACAATCTCGTTGAGAATTTCATACTAGGGTTTCATGAACTACAATTGCATACTAGGGTTTCATGAACTACAATTGCATGCTATAGTTTCATGATCTACAATTGCATGCTATAAATAGGGTTGAGAAGTTATGAGATGGAAGTAGGGTTTTATGAGCTCTTTACAAGTTATGTGATGGAATGAAAATGGTATGGTATGTTGTATGTTAGTATGGTATGGTATGGTATGTTAGTACATGGTATGAAGTTAGTGTCATAGGGTATTGTAGGGTATGTACTATGATGTTAGTATTGTAGGGTATGGTATGGTATGCTAGTATGGTATGGTATGTTAGAATGGTATGATGTTAGTATTGTAGGGTATGTACTATGATGTTAGTATTGTAGGGTATGGTATGGTATGCTAGTATGGTATGGTATGTTAGAATGGTATGATGTTAGTATTTTATGGTATGTTATATTAGTTGGTAGGGTTTCGTGAACTCTTTACATGTTATGAGATGGAAGTAGAAACACATGTACATGTACACATCCTAAACCAACTAGGGTTTCATGAACTACAATTGCATGCTATAACTTGGGTTGAAAATGACCCTCCCCCTCATGTTTTCATGGCCCAATGTGTCTAGATATCACTAAGAAAGAACATGTTATGACATTATATTATTGATGTACTAGAATATAAGCCAACAACCTGCATAATAAAACTAGGGTTCACATATTGAGACATGGAACTACAAACTAGGGTTTTATGAACTCTTTAGGGTTGAAGATCAAATTAGACTGGTTAGTATCATTTAAGTAGAAACCAAATGACCATATAGCCCTAGGGTACACTTACAAATTGAAAACCAACTAGGGTTTCATGAACTACAAATTGCATATTATTACTAGGGTTCACATGTTATGAGATGGAACTAGGGTTTTATGACCTCTTTAGGTATATATAATTAGATTGGTTAGTATCATTCAAGTAAAAATCAAAAGGCCCTATACCTAGGCTATGCACATACATGAAATAATTTTATTGGGATTAATATGAACTACTTACTATTTCATATGTTCACAAATGCAAATACCAATGTGTGCAAATGCTAGGAACAATACTCAAATTATCAAATTGTTACAATTGAATTAAACCCTAGGTTATGAATTGAATTTCTTTGTTATCCTAAGCCCTAGCTAACACTATTGTAATTGATGAATAGTTACATGCTAGACTTTCCTGAAATGCTAACCCTAGCTAGACTTGCCTGAAATGCCATGTGCTTCTATGATGAAAGATGATTAGGGTTTATAAACCCTAACGAGGAAAACAATTATAATGTGGAGATTTGAATTTTAGCTTATATTATCTTTATGATTGGGTAGATTCTAGCATTGGTTATGCATGCTAATTTGAGATAATTTTGGGTTGAATTTGTTAAGTAAACTTTAATGGTGTTTATTTTGTTAGATATCCTAAATGCAGACCTTTGGATAGGTCATCATGCACTTGTGTAAGCCATCAGGATGATGACTAAGGAAAATCCTCTGAAATAAAAGGAACTTGCTAGCCAAAATGACCATTCAAACCATGATTGTACACCCAAAGAGAACATGCCACTACAAAAGGAAAGATCAATAGGGATGACAAGATAAGAAGTGAGTGGTTAAGATAGGAAGGCAAGCAAGTGACCTTAGGCTATGATAGGTGGGTAAGAAGGCTATTAGGGCTTCCCTAAATAGGATATTACCTGTCAGGGTTTCCTCATTGATTATAAATCCCATGTTATGCATGCTAACCTTTAAAATTCAGTTAGGGTTAGGGTTTCCTCATGGATTCTAAACCCTAGGTTATGCATGCTAACCCTTAAATCGTTAAAATTGCAACAAGTACAATAGATCGTTAAAATTTCAAGTGCTCAATAGATCGTTATAGAAGACACATATTCATGAACTTGTTTCATTTTTTATTTTTCAAGGAAGAACAATTTTTATGGGACATCAGCATTATGGGATGTTTTAATTTCAATTATGTATGTGGTTGAAGCATGTTAGTCGTGTTGATGGGATGTTATCATCATGTCATACAAAGTCAACCTCTCTTACAACCGACATAAAAGTATTTCCAGCCAAGCATTTAGCATTATGACAGTCCTATATTTCACTTTTTAGCTAACCAAGAGAAAGGTACAATATTGTTAAGTAAACATCAGTGATAAACAATTTTATAAGTGACAAGTTTCCAAGCCAATGGGACTGTTAAACCAAATCAAATTTCCAGTCAAGTAAAATGTCTTATGAAAGTCCAAGATGTAATTTCCAGTCAAGTAAAATGTCTTATGACAGTCCAAGATGTAATTTCCAAAGGAGTAAAATTTCTTATAACAGTCCAAGATGTAATTTCCACTCAAGTAGGAATGATAAGAAGTATATTCACTTGGATTTTGATGACACAATGACTTGCAAGCAATTCAAGGACTTTTCTAGTATTTTTCCAAATTATGGATGTTTATATACCACTTTCAAATTTGTTTAAGTATGGTTGGGAATGATTGTTTATATACAGTCCCTTTAGGGTGTCTTTGTGCCACTTTAACTTGGGTTATGGACAAACTTGAGGTGAGGCGTTAGTGAGTGGGTAAGATAGGAAGGAAAGGAAGTGACCTTAGGATATGATAGGTGGGTAAGAAGGCTATTAGGGATGCCCTAAATAGGATATTACAGTGAATACGTTAGGGAAGCTTAGGATGATTTAGTGGTGTTCTAGGGTTTTCCAAAATGGATATTACAGTGAGAGATATAGGGAGAGTCGTGGGGGTCTAAGTAGTGTGGAAACGAAAGGAATAAGCATTGCTTTAGAGAGAGGGAAAGGTAGGAGTCTAGGGCAAGGGTTTTATCAAGGGTTAGGCTAGAATAGAATGGTTTAGGTGTGTCTTATGGCTGCCTAATAGGTAGTATTATAGTCCAATTTGATAGATAGTCCTAGGGTTAGTCAAGGATAGAAAATGGAGTAGAAGGCCAAAGGTTAGAATTACTATGTAAATACCAAAGGCAGACAAGTTCTTTCTATTGCAATTTGGACAATGAGTAAGACTGTATTTTTATGCATTTGTGTATTTTTTTGTTAACTAATCTACAATGTTAATTTTTTTATGCATTTTATTATGAAATTACATACTTTATTGCTTCGTCAACAATAAGTATTGCAAGCGCATCAATTGTAAAATACTACTGTAAAGAAGTACAAAATGATATATTAATATACAAAAATATCCAATCATATACAAAATATGGCAAATCATGCCATATACAAAATATGGAAAATCGTGCCATATACAAAATATGGCAACTTGTGCCGTATACAAAATATGGCAACTCTTGCCCTATACAAAATATGGAAACACGTGCCTTATACAAAATATGGCAACTCGTGCCAAAATTCCACATCATGGCTAATGTACATAGGAGGCTCTCTCAATCCTCCTGCCCACCCTCGGAGCTCCCAAGTCCAACTCCAAAATCGATCTTCCTCTTCTTTGAGCTAGAGGAAGCTCGGTTCTCCTAGATGCTTCGACCACCTCCCCTTGGGCTCTAAAATGACAACAATCAAATGCCAGCTCCTACAAGAAATTATACAAGTATAAAACACAATTTAAATATCGAAATTACGTTTACTATTTTTAAATAGCCCACCTAAGACAAGACCGTAACTGGTGAGCAGGCTACCCTCCTCTGTGATCCAAGTCTCTCAGCAATGCCACCCTGCAACATTTAAATAGTAAGATAACTCATACAATTTACTGCTATGTTAATTTTTGTTAATATTGAACGAGATTTTCATAAACTAATCAATCTCACCATGAACACAACAGGCTGGTCCTGGGGGCTGGTAGGTGGAGCAATCGACTTCTCCTCAAGGGTGGCAGGTGGAGCAGTGGGCTGTACAACCTACTCTGATGCTATGGTGGATGGCATAGCAGAGGATGTTTCCACATCAATGTTGGCTACAACACTAGGGGGAATTGTGGGAAAGGGTGTGGACTGAAGTGGGCGAAGTGGTGATGTACGGAGATAAAGTCGAACTAGCTATAGAATGGAACGAGCCACCTTGGAAGAGGAAACGAGGGTGGTGGGGGAATATGGAGGAGGGGGATTAGGTCTTGGATGGGGTGAAGGTATGGGTGAATGTGGATGGATGGTGTAATGTGGTCGGAGGGGGGAGGGTGGAAACATGGGAAACTGCAAGGGAGGGGGTGGATGGGTGGGGCAGGGGGGGGAGATGGATGGAAGTGTGGTGGTGGGTGGGAGGCAATGGATGGATGGAATAGGGTGGGGAGGGATGCAACGAAGGGACATGTATGCCATGGGCTACACCTGGCATATATGGTGGGAACAAGGCAGTCAGTGGAGAGATAGTGACACTGATGTGCCTATGTGGTGGGACCTGCATACATATTCATGTCATCATGTATTAGTACATAAAAAATATAACTATATGAATCTAAGACATCAAAATTGAAATTAAATTTATACTTTATTACAAGATACCTGCTCATAATGGGATTTGCTGATCCCTGGTGGGGATGGCTGGTCACTCAATCCTACAGATGCCTGTTCATTTGCACAAAAATATTTAGATTTAATTAGTAAATATTAACTAAATATGGGCTGACAATTTAAATAAATATGCGATGATTGACATCCAATTAATACTAACATTAAATTTAATTACTAAAAGAAAACTACCTATGTGTATGGTGCCGCGATGTCCTCTGCAGCTGACATGGATCCATATAGGTTGAAGGAACTAGCATACTCTCACCCATGTGTTGCATACTCGGCACTGAATAGCTGTACATTAAAAAAAATCAAGTCATCAACATCTGATTCTAAGTTAAATTTATTAGAAATTATGACATTAAATAAAACAATGACTAACCTGGTGTAGGTAGCTCTCTATGCCATGCTCTTGTGTGGGAACCTCACATGGATGCCCACAACAAGAAAAACGATGTGGAATTGGTCTCGTTGAGCTAGATGGATCCACCTGGCTACCACCTGTATCTGCTCTCCCTCACCCACCACCAATAGACCATGCATAAGTGTGTCTCTCAGAGGGGGTCCTGCTCGCTCTGCGAGGACATAGCCTCAAATTTGGTATGCCTGAAAAGGTGTTTTGTGGCACATCTGACGAACTCATTGATCTCATCTAGCCTGCTACCTAACCCAGGGGTTGAGGAGGTGGGTTTGGATCTCTCCTAGGTGCAATAGGTCCTCTGAGTGGGTTCCGATGGGCGTGAGGTCGATCTTGGGCTGAGCCAAAAATGATGCCTTGGAACTCAGTGATGTCGAAGTAGTTAGCATGGAACCCTAACACAAACTAAGCCCACAGTTTCCTGACAACCTTGACATTATTGCATGGAGGCTTGTCGAGTACCATGAACCATCTCTTCCTCCAGTTTTCTCTCCATGGCTGGTAATTACACCAGTCCATGCAAGCTCGCCTCTTCCTCAAATCTGGAGGTTGTCCTGTTCTAGGATCTGTAAATTTGCTCCACAGTTGGGATTTTGGGATTTTGTGATATTCAGGTTTTTAATATCCTCTTTGGATATACCAGTGTTATAATGCTCTCTCATTCGAGCCGTATATTGGATCAAACTGGTTATCTCACTATGGGCAATGTTGATAGATTCTATAATGTTTTGTATTGATGTGGCGAGGGAAACCCGAGAGGGTTCCCTCGTGTTCTTCAATTCATCACTCAAAATTCTTAATTGGTTTAAATCCCGGTGTAATTCATCTTCGGGGTTTTCTTCGTTTAATTTGGGGTTTGGGTCCTCTATTTGGTTTGTTTCATTCATTTCTTCAGATGGTTCATTGGTATTGTTCATTGTTGTTAGGTAATTTGTACCTGCAGTATCAAATTTTTCCCATTTCAATTGATTTTCAATTTCTTTTTAATTTTGTATTTTATTTTAAAAACAATTAAAACAATGAAATAAACAAAAAAATTGCATTCCTACTCTATTTTCCTTACTCCAGCGTCGTTAGGCGATTTGCACAAGTTGGTTGAGCTCCTTGGGGGTCGAATTCGTCTCCTTGGGGTCGTTGGCTCCTCCTTGCGCGCTCGCGGGTTGCAAAAAACAATACGCACTATTTTTTTTTAATACATAGGGACGCGCGCATGTCCCTATTTGCTATCGCGCCCAACACATGCGTGCGTCCAAATGTGCGTGTGCGTCCACAGGCGCATTCATGCTCTTATTTCCCACGCTGGCAATCCAGCGTAGAGGTTCGTCAGTCTGAAGCGGAAGCACATGCGCACATCTATGCAGTGCATGCGCATTGTTGATTTAGCTCGCTTGCATGCTCCCATTGAATCATAATTGGGTAGCAGCTTCTTGCAAGTGCGCACAAATATATATTCATATAAAACAATTGTAATTATTCCTTAGACATTCTCGGTGCTAGTTTACAGAAAAGTAACTCATGCAATTGGGCAAAGAAATTATCACAAATTTTAGCGTGTAGATATGAGAGAGAATTGCATCTTAATTGAAAAGAGATCCCTTCTCAACTACAATGCATAACAAGGATACCTAAACCTCTTGGAATTTTGAGAATCATTTTACCTATAGAATATATGGATTAAAGCAAGTACATACTCATATGGATTTCTTAGGTTGATAGAAGTATATATACCATCATCTTAGAAGTGAAACTTCTTACTCTTGATCCATTACATGCTCATTATTTTGTGATGATATTTTGTTTCAACGAAGTCATTTACTGAAGGTAAGTCTCTAATTCTTGAAATTTATAATATTTTTGAAGCTCACTATGTTGAAATGACACAATGCACCTCCCTTGGTCACTGATCACATTCCTATTTTTCAAACCTTTTTTTCATCCAAAGAAAAAAAAATCTTTCTATTCACAGAGTATGAATTAAGAGAACATCATGTTGTCTAATTGTCTCATAAAAAGGCCGAGTTATTTACAAAATAGTAAAAAAATTATCAAAAAATGAGTCCTATAAGGCCTACTGCAACCCAAAAACACAGAGATATTCAGACTATTTTTGAAACTCAAAAGGAGAGGAAAAACAGTAACCTTGGGCCCCCAATCATGGCACAAAGCCTAGAAACTACAATCCTAAGTACAAAAATAAGATTAAAAAAAAAGACAACCTTAAATACTATGACATAACCCAAGGAACCAGAATAATTAAATGTAAAATGTAGGGTAGACTTGTAAGCTTGGAGATTTCCCTTTGATATCACATGAAGGTCTTGGTATTATTCATAAAACAGTTAGCCCTCCATCATTCCAATAGTGTTTTTTGACAAAATATGAGGTTCAAAATTGAACTATCTATAAATATGCATGGATTTTTATTTATTTAATTGTGCATGTAACTCCCTAATCCTGTAACACCCCATATTTTTACTAGGCATGATTTTTAGACAGACCTACTCCACTTTATCTATTTATTATCTGGTGGAATCAACTCTAGACTGAGTAAACTATATTCTTCGGTACGTTAGACTTGATTATATGTTGTTTATATGTTTATGATGTAACCATGCCTATGTTGATACCATGATTATGATGATTAGGATGTTATTATCTTATGTGATCATGATGTTGTAGTTATCATGAGATTCCCTTATATCATACTAACAATGTATGTTAATTTCCATCCTTGATGAATTGAGATATATATGATATGGTACATGTATACTATTGATGTATTTGTAACTTCAGAATGTATTCACTTATATATCTTATGTATTGTATCCTGATGTTTCTATCAGGAAGTATCTATAATGCAATTGAGTCATGTCATGCCCCGATGTTCCTATCGGGAAATTCAATAATATAAACAAGTCATGTAAAGTCATAGAGTGTAACCTTCCTTATTGATCAAGGGTTAAAGTCCCCACAATTGTGGGGCCCTAGGGTTATTAGACTCTCCTAGAGAACTCATCCCTAGTGAGTTATTTTCAAGTCGGGAATTAGTATAAATAGAGAGGGAGCATATCTATTTAACAAACATTCACTCACACTCAATTATAGTGCATAAATGAGAGAGAAAGAAGAAACTGGGACAAGAGAGAGAGAGACTACTGCTGTCAGGAGATCATCTTACTATATTTGGGTTTTACTTTTGGTGTTGATTCTATCTCTGAGAAAGTTGCGGGGTTTTATCCTTTATGGTTTCCCCGAGGAAAATATGTGTGTTCATTGTCTCTTGTGATTGATTGCTGCGCCTGTTATTCTATTAGATAAAATCCTAAGACCATATATCTTAAATGTGAAAAATCTAACATGGTATCAGAGCTGACCTGAGAAGAAGACACTGTGCAGCTGCTGAAGCTAGGGATTCCTACTTTTTGGGTATCTCTCCACATATTTTCAGCAAAAGGAGGCTAGGTGGACTCTCCTCCCTAGGGCACATCTTTCTATCAAAGAAGAATATGATTCTGAGCATTTTTAGTTTTTGACCTAACATTACTGTGGGAAATTAGGGATTTCCATAGAAGTGGAGTTTTTGAGTGAGCCCAATCCTGTATTGATCTCCTTCCCAAAATCAAAGTTTAGAGATCAAGATCAAATGTTTTGGTTGGGTAAAACTCCGGGAAAGTCAAATCCCAATCCATTAGAGGAAATTTCACCTCAAAATGGGCCTCCTGGNATAATAAAATAATATTTATTAATTTTGGAGGAAGAAAAGAAAAAACTATTTTTTGTTTGTATTTTCGACATATCTCCCCATGTTTTTACTCAAATTTTGAGCATGAGAGATCATTGGATGTGGAATTAAATTCCTCATCCAACGAGTACCGACTCGACATACTTTTGATGGACCCTGCTACCCCAAAAACAAGAAATACTTGAAAAAATGTGATGATGATGTCATCATCACATTTTTCAGTTATTTTTTGTTTTTCGGGTAGCGGGGTCTATCAAAATTATGCCAAGCGGGTACTCGTTCGATGTGGAATTTAATTCCACATCCAACAAGCTCTCCCAATCGAAATTTGAGTAAAAAAATCGGGAGATATGTCGAAAATACAAACAAAAAAAGTATTTTTTTTTATGATACCTATCCCCAAATTTATATTAAAAAAGTGTTTTAGACCTATATGGTATTTAAAATTTAAAGAAATTTCATTGGCTAACACATGATGACATGTAATTTGAGTTAAAGTTAAAGACCCATTTTGAGTTGAAATTTCCTCTAATGTGCTCCTGAACCAGAAAACCAGCTCTGCAGAAATTCAGCTCGAGATCCAGTTCCAACATCTTAACCTGGTAAGATGTAAATCTTTTGCATTTCCATTTGAGGTTCTCTATTAAGATGTCTCATCATACCAAGCTTGATGAAAAGCTTGAGGGAGTTGATAACTTTTGAGCCTGGAATTATAGGATCTCCCTAGTCCTGGAAGAAAATGAGTTGGACTCTTACATCATTGAAGAGGCTCCAGTTCCAAAGGGAGATGAGGTTAAGGAATTACAAAAGAAGAAATTGGTCATTGCTAAGAGGATTATTGCTTATTCAGTCAAGGATCCCCTCATACCACAGGTGTCTTCCCTAAAGACACCGAAAGAGATGTTTGATTCCATGACCAAGTTATTTGAAGGGAAGAACATAAACCGGAAGATGACTTTGAGAAACCAATTAAATAATGTAAAGATACAGAATGCGGAGACCATAAAGTATTACTTTACAAGGGTCTCTCATATCAAGGAACAAATTGAAGAAGTATATGAAGAAGTAGAGAATGTAGAAATTGTGATGACCACCTTGAATGGTCTTCCTAGGGCACGGGACTCTTTCATTCAAGGGATATGTACCAAAAAGAAGCTAGTCAAGTTTATCAGAATGTGGGAGGAATGCTCACAAGAAGAAGCTTGAATATTAGCACGAGAAGAAAAGATGGGAAGTGAAGAACAAGATCTCTCAATACAATCCAAGAAAAGTAGAACAAACCATCACAAAGTTAAGCACTCTCACCCAGAAGAAAAACAATAGAAAATATAACAAAGATTTGTCTAAGTACATTTGCCATACATGTGATGAAAGAGGACACCTTGCAAGAGATTTTCCTAGAAATAAAGATATATCTCACAATAGGAAGGGAAACAAGAAAATACATCATGATCATGCTGCAGAATAGGATAAGCCTTCAAAGAAGAGAATAAAAAAAGATAGTGATGATTCTTCAAGTGATGAAGAATATGTTTTGATTTCTACTCTCATGGGAAACATCACACATGGAAGCAATGATTGTCTTAAAGACAGTGGGGATTCCAAACACATGATGGGATTCAAAGAATCATTTGTGAAACTATCAGAACATGAATCACCCCACAAGGTGAAACTTGGGGATGACTACCAGTATCCAATAAAAGGTAGTGGAAAATCCTCCTACAAATTAGACTCTGGAAAGTCTATGAAAATAAAGTATGTCCTATTCGTACCAGGACTAAAGAAGAACCTTCTCTCCATCTCTGCATTAGATGCAAAAGGCATGAGAGTTTCATATGTATATGGACAAGTTCTCATGTTGCCAAAAGGAAATACTTTTGACAATGCAGTAGTAATTGGAGAACAACAGGGAGGGATATGCAGATTAAAGGGCCAACCAAAACTAGCTTTGGTTCATGACTTAGTAGAACCAAATGAACTTTGGCATAGAAGGCTTGCACATGTGCACTATAGGGCACTACCACTTACAAGAAAAGATGTTCAAGGTCTTTGAGAAATACCAGTAAAACATGAAGGAGTATGCAAGGGATGTGTGAAAGAAAAGAACACAAAGAAGACATTTCCAAGTAGAGAAAGCAAGGCTAGAGGAATATTGGAAATCATTCACTCTGATGTATGCCGTCCAATGTCATCCAGTTCATTAAGCGGGTATGTATACTATGTTTCTTTCATTAATTATTTTCCTAGGAATACATGGATATACTTCATGAAAAACAAAGATGAAGTATTCAACAAGTTCAAGGAATTCAAAGCCTTGATCGAAAACTACATAGAGAAGAAGATCAAGATTTTCTGATCAGACAATGGCAGAGAATTCACATGAAATGAATTCAAGGAATTATGCAAAGATTCAAGGATTAAGAGGGAGTTGACCAATCCATATAATCCACAACAAAATGGGGTTGCAGAAAGAAAGAATAGAATGATCATGGAAGCTACAAGGGAAATGCTACATGATCAAGATCTTCTCGTACATCTATGGGAAGAAGCTGCCAAGACAACTATGTATGTAGAAAACCGTACTCCACATAGAGTAATTGAGAACAAGACACCTGAAGAAACATTTTTCGGTAAGAAACCAGAAGTCAGTAATCTCAAAATATTTGGTTGTCCATTATACATTCACATTCCAAAAGAAAAGAGTACAAAGTGAGATCCTTTAGGAAGGAAGGTTATATTTATGCAATACTCTGAAAGCTCGAAGGGTTACATAATATACTTCCCAAGATTCAAGAAGATCGACATCAGCAGGGACCTAACATTTGACAAAGAATCATCTTACAACAAATCCAGAAAGAGACCTGCTGAAGAAACTGAAGAAATAGAAGTGCCTAGAATTCATGACAGAACCATGAACGATGCAACTCAAGAAGAAGATCGATAAATAGAAGAACTTCAAGAACTTGTAGATCCACCTCAGGAGAAGAATCCTCATAAGAGGAAACCTAAATGGGCATGAGAGGCTATCCAAGGTGCAGAAAGATATGGGGCTCCAGAAGAGATACACAGAGAGAGGAAAAGAACCAGGTCTTGCTCCGGTTATGTAGCCCTATTATGTGACTTCATTGATAAAGAACCTTCCAACTATGAATAAGCGACAGAAAAGAAAGAATGGAAGGATGCTATGATCGAAGAGTATCAATCGATGATGAAGAATGATGTTTGGGATGTTGTCCCAAGACCAAAGGGGAAGTTTGTTGTGACTTCCAAATGGATCTATAAAATCAAGCATGCTGCAGATGGTAGCATAGAGAATTATAAATCAAGATTTTTGGCTCATGGTTTCTTCTAGAAAGAAGGAATAGATTATGAAGAAACCTCTGCACCTGTATCTAGATATACTTCCATCAGATCAATACTTTCTTTAGCTGCAGTAATGAAATGGAAAGTACAGGAGATGGATGTCAAGACAACTTTCTTGAATGGTGTAGTAGAAGAGGAACTATATGTGGAAAAACGACTCGGTTTTGAGACACATGATAGAGAGACTCATGTGTGTAAGTTAAAGAAAGCCATGTGCGGTTTGAAACAGGCACTGAGGACATGGTACTGCAGAATTGAAAACTTCCTATCCAGTTTGGGCTTTACCAAGAGTAAAGAAGATTCCAACCTTTACTACAAGGTTGAAGAAGGGAACCCGGTGATACTCCTACTGTATGTAGATGATCTATTTGTAATAGCTGAGGATGGGTTGATTACTGATACAAAGAGGAATCTTGCTACTGAGTTCGAAATGAAGGACTTGGGTGTGATGCACTAATTTCTAGGCATGGAGGTGTGGTAGAATGCATATGGAATTTTTCTGGGACAAGGGAATTATGCAATAGATATACTGAAGAGGTTCAGGATGATGGACTGTAAGGCCATGACCACACCTATGGCATCGAACCTAAAGTTATTGAGTGATGCTTCATCAGAATTGGTTGATGCTATGATGTATCATCAGATGATTAGGTCCTTGATGTACCTGACGAATATAGATATTTGCTTTTCTATGAACACATTGAGCCAGTTCCTAACGGATCTAAGACATGTTCAGTTGATTGCTGCAAAGCATATTCTAAGGTACCTAAAGGGTACATTTGATTATGGGATCAAGTATGAGACAAATCAGAAGATTAACCTGGAAGGTTATGTGGATTCGGATTGGGCAGAAAGTTCCATTGGTAGAAAGAGCACTTCAGGGTGTTGTTTCAGTATGGGACCAGGTGTGATCTCCTGGTTTAGCAGGAAGCAATCCTGTGTGGAACTAAGTAAAACCGAAGCAGAGTATGTTACAACTTGTTCGACTAGTTGTGAGGTAGTATGGCTGAGAAAGATACTGACTGATTTATTTGATCTACAGATGGATGCTTCTTGTATATATTGCGACTGCCAGAGTTGTGTGATGTTGTCAGAGAATCCAGTGTTCCATGACAAGTCAAAGGATATTGAGATCAAATATCACTATATCAGGGATATGGTGCAGAGAGGAGCAGTAAAGCTCCAATATTTTGAGACATACGAGGAGATAGCTGATGTGCTGACCAAACCATTAGCTAGAGTGAAGTTTGAGTACTTCAGGGAGAAGCTTGGTGTTCTCCAGATTGAGGTTCCCTCCAAAGGGAATTGATGTGTCTGTTGGCCTTTCTGACATGGTGGAAGGATAAGCTTCACATGGTCAGATGTAAGTGCAGAGATATTCTATTTTGATTTTGGGATGTGTTCCCAGATGATCAGTGTAGAGACATTCTGATGTGATTGTGGGATGTGTTCCCACATGATCAGTGCAGAGCCATTCTGATGTGATTGTGGGATGTGTTCCCACATGATTAGATATAAGTGCAGATCCATTCTAATGTGATTGAGGGATGTGTTCCCACATGATCATATATAAGTGCAGAGCCATTCTGATGTGATTGAGGGATGTGCTCCCACATGATCAGATATAAGAGTAGAGCCATTTTGATGTGATTGCGGGATGTGTTCCCACAAGATCGAATGTATGTGCATATCCTTTCTAACAAGATGAGGCCGGATGTAAGTGCAGAGCCTTTCTGACAAAATGAGGTCGAATGTAAGTGCAGATCCTTTCTAACAAGATGAGGGTGGATGTAAGTGTACAACCTTTCTGACAAGATGAGGTCGGATGTAGGTATAGAGCCTTTCTGAAAAGATGAGGTTAGATGTAAGTGCAGAGCCTTTCTAACAAGATGACATCGTTCTTGGATGTGTTCCTCCCATGGTCATATGTGAGTGCTGGGTGTTCCTTTCTGACATGGTTCTTCGATGTGTTCCTCCCATGGTCAGATGTAAGTACTGGGTGGGCCTTTCTGACATGGTTCATTCCATGGTCAAATATAAGTGCTAAAGATGATGAAGACCTAGATGAAGGCTAGGCCTATAACTAGCATGAAAAAGGGCTGGCTCTGTAGAAATTCATGTGACAAGTAGAATTGAGATAGCACCAGTGATGATCCAATAGTGATGATTCAGATCAAGTGATGATCCAGACTTGATGATGATCTAGGGATGATCCAGATCAAGTGATGATCCATACTTGATGATGATCTAGGGATGATCTAGACTTGATGATGATCTAGGGATGGTCTAGATCAAGTGATGATCCAGACTTGATGATGATCTAGTGATGAATCAGATCAAGTGATGATCTAGATCCAGTGATCAAGATGACTTGAAGATGAAGATGACTTGATGATGATCCAGATGATATAGAGAAGAAGACTTGTGCTGATAAATTATGTCGATAGAATACCTTCCTAGTTAAGAGGGAGTGTTGATGTATTTGTAACTTCAGAATGTATTCACTTATATATCTTATGTATTGTACCCCGATGTTTCTATCGGGAAGTATCTGTAATGTAATCAATTGATGTCGTGCCCCGATGTTTCTACTGGGAGATTCAATAATGTAAACGAGTCAGGTAAATTCATAGAGTGTAACCCTCCTTATTGATCAAGGGTAAAAGTAACCGTAGTTGTGGGGCCCTGGGTTTATTAGACTCTCCTAAAGAAGTCGTCCCTAGTGAGTTATTGTCAAGTTGGGAATTAGTATAAATAGAGAGGGATCCTCTCTATTTAACACACATTCACTCACACTCTGTTGTAGCACATAAATGAGAGAGAAAGAAGAAGTTGGGACAAGAGAGAGAGACACTACTACTGTCGAGAGATCATCTTACTGTCTTTGGGTTTTACTTTTGGTGTTGATTCTATCTCTAAGGAAGTTGCAGGGTTTTCTCCTTTATGGTTTCCCCGAGGAAAATATTTGTGTTCATTGTCTCTTGTGATTGATTGTTGTGCTTGTTATTCTCTCAAATAAAATCCTAAGATCATATACCTTAAATGTGAAAAATCTAATAGATACCAACCTATGATGTCATCGATTTTAATGATTTTATGTGATGAAATAAAATGATGCTGACAATATGGATTAGATGATGATATAATGGAAATATTTGTTATAAATGTATGGTTGGAAAGTACTAACCCATAGGACACAGTGGCTATGTGATAGCTAAGCACTTGATATGATACGTGGGATACGAAGTTGTTATATAGTAAGTCTTAACAACCCAAAAGTGATGATACGATGAGATAGATTGATAATCTCTATAGCAGCTGAGTATGCGTTGATAAGGGTGTAGACCCAGTATGTTAAGAGGGATGGATGTATTTCCCACCCTATGTTTATTCGGTACCTAAGGTCATGGGAGGGTCATGATGAGATACACTCCCCATGTTGTTTTGATGATGAGGATCGGATTCCTGTTAGGAGAGGCTAGTTCAGTTGTTCATCCAATGTTATCACTCTCGAGTTCTTAAGTGTTCAGGTCAGTGAAGCTGATGTCCACTTCTATAGTAGTAGATGAAGGATAGGGAGGATGCTCACATAGGTTAGGATGGGAGGATGTGTTGTTTATTATTGTTGAGGGGTGGGTATTCCTTGATACCAAGTTAGAGGTAGTAAGTATCCTTCCTTTTATTGATTAGTTAAGTTAATAACAACATAAAGATAAGGATAGTAAATCTCAATTGGGTAACTATAACAATAACTAATGATGCTAAAGTAATTATGTTATATGTATGCTTGTCTACCTTCTTGGAATATTATTATTATTAGTTAGTAAAAATATGAAAGATGATGTTTTCTTATAGTACATATCTAACCTATGCATACGCTTCCCACGCATGCACACTTTGCACATGTACGCTAGTAGCAATATACGAATAGTTGTCATGTTAAAAAAATGTTTAAGCTGTTGTGAATAACTAAGTTAATTATGTAGTGATCCAATAAATATAATGAACATTTAAGTTATTAAGCACATGTTAACATTGTAATAAGTAATTGATTAAGTGTCTCTCGTTAGAAATTGTCGTACGAGTTATTATTACTTAATTATATTATTTAATAAAATTATTTATTCTTATATTAACAATTAGGATATAAATAAAAGTTAAAAAGATTCATTAATAAATTATTAGTAGGTGAGCCTTTTCCATGTCAAAATCTAAAGGAATATATTATAATAATAGTCTAAATTAATGGATGTGATGGAAGAGCATTTAAATGTTATTTATTTAATATGGCTCTTGGACTTCAATTACAAGATTTTGTCGGATCACATTTATTTTTGAGCTGAGAGGCACTTTCTAGAGATCAAATGGGAGAGTTGTGTCCAGTCTGTAACGTTAACATGGCACATGTCGGCTCAATAAAAATAATAATAATAATAATAAGTAAAAAATAAAAAAACTTATAACATGTCTACTTATAATTAAAAAAATAAAAAATAAAATTTATTATACTCATATAAATATAAAACAATATTAGGGAAATACTCACAATCTTACAAAGTGAGTAGTAAAATATTACTAGTAAACTTCAACTAACTTGAGTAATAAAAAAAACTAAGCATGCTTAATGTTAGGAATAAAATATGTGATAAAAAATAAATTACAAAATAATAGCGATTACAATACCAACACTAGATTTACCTTAGAACACGTCGTAGTGAAAAACCAACCTTCAATAATAGATTTATTACAATGAAATATTACATCCATATTTATAAGGTTCTTTAAATGCAAATACAACTAGCAAGAAACCTCGGGCCACTAAAACCATGTTCCTTAAACCACTTACATCCTTGCTCATTTCTAAGTCAAGGTTAACCCTAACATGTAAATATTCATTTTTAGTTAGAGAGAAAAATAAGTCATTTCTCAAAAACATTTAGATAAATGTTTAAAATCTTCATTTGATGGTAAAATGTTTTTCAATTTCCAATTATTTTGGAATTCTAGATTTTAAAATTTTATATGGATTATTTTAATAGTTAACTACTCTTAATATTCATTATTAGTTTTTAAAGAAAGACAAGTAAAGCAATTTTTGGAAAACTATTTGATTATATGATTATTAATGTTACTCATCTCATTCTTCTACTGATATTTACCCTATAAGCAAGTTGGCCATTTCCCTCCCAAGTAGGAATACTTATTAGACAATTTTGTAATTTAAAAAGGGTTTGCACCTTAAGAGAACTTGATCCCTCTCACTCTTGGTAGAGCCATAGTTAAGATGGATCTATACTGGTGGTAAACCATTAAGACATATCCTGCCCAATTTTTAAAAAAGTCAACTAATAAATATTATTTTATTTCTACCATACTTAATAGAAAACCATGACTAGGACTAACAATTATTAAACTATGTTTAGAATATAGAACCCTTAGGTGACATTTTCTAAAATAATAAATAAGTGTATAGTCACCATTTAAAGAACAATTAATTTACCATTATGACATGGAGATACTTGAGGCAATAAGAGTATAAATATAATACTATATTATAACTTGCAGTAATAAAACACGAGAAAGTGGGTGAAAGGCGGTGGAGTAAGTCGAAAGGTTTTGGGGAGGAGGGAAAATGTATGTAGGGAAGTGTGAAGGGAGGAGAAGAGGTTGGATTTTCTTGGGAGAAATTAGAAGGAAATGGGGGCATTGTAGTAAAGGGGAAACAATTTTGGAATAGAGAGAAAATGCTTGGATTATCAGTTTTTAGGCTCGGAGCCTAGGAAATCCGTTTATTTTCTAGGGTCAACATGACAAGTCTAGCTGGTCGGTAAGGTGGTTTATCATTTTTGGGGGTGGCTAAGTGGTCAAAAGGGAGCTACTCCAGGAAAACTAAAGGAGTAATTTACAACATACAGAAAAACCATGCAGTCTACTTGTTAATATGAAAATTTTACTTGTGTTTATAATTTTAATGGTTGAAATAATTAAATGTTAGAAATTAACAATTATATGCAAAAAAAATCCTAATTGTGCTAGAAAGTATAGAATGCTACATGACATGAGTGGAAAATATAAATAGTCAGTAACTAAAATATATTTTGATGTAAACCTGAATGTGTATTACTATTAATCTGAGCAATGAATGAGATTTTGTACATAGGATGTAACCTTGTTGTTAGATCTAGTGCCCTCTCCTAACAGAAGGGCACTACATATGGTATTAGAGCCATTAGCTCCAACACCATGACCTTGTTAGGATATTTAGACACTTAAGAGTCAGTTAAGATCAACATGTGTAATATATCTGTTAGGTAAAGTGTGTTTCTTTAGTATGCATTAGTATGCATTTGTAAATATTCTAATCCGACGGTCATGATATGTTCTAGACATGGAGTGATCCGATGGTCACGATATGTTCTAGACATGGAGTGATCCGACGGTTCAAATTCTCTTAGATCATACCTACCATTGATCTATGGATTAACACCCGATTGGTCCATGATCTCTATTTAAAGAGCATGGAGGGTCCTTGGCTAGTTGATCGATTATGAGAAGCTCATGTTACTTTCTTTCTTTTGCATAATAAATTGCTACAAGTAGCTATTTAGCTGGGGCCATGGACTGTTTCCCTCTCGAAGGTTTTAACTACGTGACAAACATCGGTGTGTTGATTTGTGATCTATTTGTGTGAAGTAGTCACTCAAGGTTTTCGTTCTTTTGGGAGTACCCTGTGTACCTGAACATGGTATCAAAGCATTTATGAAGAGCTGCTTTTGGTTTTGATCAAGATCTAGAACCAGTGTTGTCGAAACTTTGAAAGGGTTTCTGGTTCTGGATTTTCTATGCATTTGTGGCCTATGGGAGATATTCCATTGCGTCCAGAGCGTCGTTTCTATTGGGAAATAGTTTTCATTTCATCGAAAACTATTTCCGGTTGTTCCAGAAACACCAATCTCAGCAAATCTGAAGGTATAATGTTACAGTGACGGATTTGTTTTAATTTTTTTAAAATCTTTCATATTTTATCAGTTTTATTATTAGATTTTTACTATTTTAGTCTCAGACGGTTGCCTTCCCTAACTGCGTATGCTCTTTTCCATGCACCTTGTGCAATCGCGGTGAATCATAAACATAAAGGGAAAGTTTTTTTCTTGTCTTCTCAGCTACGTATGTTATTTTCTGTGCACTTTGTGCGATCACAACAAATCAGAAACAACGAGAAAACTTGAAAACGTAGACTTTTCGGGTAAGCTAACCAAGATCTAACCCCATTGTGTGGAAAAAGTTTTTTTGTTTTTTGGTTTTTCTTTTTTGTTTTTCTTGCGATTTGCAGGAAAAAAAGGCAAGCACAGAGAACGAGAGAGAAGAGTTAAAAAAAAAAAACCCTTCCTGTTTCCATTCTTTTACGTACCTTTTAAACTTGGCTCACTTGGTCCAAAGTTGCTTTCTTCCTTAATAGGTTTTGATTTCAAGTCTTATTAAGTTACTTTTAGTGCATGCAATTTATATTTTCAAGTTACTTTATTGTAAAAGTGCATCTCACATAAATAAAATAAAATAAAAAGTGAGTCACTCAAGTCTTTTAATTTATTGCCACTCTATTTAAAGTAACATTATTGTAAAAGTAAACATCACTTATTCTACAAAAGTGATTCACTTAAAAGCAAGTTTATTGTAAAGTGATTGTCAAAGGTTGATCTTGGGAAGAGGGGGGTTCTTTTTTTTAGTTGGTCAAGTTAATATCTGCCATGTTACTATTGGGGACATCTTTAACATTTGCTTTGATTAAGTATAACTTCATCATCCAGAATCAGTTTTCAGTGCCGTTTTTTTTAAAACTGCATATTTTTCCGAGCTCTTTGCATCTAGATAGTTACTTTATGTTCTTTCAGCCATTATTTTACAGTATGGACACCCGTTATGATACTATACTTACAAGTTCTGACTATTTCTCATGGAAATCTCATATGGAAGATGTTCTGCGAAGTAGGGAACTTTTTAGGATAACCTCAGAGAAAGAAATAGAACCCAGTGATGATGATAAGAAAATTAAATGGACAAATAGATGTGATGAATCTCGTGGATTGATTGGGATGTCAATCTCTACTTATTTGCCATTCCACATATCTGGAAATGATGAACGTGATATAGCTTGGGAAAAGTTGGAGTCTGTGTTTGGTAAACACAATGAAATTTGGGGTCATCAACTTGAGAATGAGTTGATTTCCTTGAATCCAAATGATTTTTCAAGTATTTAAGACTATTTATCTAAGTATAAAACTATTAGACTCTTATGTGTAGAATACAATATTGAGAAAGAAGACAAACAATGTATTTATCATATTCTTTCCAAACTTGGACCTGCATATTATGTTTTTGTATCTACATTCTACTCCATGAAAGAATCCTTGACTACAGCTACCTATCAAGAGCCTATTCTTTAATCCTTTTGTGATTCCTTAATTAGAAAGCAAGATAAGCTCATTCATCTTGGAATAATTAACAATGCAAATACATCTGGGAAAGCCTTATTGTCCCAACAGAAAGAAAACTCCAAGCCTCCCAAGAAATAGAATTTTCGCAATAATAAACCAAACAACAAGGGTCCCAAACCCTCTAATTTAGCTCTTTCTTTAAAAAATGACAAAGGATCCAATCCAAAAAGAAATAAGACTAAGCGTCATTGCAATTTTTGTGGGAAAGATAATCATGATGAATCTAAGTGTTTCAAGAAGATGGAAGCCTTGGAAGCAGCAATGAAGAAGCACCACATCAGCCTAGATTTGTCTTCAAAATCTATCTTTTATGGACATGCACTTTGTGCTTCTGGTTACTCTTATACTATATCTTCTTCTTCTAATTCAATTGAATGGCTCATTGATTCTAGAGCGTCTTATCATATGGTTAAGGATCAAGCCATCTTTTCTACTATGCATGAATGTAACACCAAACAAATATTTGTTGGTGATGATAGATCTCTAAGTGTTGTAGGATCTGGAACAGTTCCAATAGAAAATGGTCATTTTAGTGATGTACTATGTGTTCCGAAAGTTTCCTGCAATTTGTTATCAGTCTATCAAATTACTCATTCAGGTGAAGGTAAAACTGTGACGTTTACACCTCACCAAGTTGTAATCAAGGATTTTAAAAATCCTCAAAATGTCCTTGCTACTGGAACTGTTGATGATATTACCAGGTTGTATAAATTTAACAACTTTGGGTCATCACCTTTTCCTTTAGTTTTAGTTGCTCATAGTGATAACTTGAGTAAACTTTGGCATGAGCAATTTGGTCACTTAAATTATCGCTCATTGCAACAACTATGTAAAGACAATATGGTGACTGATCTTTCGATGGTATCTTGCAAGGATGGCGTTTGTTCTGGTTGTGTACTCAGAAAACACCATCGAGACAGTTTTGACAAATGTGCCTCTTGGCATGCCTCGGTTCCCTTGGATCTTGTGCATAGTGACTTGTGTGGCCCTCTTCCATCTGCATCCTTTTCTGGTTTCAAATATTTCTTAACTTTCATTGATGACTACTCTAGACACACTTAGGTTTACTTTTTAAAACTTAATATTGAAGTATTTAACATGTTCTCGGCCTACAGGGCCCTTGTTGAAAAACAATCTGGTCATCAAATTCTTAAGTTAAGATCTGACAATGGAGGAGAATATGTTAACAACAAGTTCACTAATTTCTGCACTGAACAAGGAATCCAACAACAACACATTGTTCCATATACACCACAACAAAATGGTGTAGCTAAACGGAAGAACCACATTTTAAAATAAATGGCTAAGTGTATGATCCAATCTAAGGGACTAAGTCTTCAATATTGGGCTGAGGCCATAAATTGTGCAAATTACATAGTTAATTGCACATCCACTAAATTTTTACAAGGTATAACACTGGAAAAAGCATGGACTAAAATTAAACCAGATGTAAGTCACTTTTGTGTGTTTGGCTATGAAGCATGGGCTCACATTTCGGATGAAAAATGGAAAGCATTGCAGCCTAAAAGTGAAAAGTGCATATTTGTTGGATATTCTGAAGATGCAAAAGGTTATATACTTGTTCATCCCCATTCACATGATATAATCATTAGAAGAGATGTTAAATTTGATGAAAATCTCTTGGCCTACGAGCCTAACTTACCGGGTGTGCCATCTTTGGCTTGCGAGCCTGATTCGGCAATTATGCCTTCTTCTTCTTCTTCTTCCAACTTCCTTGACAAGTTTCCAACTCCAATTTCTAATGATGACAGTGATGATGAAAATCCACCTCTGCCTGCTCATGTTCCTCCAATTGCACCAGCACCAATGCTTCCTTGATGGGTCCATTCAACATGTGAAGTAGCTGGTGATCTTGCCGCTGATCCTAGAGATCAACGTCGAACACGTTCTTAGTTTCAGAGAGCCTCTTCTCTTTTTGCTCAAGTTTCTGAGAATCATGATCCAAATTTTTTTGCAGAAGCTTCAGGAAATTCAGATTGGGATGCAGCTATGGATGAAGAATATCGTTCCTTAATAGCGAACAATACTTGGGATCTTGTTCCTCTTCCAAAAGGAAGAAAACTTGTCAGATGTAAACAGGTTTACAGAACTAAGTATGCATAAGATGGAAGTGTTGAAAGACTTAAGGAAAGGTTAGTTGCCAAATTTTTTTCCCAAGTTGAAGGGATTGACTACAATGAAACCTTTGCTCCTGTCGCAAAAATGAATTCCATCCACCTTACATAACTGGGAAGTCCATCAAATGGATGTCAATTCTGCCTTTTTAGATGGTGATTTACAGGAGGAAATTTACATGGAACAACCTCCTGGATATGTTGAAGATAACTCTAGCCTTGTTTGTCTCCTTAAGAAATTCTTATATGGCCTTAAGCAAGCTCCTAGAGCTTGGTATGCCAAAATGGATAGCTTTCTCCTTGACATTGGTTTTTCTAGATGTGATTTTGACCCCAATGTCTATACCAAGAAAGTAGGAAACCATCTCATCATACTTGTTCTTTATGTTGATGATCTTATCCTTACTGGTAGTGACCCTAAACTTATAACCCATGTGAAATCCAGTCTTAAGCAAAATTTTGAAATGTCAGACTTAGGACATTTGCATTATTTTCTTAGCCTCCAAGTCTTGCAAAACAAAGAAGGAATATTTCTTTCCTAGTCTAAGTATGCTTGTGACCTTCTTCATTGCGTCCACATGAAAGATTGTAAACCAGCCCCTTCTCCTTTCCAGTTTGGAGTCAAACTTTCTGCCACTTGTACTTCCCTTGAAGTAGATGCCACCTTGTATCGTCAACTTGTTGGTAGTCTTTTATACTTGGTTCATTCCCATCTTGACCTTTCCTTTGCCATTGGTCGTGTTTCCTGTTATATGCAAACTCCTCATGAAAGTCACTAGAAAGAAACAAAAAGAATACTTCAATATATTCGAGGTACAATTCAATTTGGGATTCATTACAGTACAGGGAGGAAACCTTTGTTGGTTGGTTTCACTGATTCAGATTGGGCTAGTGATCCTGATGATCGAAAGTGTACTGCAGGTTATGTTTTCAGTCTGGGATCTAGACCTATCACTTGGGATTCTAAGAAACAACAAGCTCTTACTCTTTCTTCAGCAGAAGTAGAATATTGAGCCACAGTTAATGCCATCCAGGAAGCTTTATGGCTTCGACAAATCCTTTCAGAGTTTGGATTTGAGCAGCAGCAGCCTACTCCACTTTGGTGCGACAATCATAGTGCCATCAAACTTGCCAAAGATACAGTTCTACATCAACGAAGAAAACACATTGAGCTACACATGCACTTCATCATAAATCTTATTCATGATCATGTTCCTGTAATGCTTTATTGTCCTATAGATGATCAAGCTGCAGACATCTTCACCAAGTCTCTTATAGAATCGAGTTTTTCTAAACTTAGATCTATGTTAGGAGTTTAGGAATGTGTCCTTAAGGGGGGATAGGCTCTAATGCCTCCTTCCTTCTCCTAATAGTGTGACTTTTGTAAATCCTTCATTCCTATCCCAAGTTGTTCTTAAGGGGGGATGTTAGGATATTTAGACACTTAGGAGTTAGTTAAGATCAATTTGTGTAATATATCCGTTAGGTAAAGTGTGTTTCTTTAGTATGCATTAGTATGCATTTGTAAATATTCTAATCCAACGGTCACGATATGTTCTAGACATAGAGTGATCCGATGGTTCAACTTCTCTTAGATCATACCTACCATTGATTCGTGGCTTAACACCCGATTGGTCCATGATCTCTATTTAAAGAGCATGGAGGGTCCTTGGCTAGTTGATCGATTATGAGAAGATCATGTAACTTTATTTATTTTCCATAATAAATTGCTCCAAGTAGCTATTTGGCTGGGGCCATGGACTGTTTCCCTCTAGAGGTTTTCAACCATGTGACAAACATCGATGTGTTGATCTGTGATCTATTTGTGTGAAGCGGTTTCTCAAGGTGTTCGGTCTTTTGGGAGTACCCTGTGTACCTGAAGAGACCTTAAGGGCATTTTTCATCCATAATCTAGGAACCTATGCAGAGATCTAATAGAAGAACCAAACAACATCAAACCTTTTCCCTAATAGTTGTACCATCTAGGTGCAGGGATTGGTTAAAAAAATTATATATAATATGGAAGAAATGGACTTCTAAATTAAACCGAGATAGTAAATATATATAAATTGATTGATTTTGAACAAAGACAAAGTATACCTTCTATAATTATTAAGTAAATTTTTGAGGCATGATGTTACAAACAAATATTTTGGTTTGTATTTATAAACAAATAATTTAAGTTAATTTATGAAATCCTAAAAAAAGATTTTTTTTCTCTATTTTATCTAACTTGTAAAGAAACGGAAAAGTTTTGTAATTAAAAAAAAAAACATAGAGAGAATCTTCATATTTATAAAACTAAAAATTCCTATGTTAAAGGAATAAATAAACAAAAAGAACTTGAGGCATCATGAGATCAACTTATATCTATGTAAGTAGACCTTTTATAATTATTAATTAAACTATTGACGTATGATGTTACAAACAGATAGTTTGATGTATGATGTTACTTGTAACTAAGCGAAATTTTTTGTAATTTTCACAACAATAAAAAACAAAAACAAAAATAGAGATAAATTTTATATTTATAAAACCTAAAGTTCCTATGTTAAAGCTATAAATTAAAAAAAGAACTTTAAGCATCATGAGATCAACTTATATATATGTAAGTATTATTGGCTCACTATAATAAAACACCTAAGTGTTGGAAAAATGTAATTACTTGCAGATCCGTACCTGACTCTCAACCGACTCTGTCAGAGTCTGTACCAGTCAAGATCTTGTTGGTCAGTCTGATAAGAAGGAAGAGTCCACAATTCGGCAATATAAACCATTCAAATTTATTTCTGAATCTAAGTTGTTAGGTAGATAGTTATTACAGTCTTTAATGGTGAGTCAGTCGACCCATGTAGAAGCAATCTTCAGGTTGCCTATAAATAGAAGAAGAAATCCGTAAATCAGTTTACACACACAATAGAGAGGAACTTAGGGTGAGAAAAGAGAAGTCGAAGCTCAAGATTTTGTGTAAGTGATTCAGTCGAAGAGCCAAAGCTCTGTAAAAGGACAAGTCTGGACCGACAAGTCTGGACTGACAAGTTTGTAATACTTTGTTATTTCCGCATAGTTAAATATATGAAATATTTTATGGTTGAATGCATGATTATTTGGCCACACATATTTCCATATTTACTTTGGTAAATGTCTTTTACAATTAATGTTAAGTGAAAGATCAAAGAACTCATAAAATTCTCACCGCGTGAAAGTTCCAGGGTTTTACAGTACATTGGTCGACTCAAGTCTCCCTACATATTTGGGCATATGTTTTTATAAGTTCTTTGGATTTGTTAGTGTGTCCATTTTTACTCTATCTTACTCATAGGTGAAAATCATTTGTAATTTCTTAAGTCTCTTAGACTAAGAAACATACTCTGTAGATTTTGACCAAAGTGAGTCGACTTGAGAGGTCGGTTGAGTCAGCCGACTGAGGTGAGCCGACTTGAGTGGTTGAAGAGGTGAGCCAACTTGAGTGGTTGAAGAGGTGATCCGAGTTGAGAAGTCAAAGAAGCCAACCAACTTAGAACTGAAAACTAAGTCAAATTAAATCAGTCGGGTATAAAGTTTGACCAAAGTGATAGACTTGTCTAGTCGAAAGATAGACAAGTTTTACCCGACAAGTGAAAAAGAAAAAGAGGTCGACGTGAAAAAGTGAATATTAAATTTTAATATCAACTAAGCCCTAAACTCAAGTCTAGTCGGCTTGTTTTTGGCTAACTGGTATCAGAGCAAGGTTTATATCAGATCAAGGTTTATATCAGCCCAAGATTTAGGAAAGAAATCTTGTCTTAAAAGGTGGAAATTTAATTTTCTAAGGAAAGTTAATTAAAAATTAAAAATGGCTTCCACTTCTGGTTCATTGCAAACTCCAATTTCTATAGAAAGAATTATGAATATTGGTATTTAACAATGAAGGCTTTATTTAGAGGTCAAGATGTTCGGGAGATAGTCCAACATGGTTATGCAGAACCAACAGACATGATAGCATATAACAATCTCACACAAGCTGAGAAATATGTCTTGAGGGAATATATGAAGAAAGATGGAAAAGCTCTGTTCTACATACATCAAGCTATGCATGATAGCATACTCCCAAGAATAGCAGTAAAAACTAATGCTAAGCAAGCATGGGATACATTGGAGACTGCCTATCAAGGTTTGGATTAGGTAAAGACATCCAAGCTGCAGATTCTGAGAAGAGATTTTGAATCTCTATCCATGAAAGATTCAGAGAATGTAGACACATTCTACACCAGATTTGTTGGGTTGATAAACCAACTGAAATCTCATGGAGAATCCATATAAGACCAAAGGGTTGTTGAAAAAATTCTCAGAAGTCTTCCCCTAAGATTTGAAAACTTGGTTGTGACCTTAGAGGAACACATAGACATGACGACATTTACCATTGATGAGTTGCAATATTCACTCATCAATCATGAACACATACTTAGTAGAACACATACATCATTGGAAGGTGCATTTGCAGCACAGTCATCCATAAGCCGTGGTAGAGGCAGGGGGATAAACAACTTCAGAGGCAGAGGAAGAAGTTGTTCAAGAGGAGGGTGAGGTAGAAGTCCTGCAAATGTTGGTGGCAGAGGAGATAATCAGAATCCAAGTCAGCCAAGTGGCCAGAGGTTTGATAAATAAAAAATTCAATGTCATTACTATAAGAAATTTTGTCATTATTCATATGAATGTAGGAAGAAACAATATGACCAAGGAAGGCAAAGCCCAAGTCAGTCGACCAACACCAGCACTTCAACAAATGCAATGTTAATGGCATTGACATCTCCACTTGAATGCAATGCTGTTCAAGAAATTCCACATGACATATGGTACTTGGATTCAGGATGTAGCAACCATACGACTGGTAATTTAAACTTGTTTTCCAGTCTAGACAATTCAGTTAAAACTGATGTTACACTTGGAAACAATGTCCAAGTTACTGTCTTAGGAAAAGGCACTATTGATATTCTAACCAAACAGGGGGAGAGTAAGTATCCCTGATGTCTATCATGTCGAAGGTCTGAAACATAATTTGTTAAGCATTGGATAGTTGTTACAAAAAGGCTACATAATCTACATGGAAGATGATCACTATGTGATCAAAGACACGCGTCTAAGTGACCAGCTGATAGAAAAAGTACCAATGACAAGAAACCACTTGTTTCCATTGAGGATAGTTCCCGACATGAAAGGGAAGACAAACACAGGAGCTGCATTCAAGGAATGAAGTGAAGAAACAATCGAGCTCCTCGACAAGAGAGAAAATTGCAGTGCTAATTTGCAAGCTGCATTTCAGACAGAAGTTCAGGATGAATCCTGTTTGTGGCATTTCAGATTTGGACATCTGAATTTTGGTGGGCTGAAGCTATTACACACAAAGAATATGGTAAAAGGATTTCCATTGATCGATAGACCAGAGAGGGTTTGTGAAGGCTGCATTTTTGGCAAGCAACACAGAGAGACTTTTCCAGTCTGAAAGTCCTATAGAGCACGCACACCACTTGAAATTGTGCGCTCTAATATTTGTGGTCCAATGTAGACATCATCCATTGGTGGCTGCAAGTATTTTCTAACTTTTATTGATGACTACTCAAGAAAAACATGGGTATATTTTTTGAAACATAAATCTGATGCATTTAGTTATTTTCAGCAGTTCAAGGCACTCGTGGAGAATCAAAGTGGACATCGCATCAAGATCTTAAGGACCGACAGAGGAGGTGAATATGTTTCAAATGAATTTATGAATTTTTGTAAGACCCATGGCATACAGAAACAATTCACTGCATAGTATACACCTCAGCAGAACGGTATTGCCGAAAGAAAGAACAGAACCGTCATGGAGATGGCACGCAGCATGTTGGCAGCCAACCATTTGCCAAATGAGTATTGGGGTGAAGCAGTCACAACTTCCATATACATTATGAACCAGTGTCCAACAAAGAGTGTGAAGAACAAATTTCCTCAAGAAGCATGGATAGGTATGAATCATAGTGTTTCACATTTAAAAGTTTTTGGTTGTGTTGCATATGCTCATGTTCCAGATGAGCTGAGAAGGAAGCTAGACAAGAAGGGACATAAATGTAATTTTGTCAGCTATTCTGAAGACACAAAAGCATACAAGTTGTATGACCCTATCGCAAGGAAAGTGATAATCAGTCGAGATGTTCAATTTGTCGAGAACGAATCATGGGATGGAACTGTCGACATAAATGTCAACATTTTGTCGAACGTCGACAATGATGGTATGGAAGAGGAAGTGGTTCAAATACCACATGTAAGTCAACCGGTTGAAGCACTATCGACCCCCATGACACCAAGACATGGTTCAGCACAAGGACCATCAACACAAGTAGAAGCTCAAGCTACACCGACAAGTACACCAAGAGGACAACAGACTCCATCAAGCATTCCGTCGAGGTCGACATCGACAGAACCGGTGAAGACAAGAAGTCTGTGAGAGATATATGAAGCTGGTACACCTAATTCATTATCTCTCTTTGCATTATTTTCTCCTATATATGATCCACTAACATTTGAAGAAGCCGTTGAAGAAGAAGTATGGGCACAAGCCATGGATGAAGAAATAGAATGGATTGAGAAAAACCAGACATGGGAACTGGTTGATGTACCAACAGACAAAGATGTAATCAGTGTCAAATGGATTTACAAGACAAATCAAGATGCTGATGGGAATGTGCAAAATCACAAAGCAAGAATGGTAGCAAGAGGGTTCACACAGCAACCCGGCATCGAATTCAATGAAACGTTTGCACCTGTTGCACACATGGATATAGTCATAACAGTTTTGGCCATTGTTGCACAAAAAAAATGGCATGTTCATCAAATGGATGTCAAGTTGTCATTCTTAAATGGCTATCTAGAAGAGGAAGTATATGTGTAACAACCACAAGGGTATGAAGTTCCAGGTCAAGAGCATAAAGTGTATAGGCTAAAAAAGGCACTCTATGGGTTGAAGCAAGCTCCTAGAGCTTGGTACAGTTAGATTGATTCCTATCTCACTGAAAATGGATTTCATAGAAGTGAAAGTGAACCGACTTTGTACACCAAAGTGGATGGGCAAGGTAATATGTTAATTGTCTTCCTATATGTAGATGATTTAATATTTACTGGTGATTATGGCATAACAGATTTAAAAGCAGTCATGGAAAGTGAATTTTAAATGACTGATCTGGGGCTTATGAAGTTTTTTCTGGGCATTGAAGTTCAGCAGTCTGAAAGTGGTATTTTTATATCACAGTCTAAGTATGCATGTGAAGTTTTAAAAATATTTAACATGTCTAATTGCAAGAGAGCCCCAACACCAGTAATAACAGGTTTAAAATTGAGCAAGGATGATGAAGGATCCACTGTAGATCCTATGCTGTTCAAAAGGCTTGTTGGCATCCTTATGTAGTTGATAACAACAAGACCAGACATTATGTATGGAGTAAGTATGATTTCAAGGTTCATGGAGTCACCAAAAGACTCACATTGGCAAGCAGGTAAAAGAATTCTGAGGTATGTAAGTGGCACAAAAGACCTTGGCATTATGTATTCAACCTCAGAGAATTTTAAACTCATTGGTTATACTGACAATGACAATGGAGGTAGCATAGATGACAGGAAAAGCACATCTGGGTACACATTTCATTTTCGTACAGGTATTGTTTCATGGGATTCAAAGAAACATCTCATTGTAACTTTGTCTTCAGTTGAAGCAGAGTATGTTGCAGTGACAAGTGCTGCATGTCAAGCTGTCTGGATGAGAAGAGTCTTAAAAGACTTGTCACAGAACCATCAAGAACTGACAACAATATTCTACGACAACAATTCAGCCATAGCAATATCAAAGAATCATGTGTTTCACAAGAGAACCAAGCACATTGACACAAGGTTTCATTTTATAAGAGAGTTGGTGAACGACAAGGATTTTTTTTTGGAATTTTGCAGGTCTAAAGAACAACTTGCAGACATCTTCATAAAGCCATTGGGGACACATTCCAGTATCTACGTAGTTATCTTGGAATGACAAGTTCTCCATAGTGAACTCTGTTATAAACAGAGCATGTCTAAGCTCTGAAACATTTTGTAAATTTTGTTTTTAAAAATCCCCATCTGCTTATAATTAAGGGGGAGTGTTGGAAAAATGTAATTACTCGCAGATCCGTACCTGACTCTCAGTCGACTCTGTCAGATTCTGTACTAGTCAAGATCTTGTCGGTGAGTTTGACAAGAGGGAAGATTCCATGATTTGGCATTTTAAACCAGTAGAATTTATTTCTGAAGCTAAGTTGTTAGGTAGATAGTTATTATAGTCTTTAATGGTGAGTCAGTTGACCCATGTAGAAGCAATCTTCAGGTTTCCTATAAATAGAAAAAGAAATCTGTAAATTAGTTTACACACACAATAGAGAGGAACTCAGGGTGAGAAAAGAGAAGTCAAAGCTCAAGCTTCTATGTAAGTGATTCAGTCGAAGAGCCAAAGCTCTGTAAAAGGACAAGTCTGGACCGACAAGTCTGAGCTAACAAGTCTCGACTGACAAGTTTGTAATACTTTGTTATTTTCGCATAGTTAAATATATGAAATAGTTTATGGTTGAATGTGTGATTATTTGGCCACACATATTTCCAGATTTACTTGGGTAAATGTCTTTTATAATTACTGTTAAGTGAAAGATCAAAGAACCCATAAAATTCTCACTGCGTGAAAGTTCCAGGGTTTTACGGCACATTGGTCGTCTCAAGTCTTCCTACATATTTGGGCATATGTTTTTATAAGTTCTTTGGATTTGTTAATGTGTCCATTTTTACTCTATCTTACTCACAGGTGAAAATTATTTGTAATTTCTTAAGTCTCTTAGACTAAGAAACATACTCTGTAGATTTCGACCAAAGTGAGCCGACTTGAGAGGTCGGTTGCGTTAGCCGACTTGAGTGGTCGAAGAGGTGAGCCGACTTGAGAAGTCGAAGAAGTCAACCGACTTAGAACTGACAAGTAAGTCAAAGTAAATTAGTCGGGTAGAAAATCCGACCAAAGTTGATAGACTTGTCTAGTCGGGAGATAGACAAGTTTTACCCGACAAGTGAAAAAGAAAAAGAGGTCGACATCAAAAAGTGAAAATTAAATTTTAATATCGAATGAGCCCTAAACTCAAGTTTAGTCGGCTTGGTTTTGGCTAACACTAAGATCATTTTAACGTGTAATTTTTTTTAAGTAACAGAGAAGCCACAAAGTGACATCCATCTCAATAGTATTCTTAAGAAATTGAGTAGAAAAAGAATGAGAAGAAAGAATAACAACCCAATATCAAAACCTAGGTTCCTTCCTCTCCCTTACCATGCCAACGATTTCAAAAAAAAATTAGAAAAATCTAACAAGAATTCATGGCTGGGTTTGCTAATCTCAGAAGCTTAACATAAATGTAGACATACTCAACTTGAAAAAATATAAATATATCCAATTTTAAAAGTGAACGATTGGCGATTTGAAGGATTTCTGATTAAAGATTACACACCCAGCCCTCAAGATGACAACGATATTTTATTTTTATTTTTATTTATTGTGATAACAAGGAAACAACGTATAATACTATTTAAAATACAGGATAGAGATCAACTGAAGATTGAACTTCCAAGGAATGCAACTTAATAAATTTTGGTTAGGCAGGTTAAAATGAAGGTTGAGATAGATTAAAATCTATGTTCTGGGGCTTAGATATACGACATCTTAAGTTGTGGCTTGCCAAGAAAGCACATACAACCACTCCACTTTAACCAGTTTATGGTTATATCATCTAAAACATTTCTTTATTGCTGATAAGCTGATAAGTACTGTAACATATTATATCCTACATTACACGANAAAAAAAATTTATCTAGAAAAAAAGAGAAATATATATATATATATATATATATATATATATATATATATTAGATTTTCAGGGTGGACTACGTACCATATATGTTTTTTCATGTACCGACTAGAATAAAACAAGTGTACTATCCAGATTGATTCTATGGGTGTCGTCCAAAATTAAACTAGAATGAGACAAGTGTACTCTCGAGATTGATTCTATGGGTGTCATCTAAAATTAATAATTAATAATTTCAAAAAGAAAAATTAGTTTAGTTAACATGTGATAATAGCTGTAAAAATCTAAATTAATCTTTAACTATTCCAATATTAGATACAACTACTAGCTTAACTTCATAGATTATTAAATACAACTATTAGCTTAACTCCAATGATTCTACAATTATTAGCTTAACTTCAACTCTAATCACAGTTATATTTGATAACTATTAGATACAACTATTAACTTAACTCGAATGATTCTACAACTATTAGCTTAACTTCAACTCTAATCACTTAAGGCTTAGTCCAATTGCATTTGGCATCTAGGAGTCTAGCTAATGTGCAGTCATGTAAGAGTCGATCTCCTAATAAAATAATGGAGCTCCTAATAAACTCATCCAAACTCCTAATAAATTATTGCATGTGGTAGTTAGGCATCTAGCTAATATACAGTTCGTATTATATGTTTAGGTTTTCCATATAGATATAATTTGGTTTTAGATTCTTTTTAAAGGAGGTTAGTCTAACTCATAATTAACAATTTCAAAAAAAATAAAAATAGCTTAGTTAACATAAGTACAATTCACGATAGTTGGAAAAAATAAACTTCAACTTATTATTAGATACAACTATTCAAATGTTAGCTTAAATACATTGATGATACAACTATTAGCTTAACTTCAACCCCAAAGATGACTTTTACTTGAATTGCAATTGTCAATATATTACATTTTAAATTAGCTATTAGATACAACTACAATTATTATTTTAACTTCAACTCTAATCACTATTATATTGGATAAATATTAGATTAAATCCAATGATTCTACAACTACTAGCTTAAATCCAACTCTAATAACAGTTATATTGGATAACTATTAGATTATTCCATTAGTGATACAACTATTAAATTAAATTTAGATGAACTTCATCACTTAACATGAGAAGTTGAGTTTGATTGCAGTGAAACCATGCATCAAGAAAAATCACTTAGGTAATGTGTAGCTTATGTGAAAATTGAACTCCATCTGGTAGTTGGGAGTCGAGTTAATGTGCATTTGACTTAGTCTAAGATTTATATTAACTTTTAAATTAACTATTAGATACAACTATTAGATTAACTCGAATGATGATACCACTATGACCTTAACTTCAACTATGAACTTAACAACCATAAATTAAGTGGTTGTTATATTGGCTTAACTATTAGATACAAGTAATTGACACATTCTTTAGTAAAAAAGCATTACCAATATGTCAAATATATACCTCTCCATGTATTTCAAACATATTAATCTTAGTAATATGGTTATTGCTAGTTTGAAAAAAATCTAGCCCGTTCTGCCCATGAAGCACACAACAATTTAAGCAAGAATCATTATCGTTATAATACATGGAGAGGAAAATGGCTAAAACAACCTCTGAGTGTTTAAACCCTTCCCATCAATACTGCGGATTTAATTCTCATAACCCTTGGGTGCTCTAAGAGACTCGCTATAAAATAATTGGTAAGCATGAATGGACAGATGCAAAATAAATTGCCAGATACTATGCAATACATTCATATCCATAGCTTGTGCGACAAGTGTAGCGGCAGAAAAATTAAACGATCGTTAAGCCTCGAATGCGAACAACTAAAGACGAACAATTGTAATTTACTCATCAGAATTAGCAAGAGACCTTCCACCTATAAACTTGTAGAAACCTCACCACGAATGGTGGTATGGGTGGAGTAAACAAAGAGTAACATTCCTTCCTTCTTCGCAAAGAATTAGCCCAAATCCAGGAAGAGTTCAAACGTGAGGTGTGCGGCTTACGCATAAAATTGATAGCAAGCATACCGCCACTAAGTAGATGCTTGTAACAATGTATCTTTAAAGAGGAGATGAGATTCTGAAACCATCTGAGCCATTTAGGAAGTTTTATTCTTGTTCCTCACCATGTGTAGTGGATGAAGTATGTGCAACAAAGCCAAAACTTAAATGGTCAATGAATGGGATTGGCTCTCTTCTCAAAGATCGATCTTTGTCTACCCAACAATGTAAAGATTTGGTGAATGACACCATATGCGAAAGGTTAGCGACAAGAATTTATTTTCCCCTTAATACACAGGGATGAAAATAGGTTCCTTTGCTTCCTTCGAAAAGTTGTTCCCTCCTAACATCCTTTCATATTCTTTCCCTCATGTTGAGTTCTGGAAATTCTTCCTCAACGTTGGTGGGATATCCTAGACTGGTATTTCGGAGAAGGGTCTCCACACATGAGGAGGGTGTGAGCTATTTTTATGAAGGGGGGAACTTCTTGGGAAGGTGAGAGAAGGGAGTGCATGCAGTCCTCTTGGATTACACGTAGCCTAGTCCCTCCACTTGGGCTCACATATGCCATTCAACAGGACATCAGTGGAGGAGGTAGTGGGAAAGGCAGACAGGCATGGATGGAGTGCAGAAGGGATAGAAGAGAAGGATGGTGGGGGGCGATGGTTGGTGGAGCTAGGAAGTGGAATAATGGAGAAGATAAGGATGGTGGGAGGTCATGGTTGGTGGAGTTAGGGCTGACCACCCTCACTTCCACCACAAGCACCGTCAAGGACAAACTACACCTATGAAATGGATATCATACTGAGATCCTTGGAAACTATTATGAACACATTGTATAGGAAGTCAGAAAGCGTTGCAGAGGTAGAAACCACGCAGGTGAGATGAGAAAACTCTAAGAGGGAATAGGGACCTAGGAAGGAAGCACTTTAGGATATTTCAAGAAAGTTACAGAAGATCAAAATTCCCGAGTTTTCTAAAGGACGACTCGGTAAGCATGTCGAAGTATGGATCGAATGCATGAAGAGGTGCTTTGTAATAAATGGGTATACCTCCAGTTCCAAGGATAGAATGGGCATCTTTCAACTGAAGGGAATATTACCTAAACTGGTGGTAAGATCTGGATAAGCAATTGCATCTTACTCCTCTGACTAATTCATGGGAATTATTGGAGGAGAGGTTCAACATGAAGTACCATCCAACATATTTCAGGGAACAACAAGCAAGTTCATTTCATGCTTTGGTACAAGGAAACATGACATTGGAAGAGTATGAAGTTAGATTCATGGAACTAGTGAAGTATGTTCCATGCTTGGACTTAGATGATTTTCAAGTGGATCTTTTTGTGTATGAACTCAACTCCAAAATCAGGAAAGCGGTACAGATGTGGAAGCCAACTTTAGTTTCTATGGAATTTGAGTATGCCCATTATGCAGAGGACATGTCAAAATCTAGAGGAGGTGTAAAACTAATAGGGTCCATTAAGTATGTTACTAGGAAGGACCCATGACCGTACTTCAGGGGAGGACAATCTAGAACTCCCCCTTATGGTAACAGGTTCACCCCAAGGGGTAACATTTCAATTAAATCAATGTCAAAGGCATCCTCTACAAATCATGAAAATACAGGTTGAACATAGGACAATTCCTATAAAGGATCAAGGGGTTTTAGAAGATCTAAGGGAAGGAACTCATCTCAGAGGACTTGTCCCAACATCATGCAATTCCCTCCAAACCTCTCATGTTGGGGATGTGGGGGTCCTCATTTCCAGCAGGACTATCGAAGGGGTTAGTCAAGTAGTAGGAATAGGGAAGGAAAAGAACTCATGGGCAGTTCGGGAAACAATCATGGAATCCATGTAGCGGTTCAAAACTATCAAGTAAAACACCAGGCTACTATAGTGGAATCCACTGGTAATGTAAACAATGTCAAACTTAAAATTTTATTTATTCAGGTTGGAAACCTGCGAGAACGATGATTTTGAATCGATCGAGATGGCTTCAAGGGTTAAGCAAGAAGTAGGTCTTAAGTAGAAGATATGTCAGGTTGATTTAGGAGTTTGCACCACTAGGTTGGATGTGTATATCACCAACTTAGGGACCTACAACCTTATCATCAACATGGATTGGTTAGAAGGACATAGAGCTTTCATGGAATTCTATGCAAATTAGAAAGTTTTGTGCCTTGTTGATGAAGGCCAATCAATTCAAATCTAGGGCTTGAAGAGGAAGGTATCTCTCCATTTCATCTCCATGATGAAATTTAAGTGGTACTTAAGACAGGTATGTCAGTTGTACGTAGTAGAGGTAGTTACTAAAGGTAAAGGGCCTTCTTTGAATTATTAACCAGTACTATCTGAGATCAAAGATATATTTCCCAAGGAATTGGTAGGATTACCTCTAGAAAGAGAGCTCGGTTTCACGATTGAAATAAAACCCGGTGTGGAGTGTATCTCAAAGACTCTTTATAGAATGACAACCCCAAATATTCGAGAGTTATAGATCTAGTTAAAACAATTGCGATACTTGGGACTAATTAGACCTAGTATCTCACTGTGTGGAGCACCAATGATCTTCATTAACAATAAGGATGCATCTCCATGACTGTGAATAGGTTATAGGGATTTCAAAAAATCCACAATGAAGCATAATTATCCAATACCAAGAATTGATGACATCTTTGATCAGATGAAGGGCGCTTCGGTCTTCTCTAAGATTTATTTGCGATTAGGGTATCACCAACTTAGAATTAACGAAAATGGCATTCCCAAGACTTCTTTTAAAACTTGATTTAGGCATTATGAGTTCGTAGTGGTGCCATTTGGTTTAACTAATGCTCCAACGGTATTCACGAGCCTCATGAATGGTGTTTTCCAAAAGTAATTGGACCGCTTTTGTTGATGTATTTGTAACTTTGGAATGTATTCACTTGTATATTTTATGTATTGTACCCTGATGTTCCTATCAAGAAGTATCAGTAATGTAATTGAGGCATGTCATACCCTGATGTTCCTATCGGGAGAATCAATAATGTAAACAAGTAATGTAAAGTCATAGAGGTTAACCCTCCTAGTTGATCAGGGGTTAAAGTCCCCGCAGTTGTGGGGCACTAGGGTTATTAGACTCTCCTAGAAAAGTCGGCCCTGGTAAGTTATTGTCAAGTGGGAAACTAGTATAAATAGAGAGTGAGCCTCTCTATTTATCACACAGTCACTCACACTCAGTTGTAGCACATGAGTGAGAGAAAAGGAGCTGGGATAAGAGAGAGAACAACTATTGGAGATCATCTTAATGTCTTTGGGTTATACTACTGCTATTGGTGCTTATTCTATCTTTGAGGAAGTTCTGGGGTTTTCTCCTTTATGGTTTCCCCGAGGAAAATATTTGTGTCTATTGTCTCATGTGATTGATTGTTGTGCATGTTATTCTCTCAGACAAGATCCTAAGATAATACTGCCTAAATTGATAAAAATCTAACATGGTATTGGAGCTAACCTGAGAAGAAGACACTGTACAGCTACGGAAGCTAGGGATTATTAATTTTTGGGTCTCTCTCCACAATCCATCAACAAAAGGAGGCTAGGATGAACCTCCATTGAAGGGCGCTTCTTTTTGTTGAAGCAGAATTTGATTCTGAGCATTTTTCAGTTTTTTACCTATCACTGCATCGAGAAATTAGGGATTTTCACTGAAGAGGAGTTTTTGAGTGAGTCTAGGATAGGATTGTTCTACTCCTCAAAATATAAGTTTAGAGACAAAAAAAAAAGTTTTTGGTTGGGTATAACTTCAGGAAAGTCAAACCCTAATCTTCCCTAGAACCAGAAAATCAACACTGCAGAAGATCAGCTCCAGATCCAGTTTGAAGCTTCTCAAATTGGTAAGATCTAAATCTTTTGTATTTCCATTTTAGGTTCTTAGTTAAGATGTCTCATCACACCAAGCTTGATGAAAATATCGAGGGAGCTGATAACTTATGAGCTTGGAAGTATAGGATCTCCTTAGTTCTGGAAGAAAATGAGTTGGACTCTTACATCAGTGAAGAGGTTCCAGTTCTAGAGGGAGATGAGGCTAAGGCCTTACACATAAATAAATTGGTCATGGCTAAGAAGATTATTACTGATTAAATCAAGGATCAACTCATAATACAGGTGTCCTCCCTAAAGACACTTAAAGCAATGTTTGATGCCATGACCAAACTGTTTGAAGGAAAGAACATAAATCAGAAGATGACTTTGAGGAACCAGTTGAAGAATGTGAAGATCCAGAATGCAGATACCATACAGTCATACTTCAAAAGGGTCTCCCAGATAAAATAAAAACTTGAAGAAGAGGATGAAGAAGTGGAGAATGTAGAGATTGTGATGACCACCTTGAATGGTATCCCTAGATCATGGGACTCCTTCATTCAAGGTATTTGTGCTCGAAGAAAGCTAGTCACCTTTAGTAGGATGTGGGAAGAATGATCACAAGAAGAAGCTCGGATAGTAGCCTGAGAAGAAAATATGGGAAGTGAAGATCAAGCTCTCATAGTAAAGAAAAGCAGAAGGGACTATCATCATTTCAAAGGTAAGCAATCTAAATCTAGAAAATCTAACAAGGATATATCTAAATACAAATGCTTTACATGTGATGAAAGAGGACACTTTGCAAGAGATTGTCCCAAGAATAAGAATAGCTCTCACAAGAAGAAAGGAAACAAGAGAAGACATCATGCTCATGCTACAAAGGATGATGAACCTTCCACAAAGAGAATCCAACAAGAAAGTGATGATTCTTCAAGTGATGAAAAATATGTTTTGATTTCCACTCTCACGGGAACTATCACACATGGAAGCAATGATTGGATTATAGACAGTGGGGCTTCCAAACATATGACGGGATTAAAAGAATCCTTTGTGAAACTGTCTGAACATGAGTCACCTCACAAGGTGAAACTTGGGGATGACTACCAATATCCAATAAAAGGTAGTGGTGAATCCTCCTATAAGCTAGACTCTGGAAAGTCTATGAAGATGAAGGATGTCTTATTTGTACTGGGACTAAACAAGAATCTCCTCTCCATATCTGCATTAGATGCAAAAGGCATAAGGGTTGCATTTGTAGATGGCCAAGTTCTTATGTGGCCAAAGGGAAAGACTATAGATGATGCAGTTATGATTGGAGAGAAAGATGGAGGATTATACAAACTAAAGGGTCAACCAGAAGAAGCTTTGGTCCATGACTTAGTAGAGCCAAATGAACTTTGGCATAGAAGTCTTGCAGATGTGCACTACAGAGCACTACCACTTGCAAGCAAAGGTGTTGAAGGTCTTCCAAAAATACAAACAAAGAATGAATGTGTTTGCAAAGGATGTGCGAAAGGAAAGAACACAAAGAAGACATTTCCAGGTAGCGAGAGAAAGGCAAAAGGAATCTTGGAAATCATCCACTCCGATGTATGCAGTCCAATGTCATCTAGTTCATTGAGTGGGTATGTAGACTATGTTTCTTTCATTGATGATTTTTCTAGGAAGACATGGATATACTTCTTGAAGAACAAAGATGAAGTATTCAGTAAGTTCAAGGAATTCAAATCCTTGATCAAGAACCACACATAAAAGAAGATCAAAACCTTTTTATTAGACAATGGTGGAGAATTCACATCAAATGAATTCAAAGAGTTATGTAGAGATTCAAGGATTAAGAGGGAGTTAACCACTCCATATAATCCACAACAGAATGGGGTTGCAGAAAGGAAGAATAGAACGATCATGGAAGCTGCAAGGGAAATTCTTCATGATCAATATCTTCCCATGCATCTAAGGGCAGAAGCTACCAAGACAACAGTGTATGTACAGAAACATACTCCACACAGAGTACTCGAGAACAAGACACCTGAAGAAGCCTTTTCTGGTAAGAAACCAGAGGTCAGCCATCTCAGAATATTCGACCGTCCTGTGTACATACACATTCCAAAAGAAAAGAGGACAAAGTTATATCCTTCTGGAAAGAGGGGTATATTTATGGGATATAGTGAAAGCTCGAAAGATTCTAGAATATACTTCCTAGGATTCAAGAAGATAGACATTAGGAGAGACGTAACATTCAACGAAGATTCAATTTACAACAAATCTAGAAAGAGACCAGTTGAAGACTCTAAAGAAATAGAAGCACCCAGAATTCAAGATACAATTGTGAATGATGCAAATCAAGATGAAGATCAAGAAATAGAAGAACCCCAGGAACCTGTAGATCCACCCCAAGAGAAGAATCCTCATAAGAGGAAACCTGCATGGGTACGAGAGGCTATCCAAGGTGTAGAAAGATATGGGGCTCTAGAAGAAATGAACAGAGAGAGGGAAAGAACTAGGTCTTGCTCCGGTTATGTAGCCCTATTATGTGACATAATTGATAAAGAACCTTCCAACTATGAAGAAGTGACAGAGAAGAAAGAATGGAAGGATGCTATGATCGAGGAGTACCAGTTGATCATGAAGAATGATGTCTGGGATGTTGTCCCTAGACCAGAGGAGAAGTATGTTGTGACTTCCAAATGAATCTACAAGATCAAGCATGCTGCAGATGGTAGCATAGAGAAAGATAAAGCAAGATTCGTGGCTCGTGGCTTCTCCCAGAAAGAAGGAATAGATTATGAAGAAATGTTTGCACCTATATCCAGATACAATTCCATCATATTAGTACTTGCTCTGGCTACAGTAATAAAATGGAAGATACACCAGATGGATGTCAAGACTTCTTTCTTGAATGGTGTAGTGGAAGAGGAAGTGTATGTGGAGCAGCCACTCGGTTTTGAGACACGTGATAGGGAGAATCATGTGTTTAAATTGAAGAAATCCCTGTACGGTTTGAAACACATGGTACGACAGAATTGATAGCTTCCTATCCAGTTTGGGCTTTACTAAGAGTAAAGAGGATTCCAACCTTTACTACAAGGTTGAAGAAGGGAACCCAGTGATACTCCTACTATATGTAGATGATCTATTTGTAACAGGTGTGGATGGGTTGATTGCTGATACAAAGAGGAATCTTGTTGCTAAGTTCAAAATGAAAGACTTGGGTATGATGTACTACTTTCTAGGCATGAAGGTGTGGCAGAGTATAGATGGAATCTCCCTGGGACAAGGGAAGTATGTAGTAGAGATCCTGAAGAGGTTCAGGATGATGGACTGCAAGGTCATGACCACACCTATGGAATCGAACCTGAAGCTATTGAGTGATGCTTCATCAGAATCGGTTGATGCTACGATGTATCGTCAGATGATTGGGTCCTTGATGTACCTGATGAATACAAGACCATATATTTTCTTTGCTATGAACACATTGAGCCAGTTCCTGATGGATCCGAGACATGTTCACCTCATTGCTGCAAAGCATATTCAGACGTACTTGAAGGGTACAGTTGATTATGGGCTCAAGTATGAGGCGGATCAAAATATTAACTTGGAAGGTTATGTTGATTTAGATTGGGCAGGAAGTGCCATCGATAGGAAGAGCACTTCAGGGTGTTGCTTCAATATGGGATGAGGTGTGATCTCTTGGTTTAGTAGGAAGCAATCTTGCATGGCACTGAGTACAGCCGAAGCAGTGTATGTCACAGCTTGTTCGGTTAGTTGTGAGGCAGTGTGGCTAAGGAAGCTACTATATGACTTATTTGATCTCAATTTGGATGCTACTTGTATATATTGCCACAACTAGAGTTGTGTGAATTTGTCGTAGAACTCAGTGTTCCATGACAAGTCGAAGCATATCGAGATCAAATATCACTATATCAGGGATATGGTGTAGAGAGGAGTAGTGAAGCTCTAGTATGTTGCGACGGAAGAACATATAGCTGATGTGTTGGACAACCCATTGGCCAAAGTGAAGTTTGAGTATTTCAGGGAGAATCTTGGTGTTCTCCAGATTGAGGTTCCCTCCAAGGGGAGGTGATGAGTCCGAGAGCCTTTCTGATATGGTATGATTGGTTCCTTCTATGGTAAGATATAAGTGCAGGAGCCTTTCTAACATGGTGGTAGGCAGGTCCTCCCATGGTCAGATGTAAGTGTAGAGCCATTCTAACATGGTGGTAGGCAGGTCCTCCCATGGTCAGATGTAAGTGTAGAGCCATTATGACATGGTGGCAGGCGGGTCCTCCCATAGTCAGATGTAAATGCAGATCCTTTATGACTTGGTTAGATGTAAGTACAGAGCCTTTCTAACTGGGTCATATATAAGTGCTGATCCTTTTCGACATGGTGGCAGGCTAGACCTCCCATGGTTAGATATAAGTGCTGAGCCTTTCCCACATGGTGGCAAGTTGGGCCTCCCATGGTCGGATATAAGTGCTGATCCTTTTTTACATGGTGGCAGGATGGGCCTCCCATGGTCAGATGTGTGTGATGGGTCTTTATGACTGGGTCAGATGTAAGTGTTGGATGAGCATTTCTGACATGGTGGCAGGCTGGGCCTCCCATGGGCAGATGTGAGTGCTGGGCCTTTCTGACATGGTGGTGGATGTGTTCCTCCCATGGTCAGATGTGAGTGTTGGGAGTACCTTTCTGACATGGTGGTGGATGTGTTCCTCCCATGGTCAGATGTAAGTGCTGGGCAGGCCTTTTTGACTGGGTCAGATATAAGCGCTGAAGAAGACCTACCTAGAGGCTAGGCCTACAACCATCATGTAAAAGAGCTGGCTCTGTAGAACTTCCTATGGCGAATAGAATTGAGAGATAGCACTAGTTGATTGATATAGCGGAAGCAGTGATGATGATGATCTAGTGATGATCTAGTTTCGATGATGAACCAGTGATGATCCAGTGTTGATCCAGTTTCGATGATGATCCAGTGATGATCCAACTTTGATGATGATCCAGTGATGATCTAACTTTGATAATGATCCAGTGATGATCCATCGTTGATGATGATCTAGACTTTATCCAGAGAAGAAAACTTGTGCTGATGAATTGTGTCAAGAGAATACCTTCCTAGTTAAGAGGAAGTGTTGATGTATTTGTAACTTCAAAATTTATTCACTTTTATATTTTATATATTGTACCCCGATGTTCCTATCGGGAAGTATCGGTAATGTAATTGAGTCATGTCATACCCTGATGTTCCTATTGGGAGAATCAATAATGTAAACAAGTCATGTAAAGTCATAGAGGTTAACCCTCCTAGTTGATCAAGGGTTAAAGTTCCCATAGTTGTGGGGCACTAGGGTTATTAGACTCTCCAAGAGAATTCAACCCTCGTAAGTTATTGTCAAGTTGGAAACAACCTCATTACTTTACCATTAAGCCTAGACATTACTTGAGCCATTACTTTGAAATACGGAAAGCTATTTACTCTCTTGTACTTGTTGACATGGTCATGACCAGTTTGCCGAAGGGTCCCCCACTCTACGGGAGTAAGCCACAACGAAGGGGTTTCAAAAGTCAAGGTGGAATACTACACTCCATTCTGTATCAAAGGCTAACCCTTCATAGTCCTCCTCGTGCATGCCAGATTATACTGGGTGTCGAATGCTAAAGGGATGAAGTTTCAATAAACCACTCCAGACTTGTCATGAACGAGGTAGCCTAGTTTCCATTCTATCTAGGGCTATTTTACCCAAGGTCCTGCTGGCAATCAGCAACAACCCTCTCATTTTTTCTATTATGCTAAAAAAATGATCTGTTCTCTTCTATGATTTATTTTAAAAGATTATATTAGAGTTCCTTCAGAATCTTCGATTCTGAAGGTACTCTTAATTTCAGAAGAGTTAAGAGTCATATTAGAAATTTATGAAATAATTTCATAATTTTGATAAATTAGCAGCTGTCAATCTTATAAATTTTATATATAATCAATTTTTTTGTCATTATTAATTCATTTGATTATATACTGATTTATGAGATTCAAGCTATAGTATGCTAATTAGTTTTTGGATTAAAATGAAATACATTTTGAACATCTTACAAATATGGTTTAGATAAGATATTTATTATCATAAGTTTTTGTAATCTTTATAATTAGGGTTGATTTATTAACTCGAATATTTTATATTAACCCTAAGTTTATATTTTACATATAACTTGATCTTTTAATATCTTGTCATTGTTATAGTGTACATATGTCTCACGAAATAGCTAGGGTTCATTTTTATATATATGATTTCAAAATCTTCATTGTAATATAATCATAATAATTGAATTTTGATTTAGTGTTAGTTTTTATAAGCTTTTCGTCTGATCATATTTTGCATTTAGTCATGGGTATTGGAATTTCATGAATCAATTATATGTATATATATGGCTTTGAATGGTTTAATTTTTATATAGAGTTGATCTTGCTACTTAGTTGTAATTACGAAACCCTAGGAGACATTATGAATTATAATGACGACTTCACATCATCTGGTTCATGAGCACGATTGCCTTCCACATATAATCCTTGTTGATTATCATTTGATATTCATATTGATGGTATAGGATACGATTGTTTTATCAACATATGTTTATATGGATTTTAATGATAATAATATTTTCGAATTACTTCGTAAAGATTGAGATTGTATTGACATTTGGTTTTGGTTTTAATTTCATGACACCTATCAATTCAACTGACATTTGTTGGTTTAATGATGAAATCGTGTCATTGGAATTCAATTTCATGAATTACTAATAGCCATTACCATTTATGACGTTGTACAAAGCTATCATTCCATTCTGTGTATTATCAATGCTTCATTTTTGTATCATATGGTTATCAATCCTTGAATTGAATTATTTTGGATGTGGAAATTCAATTAGAATTCGAAGTATTAACATAATGTTTTCTGAAGGATTTGGTTAGTTATGATTAGTTTATCCATTACTCATAGCACAAAATGCTGGCATTTATTCTCATTATTTCGAGAATTAGTTACCATGGCCAAATTTGGGGTTCTCGTTCCTGTCACGTATGAATCAATTAGAGATTTGACATTTCACATAATACCTTGCACTTGGATCTCTATTCCTTCAATTTTCACAACTAGATTCATTTCAAACCAAAACTAGAGTTGCAGTGAGGAGACAATGGCTCCTCTCAGCCGATTCGAGATTTCAGGGCCTGAGCTGTTGGAAGCTGATGAGAAAGTCACTGCATTGTTCAAAAAGATAGGATGGGGTTCATTTTTTAGATGTTTCAGTGGTCGTAATGCATAAGTTACCAAACAATTCGCTATGAGCTTGAAGGAGAATGTAGCTCAAATTGGGGGTTTTAAATTTATAATTGATGAGGATAAGATTGCAGAAGCAACAAAGCTTCCTCAGACCAGAGAACGTTGGTTTAAAGGAGGAAAGGTCGATAAGAAAAGGTGCAGGTCATTACTTTTACCCTTACCCACCAATGCAAAGTTAAAGGTTGGGGTTTCAGTTAAATTCTTAAAACCAGAATGGCGAGCGTCTTATGAAATATTAGTCAGGTATGTCTCTTATGATGACCGTCTCTCTCATCTCCATTATTACCATCTGTGATTATTATTAGCGATGAAGGGTTGTAAGCTCAATCGTCCTTTTTACTTACTTCAAAGCTTGAAGAAAATGGCAAATTCAGTGCAAAGTACTATAGGAAACCTTGATAGGAGCTTGTTCCACCATGGTCTGATTAAAATTGTAATTTAGCATCAGTTATCCCTTAGTTGTAGGTCCTAGGATGAATTCTTATTTGAAAATAAGCTAGGGTCGACACAATATTGGCCTAATCCTCCTCCCAAAACTCGTAGAAAGCGTAAAGCTCCATTAAAATCCGAGATGGATGATACTCATAAAACTGGGACATGGGATAGTAAGGTATAGGAAGCAAGTTCACCTGTAGATACTCGTATTAGTAATGATGGTACCAATAAGGTCGATCCCTTTGATGTTGAAACAAATATGGATCAATCTCTATTTGTTAAACGTTTCAGCACATCTTTAAAGGTGGATGGTAAATTGATGAATGATGGAAAAATTGACTCTGATTTATGCACTCCTAAAAAACCTTGTGATGATTCTACATGAAAGCTTGAATAGTTAGCACAAGTTTGTTGTGATAGGAGAAGTTTTGAGCCAAAGGGTTTTATGTCTTTTCATTCACGAAGATTCACTCGAAGCATGACTACAACGCCTTCAGTCCCCATTCCTGTAAATATTCAGCAGAATACTCAGTCAATTGTTGTTCAACTCGAGGATGATGTTTCGTCTTTGATTCCTAAGACAACGCATATGAATAAACCTATTACCATAGTGAAGAATCTTGAAAAATAATTGGCCAAAAACATTACTGATCCAAGTAAGTTTGAAATAGCGCCATCATGTATGGATGCTTGTGGATCTAGCCCTGAGCCATCATGTATGAGCATTCCATCACCAGTTTAGGATGTAAATAATCTTGATTCTTCTTAGTCTGATGATTCACTTTGTGATCAGGATGAAGAAACCCTTCAACAGGTACTTGATCGAGTTTATGAAACCAAAATCGTAGAATTAAAAAATGAATTAAAAGAATGTCAAGCAGATGCAGCCTTAAAAGATGAAGAAAATAAAACATTCAGGGACGAATTACTAAATTGGGTTAATAGATGAAAGGATATGAACGTGAAGAAGAATCAATACAAGGAAGCCAGAACTCAATGATAAACACTAACCAGCACTTGATTGAGCAAGTAAATCGACAGAAGCTGATGATCATTAAGCTAAAAGCTAAACTTTCTGAAGCAAGAAGAGTAATCAGTTTACAAAACACAACATGATGCCATTTCTCTTTTTGTTTTGCTGGTTTATTTCTCTTTTTTGACAGGTAATAAATCTTTAATAAGCACACCTGCAAAATTGTAGATTTTGCAGGCATGCTTTTAATTTGTTTTATTTCATTTTATTTTCTCTTAACATGATTTTAATGAGAAATTTTATTTCGTATGTTACAGGTGTACATGGTATCGTTATGCTATAAAGAATATAGGCTGTTTTTGTTCACAGTTGGCATTTGTTGGTGCTTCTGGAAGGATTGGTTGGTCAAGATGGCCACATTACAAGTTAGTTTGTTTGAGCACGAGATAATACAGGCTAGTCATTTAATGGACAGTTTTATCTCGTAGGATAAATGTTTATGCTAGATGTCTTTTGAAAGGAATTCGATATAGCTAAATAAGGATAGGATTCCTATTGTCTTTATTATAGCATTTATTAAAAACTGAAATGAGTTACTAGTTTGGATATATAAACTAGTAAGTTCGATGTAAAAGAGTTCGATGGAGTATCAGAAGAAATACTTAATTGAAATATCATTTCAGTTCTAGTTTATCTCTTTACTGGTGTTTTTCCTTCGGAGAAGGAATGTGACTTAAGTTCCTTGACTGGTATCACTGTTCGGTACTATTTTTGAACACTTTATATATATATTTCAATATATCGTATTCTAGTTATACTTTGGTACAGTTATACTTTGTTATGATTGTATTCATTACTTAAGATAATACTCTGTTAACACAATATTACTGTTTGAATGAGTATGTTACTATATTTGATTGATCAATATTTTTATTGAAAATTAGAATCTTAGTAATATACATATTTATGTTTATTTTGATTTCATTTGTATTTTACAATGTTTTCATTATAAATATAATCTTTTATTCGAATATTTAGCATTGATTATTGATTGTTAATTAATAGAACATTACAGAGAAGTTTAAAGTAGTTGTCTATTTTAATTTTCTGTTATTGTGAATATATAGGAGAGTGGTTTAATGTTAATGATTTAAATATTTTGATTTAAATCATAATTATTTATCTCTCTGTTTACTTGAAATATTAATTAATAATTAATCTAGTATTTAAGTTTCTCTCAGCTAAGATAGAATAATTAGTTAATTTTAGTCTTAATATAGTTTATTTTAAACTTTAATTTATATTTAACAGTTGTTAAATAGGATTAGATTAATTCTGTTATATTTATAATAGTCTTTGAATTAGAATATTTGAAGCAAAATCCTCAAAAAGTTAAGGACTTTCTTAGAAAACTAATTCTAGGGTTTATTTAAAATAATAATTAGATTAGGATACATTTTTACTGAATTTTAAATTCTCCTTAAGAGAAAAATTTAGTTGGTAGTACGACCATAACCTTCAAGGATTTTCCATAATAAACACACCGAGAGATGCTCTAAGCAACTTGTGTGGGATTAATCTCCTTAGTTGGCCTATGTCAGAAAATCAGGCCAACAAATGGAGCTAGAAGGAGGGACTGTTAATGATTAATGGCAGGTAGAACTGATGATAAAACTTCAACCAGTCAACAACCTTCGTTACAATCTGAAGTTTGCAGATCACCATTCATAGAAAATGTTAGGAGCATCCTTGAGCATGATCATATTACATCCCCATTTACTCCTGAACAAAGTACTCAAACTTTAGAAGAATCACGTCATATTCTTACCAGAGCATATGCTAATCAACTTGGTGTAACCCCAATAGATTATGGTCTACCTAGACAACAAAGACATAATCCTCAATTGGATATAGTTACTCAATATTCATTAGAAGCTGATAACACTCCAAGTTATTAGGTTAGAAGTCATCAGAGAGAAATCATTCGAACAAATACTGCTAGAAGATTGACTTCTGTAGGTGGTTTTGATCAACCACCTTCTTCTCCAGAATCACCACCTGATAGTCCAAGGTCATTTAATTCAGGAAGTTCTTCAGAATCTAAAGGAATTCCTATGGCTGGAAACATACCTGTTAGAGGAGGAGGTAATCCTCCACCCAATCCTCCACCTAACACACAACTTCCTTGGTTGAGAATAGCTGCTGTAGCTGTTCCTGGTGTACAACATACTCTACCCAAACATTCATATAAACTTCTTCTGAAGTTTAATCCAGATAACAAAGATCCTGCAGAGGTGCATGTAGATAAATTCATGTTAGCTGTTCAAACCATGAATGTCAAGCATGAAGATGTGGTTTGTCGGTTGTTCCCTTTAACTTTTCAGAAAAAATAATCTACTTGGTACTTTTCGTTAGTCCAAGGATCAATTACAAATTGGGATGAATTTAATAAAGCTTTCTTAGGTAAATTTGGAGAGGATAAAACACCTGCTCTCTTAGCCCTTGAGTTATCGCGGATTAAAATGGAACCTAAAGAAATAATTAAAGATTTTAATCAGAGGTTTCTTACATTAAAAAAAAAATTCCGGTTGCTTCTCAACCACCCGAGGATATAATTATAGAGAACTATACTTCAGCTTTACCAAAATATCCTGGGATGTTTGTTAAGAGAGCTGGTAAAACAACTTTGGTGGAAATTTTTGAGGAAGCCATTAAAGTTGAGAAGGATTCCATGTCCTATGAACCAGATAGAAGTGGAAAAACGGATACCTTTCCTCATAGGAAAATTGAAAGACCTAATTCAGAAAAGGATAAGGCATTTGATGTAGAACAACTGCAGAATGCTATTCGGGCATTAACCAATGAAGTTGTAGGATTAAAAAAAACTAATTCTGAAGCTTCCTCCTCTAGAGGATATTTCAGAAATCAGTTTAGACAGAATCCTAATACTAATAATAAAACAAGTACACCGCCTGATATAGCCATAAATGAAGAAATTTTTAATAGTATTCGAGCTGTCTTATCCTTATCCAAAATTCCTTCAAATCAAGTAACTATTGAAAATGAAGAAGAAGAGGAATCTGAAAATGAAGAAGAATCAGAAGAACCTCAACAAGTTAACGGTCATTTCTGGGACAATCTTGTAAAATATTATGAAGGTAAAAGTCCTCCTACAGGACAACATGCCTATAATAATCGTAGTAGAACATTTGAAAATACTCTTGGAGCTTCATCAAGTTCTACCCTGATTAATGATAACAATAATTCACAACCCAATAAACAGACTCAATCTAGAAAATAGGCTCAAGCTGTAAGGATTGCTCAACCTATTCAAAATATTCCAAAGTTGGATTTACAATATGACATTATTGAAGATTTGAAGAAGACACATGAAAACATCAGTATGTATGATATTCTTCAAATTTACCCAATTCCAAATAGTCCTATTATAAATCCTACCATGAGTTCAATAATTCCTAATGCTAAACAAAGTGTAGCTGCTAACAATTATAATAATGATTTAACATCAAATGATAAATGAAAGTCAGCAGCTGAAAAAGCCTCACTAATAGGGAAAAATTCAAAATCAACAACTCCTCCATTCCTACTTACCTTTGATATTTTTAATAGGAATGTTCATAATTGCATGGTTGATTATGGAGCATCTTCCAATGTAATGCCTTTATCTATATGCAAAAGGCTGAATGGAAAATATGTTCCATCAAATTCAAAAATAACTCAATTGGATAGGACAAATGTGAGGGTTTTAGGAGGGATGAAAGATGTTTTAGTCAGGGTTCCTGTAACCCTTCAATTTTTCAAATCATAGACATTGTGGTTGCAGATATTTTTGATGTGTATGGGTTGTTTTTGAGCAGAGATTGGTCTCAACAATTGAATGGATTCTTTGCTACAGACTGGTCAGCTTTATGGTTACCTAAGAATGGAAAGTGAAATCAAATTAAGATAAATAGGGAAAGATATATGAAACATGCTGTGACATAATTAAATGATCCTAGTGAACCAGTTTTATTTTTAGACTCGATTATGGGGAATTACATGTATGAACTAGGATTTGGTAATTTTAAATCTGAAAATTCTGTTTTTTTCTGAAAATAAACAGCAATCAGAAATTCTTTAAGTGACAACTATTTCTCATGACTCTTCATTCAAGGAAATTATAAATGATGTAGATAATCATAATATTCTAAATATTATAGAAAGTAAAGTAGTTGTTAATAGTTCTACTTGGACTTTATATTTCGATGGGGCGAAGTCTAAAGAAGGAGCAGGAGCTGGTTGCTTGCTAATAGACCCTCAAGGAAATAAAACATGTATAGCTTGTAGGTTGGAATTTAATTATACAAACAATACTATGGAATATTAAGCTTTAATACATGGTTTGAAAAAAGCGATTGATTTGGATATCAAAGTGTTAATTGCATATGGTGATTATGAAATCATCGTCAGACAGGACCGTAATTCTATTCACTGCCTTTTTGAACATTTGTAGAATTATCAACAAGAGGTATGGAATCTAATTTCACATTTTGATGCATTTAACATAATTTCAGTTCCAAGATTTCAAAACCAAGAGGCAGATTTATTAGCGAATGTAGCATCAAAATTAATCCCATCAGAAAATTTTACACCAGATTTCTTTTCAGTTGAATTGATTTTTAGGCCTTCTATACCAGATAATATCTTTAACTGGTGTGTGTTTGATAATGATGTGAAGGTGCTTAATTTTCTAACAAATGATGATACCTTTAAAGATTCAGCCATTGATGAAGTTACACATGACGAAAATATGCGGGATTTTTCGGTAATAAATGATTTTTGTTTAGTTGAAAAATATTTTGAGAAGGTAAAACCAATTCCTAATTCAGTTTTGAGATTAGAAAATTTCTTTGATCTTCAATATAAATTTAGATCTGTTCCTAACTGTAAAACGAATAGCTCTCAAATGAAATATGAAATCATAAATTTAGGAACGGAACTAAATCCTCAAACTGTAAATCTAGGAATAGATTGCAGTCCCGCAGAAAAAACAACATTCATAAAATTGTTTAAAGAATTTAAGGATGTCTTTGCATGGACATATGACGATTTGAAAACCTTCAATTCACAAGTCACGCAACACATAATTCCAATTAAACAAGAGTCAAAACCTTTTCAACAAAAACTAAGGAAATATCATCCGTCATTAGAACCAACAATTAAGAAGGAACTAAATAAACTGTTAGCTACTAGGATTATTTTTCCTATTCAGCATACTCAGTGGGTAGCCAACCTAATTCTAGTTAGGAAGAAAAACATTGATATTAGATTATGTGTTGATTTTAGAAATCTTAATAATTCTTCCGAAAAGGATAATTACCTAGTTCCTCCCATGGAACAAATTCTTCAAAAAGTTTTTGGGTCTGAGATACTGTCACTTCTTGATGGTTTCTCGGGATAGAACCAAATATTGGTTTACCCAGATGATCAATTGAAAACAGATTTTAGAACTCCATGGGGAACATATGCTTATAGAAAGATGCCCTTTGGGTTAATCAATGCTGGGGCAACTTTTCAAAGGGCAATGGATATTGCTTTTAGAGGCTTAATTAATCATTCAGTAGTTGTCTATTTAGATGATGTTACTGTATATTCTAAATGTCGACATGATCATATTAATCATCTTATAAAGGTATTTGAATGATGTAGAAAATTCGGAGTATCGTTAAATCCTAAGAAAACAATATTTGTTGTTTCAGAAGGTATTTTATTAGGTTGCGTGGTTTCAAAACATGGGATCATGATTGATCCTAAATGAACCCAAGCTATTTCAAAAATAACTTACCCTTCTAGCAAGAAAGCAATGCAATCATTTCTTGGTAAAATAAATTTTGTCAGAAGATTCATCCCCAGTTTTTCTGAAATCATCCGTCCTTTACAAAAAATGATTAAGAAGGATGCTATTTTTAATTGGGGACAAAATGAAAAAGAATCATTTCAGAAAATTTTAGAAGCCATTTCAAAAGCTCCTAGTCTTTTGAGCCCAGATTTTAACAAAGATTTCATATTTTATACTTTCACTTCTGAAATATCATATGCAACAATTTTAACTCAACTAAATTAGCAAAATAATGAAGTGCCAATTTCTTTTATGAGTTCAAATTTTAAAGGTGCGGAATTTAATTACTATGAAGTTGATAAGCAAGATTTTTATTTTTTCAAAGATGTCAAACACTTTCGTCCATATTTATTGAAATGTAGAATGAAAGTGATAGTTCCTTATCCTTCAGTCAGAAATTTGCTAGTGCAAAAATATTTAGGTGAAAAAAGGGCACCATGGATGACAGCTCTTCAAGAGTATGACTTGGAAATTAAACCTTCAATGGTAGTCAAGGGTCAAGGATTATGTAAACTTGTTGCTGAAGCAACTCATCTACCTAATAACAATTCTCAAGCTGTCATTGATGAAGTTTTACTTATGAGGGAAATTTACATCTATCCTCCACCACATGATTCTTGGTATACAGATATAAGAACACTTTTGGAAATAGGAACTGCTCCTGATTACTTGGAACCAAGGAAAAGGAGAGCGCTTAGAATGAAATATGCTCCTTATTTATTAATTGATAACATCCTTCTTAGTAGAAATTCAGATGGAGTTTTGCTTCGATGTTTAGATAAAGATGAAACATAAGTGATTTTGAAAGAATTACATTTTGGACCAGCAGGTGGTCATTTTGGTGGAGAAACTACGACACATAAAGTTCTTAGGGCTGGCTATTATTGGCCTACTTTATTTCAAGATTCCTATGCTTTTGTCAGAAAGTGTCAGGAATTTCAACTTGCTGCAGGAAGAGTTAAGAAGCCTGCTTTCCCTTTACAACCTGTTTCAGTAGAAAGACCTTTTCAGCAATGGGGTATTGATATAGTAGGACCAATAAACCATCCTTCTTCTATGCAACACAAGTATATAATAACTGCAACAGATTATTTTACTCGTTGGGCAGAGGCTACACCTTTGAGGGTTGTAAACACCAATCAGGTTATATTATTTTTAGAATCTTTTATCATAACGAGATTTGGTGTTCCAGATTCCCTTGTCTTTGATAATGCTTCATATTTTTCATCAGTTGACTTAACTCAATTTTCCTTAGAGAAGGGAATAAGAATTAGGTATTCAGCTAACTATCATCCTCATGGAAATGGTTTAGCTGAATCGACAAACAAAAATTTATTGAAAATTCTAAAGAGAACTATTTCAGCTCACCATCATAATTGGCATACAGAATTATTTAATTCCCTTTGGGCAGATATGGTAACTCCTAAAGATGCCATAGGCAACTCACCCTTCTTCTTGGTTTATGGATCTGAGGCTATTTTACCACCAAATCTATTTTTACCTTCATTACAGTTAGCCCAGTCCGTTCAAGATGAAGATTTTCCAGCAATAGAGAAAAGGATTTACACTTTATTAAAACTTGAGGAAGAAAGAGACAGGTCAAAGCAACATTTTACAAAACATCAACAAATTGTGAAGTCCTGGTTTGATTAATCCTCAAGTTCTAATCGAGATTTTCAGGTGGGGGACTTAGTTTTAAAATGGTACAAAGTTCATGAGGAAAAAGGAGATCATACTAAGTTTCAAAAACTTTGGTTAGGTCCCTTTGTTATTGTTGAAAAAATAGGTCCAAGTACCTTTCATTTGCAAACCCTAGAAGGTGAGTTCGAAACATTCCTAGTGAATGGACTGGTCTTAAAAAAATATTTTTGCTGATTTTTCAGACCCTAAAATTGTATATAATTATGTATATGAGATTGTTTTCTATCTATAAATAATTTTATTTCAAATTTTTTATGTATATATTTTTATCATAAAATTGTTAATATTTTGTACAATATTTTATTAAATAAAGGATTATGATAAATTCATGATACTTATGTACATTTCAAACATCATTCTACTCGTGAAACTAGTTTTCGATTTTCTTAATCAAGTATTAATATATTGATCATTTGTATTAAGGATTATCAAATTTCTATATATATGTTTTAAAATAATCAGTCACTAATGTACATGTGTAAATGGATAAGATAAGTGTAAATAAATAAGTAATGTGTTTTGAAAATCAATTTGTTCATTAGTTTAAAATTATGGTATTAGACTAAATCTTTTAATTGGTTCAGAATGATCAAATTTTCTTAAGTCTATTAAGAACCTATCGTTATTTGTAAATATTGCTAAGTGTTATTTAGATTATTCATCACTCTTCTATTTTCTTATAATAGTTGGGATAACTAATTAATGTCTTTTTAAAAACTTGTACTTTGAAAAATTATTATGGATCTCTACCATCAGTCATTGTTTTTAAAGTTATTTACAATCTGAAAAAAAATTAGAATCTGTTCCATTCAATAAAATACTAAAATGAGAGACGGAAGGTCTTAGTAATAAGCCGATCTGATCATGATCATAAATATCACTGGTATGACATTATTAGGAAACTGATAATGGCTCTTGGTCGTAAGGTCAAGAGATAGGGGGTCTCATCACGAGCCAGCTGATTCATTTTCTGGTGATATTAGTGACTGACATAATTACCATTTGGTCACCATGCTAGGTAATGATCTCTTATTTTATAAAATTTCAAATTTCAGATTGAATAAAGTAAAACATAATTTTGATTGAAGAATAGGAGGTCTCATCACAAGCTGGCCTAATCATGATCATCAGTACTGTCTAGGATAACTTCATTTATGATCATTAGGGTGATGGCTCTTGGTTCAAAGATCAAGAGACAAGAGGTCTTATCACGAGCTGGCTTGCTTATTCTAGGTAGTTCTTATGAATGATACTATCACATCAGGTTATTATTCCTAGATAGTAGTCTTTAGTTAGAGTAATTGTTTCAATTCTAGTTTAAAAAATAAAAATAAAAATAAAAAATAGAGAAAAAGGAAAGAAAATTGTTCTATCCATGGAACAGATTCTAGAAATTTGTCAAAGAAGTAGATTTCTATACCTTATACTGATGGTGCAGATTATCTTTACAATAAAGTACTTTGTTTCGATTAGGATATTTCTAAGTTTATCTTTAACAAGATTTTTATTTAAAGAGATGGGATATTTTTGAATTATACTTGCGAATATAAATCAGAATAATGGTTTTTACCTAGACAGAGAATTTTTGATTGTTTTTAAATAGGTTTTAAGATTTTGTTTATATTATCATTTGAAAACTGTATGAGCAGAGATAAATGGTTCACCCAGGTCGTTGCCATTTGTTGGCAGTCAGCAACAACCCTCTCATTTTTTCTATTATGCTAAAAAAATGATCACTTCTCTTCTATGATTTATTTTAGAAGATTATATTAGAGTGCCTTCAGAATCTTCAATTCTGAAGGTGGTCTCAATTTCAGAAGAGTTAAGATTCATAATAGAAATTTATGAAATACTTTCATAATTTTGATAAATTAGGAGCTGTCAATCTTATAAATTTTATATATAATCAATTTTTTTGTCATTATTAAGTCATTTGATTATATAATGATTTATGAGATTCAAGGTATAGTATGCTAATTAGTTTTTGGATTAAAATGAAATACATTTTGAACATCTTACAAATTTGGTTTAGATAAGATATTTATTATCATAAGTTTTTGTAAAAATTATAATTAGGGTTGATTTATTAACTCAAATATTTTATATTAACCCTAAGTTTATATTTTACATATAACTTGATATTTTAATATCTTGTCATTGTTATAGTGTACATATGTCTCACGAAATAGCTAGGGTTCATTTTTATATATATCATTTCAAAATCTTTATTGTAATATAATCATAATAATTGAATTTTGATTTAGAGTTAGTTTTTATAAGCTTTTCATCCGATCATATTTTGCATTTAGTCATCGGTATTGGAATTTCATGAATCAATTATATGTATATATATGGCTTTGAATGGTTTGATTTTTATATAGAGCTGATATTGCTACTTAGTTGTAATTACGGAACCCTAGGAGACATTATGAATTATAATGACGACTTCACATCATCTGGTTCATGAGCACGATTGCCTTCCATGTATAATCCTTGTTTATTATAATTTGATAGTCATATTGATGGTACATGATACGATTGTTTTATTAACATCTATTTATATGGATTTTAATGATAATAATATTTTTGAATCACTTCGTAAAGATTGAGATTGTATTGACATTTGGTTTTGGTTTTAATTTCATGACACCTATCAATTCAATTGACATTTGTTGGTTTAATGATGAAATCGTGTCATTGGAATTCAATTTCATAAATGACTGATAGCCATTTCCATTTATGACACTGTACGAAGCTATCATTCCAGTCTGTGTATTATCAATGCTTCGTTTTTGTATTATATGGTTATTGATATTTGAATTAAATTATTTTGGATGTGGAAGTTCAGTTAGAATTCGAAGTATTAACATAATGTTTTCTGAAGGATTTGGTTAGTTATGATTAGTTTATCCATTACTCATAGCACAAAATGCTGGCATTTGTTCTCATTATTTCGAGATTTAGTTACCATGGCCAAATTTACGGTTCTCTTTCCTGCCACGTATGAATCGATTAGAGATTTGACATTTCACATAATGCCTTGCACTTGGATCCCTATTCCTTCAATTTTGACAACTACATTCGTTTCAAACCAAAACCAGAGTTGCAGTGAGGAGACAATGGCTCCTCTCAGCCGATTCAAGATTTCAGCGCTTGAGCTGGTGGAAGCTGATGAGAAAGTCATTGTATTGTTCAAAAAGATAGGATGGGGTTATTTTTTTAGATGTTTCAGTGGTCATAATGCAGAAGTTACCAAACAATTCGCTATGAGCTTGAAGGAGAATGTAGCTCAAATTGGGGGTTTTGAATTTATAATTGATGAAGATAAGATTGCAGAAGCAACAAATCTTCCTCATACCGGAGAACATTGGTTTAAAGGAGGAAAGGTCGATAAGAAAAGGTGCAGGTCATTACTTTTTCCCTTAACCACCAATGCAAAGTTAAAGGTTGGGGTTTAAGTTAAATTCTTAAAACCAGAATGGAGAGCGTCTTACGAAATCTTAGTCAGGTATGTCTCTTGTGATGGCCGTCTCTCTCATCTCCATTATTACCATCTGTGATTATTATTAGCGATGAAGGGTTGTAGGCTCAATATTCCTTTTTACTTAATTCAAAGCTTGAAGAAAATGGCACATTCATTGCAAAGTACTATAGGCAACCCTGATAGGAGCTTGTTCCACCACGGTCTAATTAAAATTTCTAATTCATCATCAGTTATCCCTTAGTTGTAGATCCTTGGATGAATTCTTAGTTGAAAATAAGCTAGGGTCGACACAGTATTGGCCTAATCCTCCTCCCAAAACTCACAGAAAGCGTAAAGATCCATTAAATTCCAAGATGGATGATACTCATAAAACTGGGACAGGGGATAGTAAGGTACAGGAAGCAAGTTCACCTGTAGATACTCGTATTAGTAATGATGGTACCAATAAGGTGGATCCTTTTGATGCTGAAACAAATATGGATCAATCTCTATTTGTTAAACGTTTCAGCACATCTGTAAAGGTGGATGGTAAATTGATGAATGATGGCAAAATTGACTTTGATTTATGCACTCCTAAAAAACCATGTGATGATTCTACATGAAAGCTTGAACAGTTAGCATAAGTTTGTTGTGATAGGAGAAGTTTTGAGCCAAAGGGTTTTATGTCTTTTCATTCACGAAGATTCAGTCGAAGCATGACTATAGCGCCTTTAGTCTCCATTCCTGTAAATATTCAGCAGAATACTCAGCCAATTGTTTTTCAACCCAAGGATGATGTTTCGTCTTTGATTCCTGAGACAATGCATATGAATAAACCTATTACCATAGTGGGGAATCTTGAAAAATCGCTGGCCAAAAACATTACTGATCCAAGTAAGTTTGAAATAGTGCCATCATGTATGGATGCTTGTGGGTCTAGTCCTGAGCCATCATGTATGAGCATTCCATCACCAATTCAAGATGTAAATAATCTTGATTCTTCTCAGTCTAATGATTCACTTCATGATCAGGATGAAGAAACCCTTCAACAGGTACTCGATTGAGTTTATGAAACCAAAATCGCAGAATTAAAAAATGAATTAAAAGAATGTCAAGCAGATGCAGCCTTAAAAGATGAAGAAAATAAAACATTCAGGGCATAATTACTAAATTGGGTTAATATATGGAAGGATATGAACCTGAAGAAGAATCGATACAAGGAAGCCAAGAACTCAACGATAAACACTAACCAACACTTAGTGTTACAGGCATGCTTTTAATCTCATTTCTCTTTTTGTTCTATTGGTTTATTTCTCTTCTTTGACGGTAATAAATCTTTAATAAGCACACCTGCAAAATCGTAGATTTTGCAGGCATGCTTTTAATTTGTTTTATTTTATTTTATTTTCTGTTAACATGATTTTAATGAGAAATTTCATTTCGTATGTTACAGGTGTACATGGTATCGTTATGCTATAAAGAATATAGGCTCTTTTTGTTCACAGTTGGCATTTGTTGGTGCTTCTAGAAGGATTGGTTGGTCATGATGGCCACGTTACAAGTTAGTTCACTTGAGCACGAGATAATACAAGCTAGTCATTTAATGGACGGTTTTATCTCATAGGATAAATGCTTATGCCAGATGTCTTTTGAAAGGAATTCGATACAGCTAAATAAGGATAGGATTCCTATTATCTTTATTATATCATTTATTAAAAACTGAAATGAGTTACTAGTTTGGATATATAAACTAGTAAGTTCGATGTAAAAGAGGTCGATGGAGTATCAGAAGAAAGACTTAATTGAAATATCATTTCAGTTCTAGTTTTATCTCTTTACTGGAGTTTTTCCTTCGGAGAAGGAATGTGACTTAAGTTCTTAGACTGGTATCAGTGTTCGGTACTATTTTTGAACACTTTATATATATATTTCAATATATCATCTTCTAGTTATACTTTGGTACAGTTATACTTTGTTATAATTGTATTCATTACCTGAGATAATACTCTGTTAACACAATATTACTGTTTGAATGAGTATGTTACTATATTTGATTGATCAATATTTTTATTGAAAATTAGAATCTTAGTAATATACATATTTATGTTTATTTTGATTTCATTTGTATTTTACAATGTTTTCATTATAAATATAATCTTTTATTTGAATATTTAGTATTGATTATTGATTGGTAATTAATAAAACATTAAAGAGAAGTTTAAAGTAGTTGTCTATTTTAATTTTTTGTTATTGTGAATATATAGTAGAGTGGTTTAATGTTAATGATTTAATTATTTTGATTTAAATCATAATTATTTATCTCTCCGTTTACTTGAAATATTAATTAATAATTAATCTAATATTTCAGTTGCTCTCACCTGAGATAGAATAATTAGTTAATTTTAGTCTTAATATAGTTTATTTTAAACTTTAATTTATATTTAACAGATGTTAAATAGGATTAGATTAATTCTGTAATATTTATAATAGTCTTTGAAATAGAATATTTGAAGCAAAATCCTCAAAAAGTTAAGGAATTTCATTAAGAAAGCATTTTAGGTCTTAGAAAACTAATTCTAGGGTTTATTTAAATAATAATTAGATCAGGATAATTTTTTATTGAATTTTAAATTCTCCTTAAGAGAAAAATTCAGTTGGTAGCAGGACCATAACCTGCGAGGTTTTTCCATATTAAACACACTGGGAGCTTCTCTAAGCAACGTCTGTGGGCTTAATCTCCTTAGTTGGCCTAGGTCAGAAAATCAAGCCAACAGGTCCGCCTTGGTAGTGGGATTCTCTTAGCCTATTATTCTTCCATTTTGTATTACTTGACTGGTATTTCATCACCCTGCAAAGGATATGATTTGTGAGGGGATTCCATCTTGTAGCTACAATTTTTCTTGCACTCATACTCCATAGGTTAGTCTGTCATTTTATTTCTAGGTAGTGTTACTTGTTGGCTTTCTGGCCACTTTGTTGTAGACTCTCCTGCTGTAACACATTGTTGTAATTTGGTTTTAGAGATTTCTTTTTGTCCTGTGAGCCACCATTTGTATGCTCTTCTTCTACACACTCGGTTGTAGTTGGATTTGTGAGCCTGCGTTTGACACTCTTATGCCTACATTAATTATACATCACACCACCACGTCATCATTGATCCGGCACGCTAATCACATACAATTAGGGTACATACACCTCAGTTCAGTTCCTTGAACCATCATGGTCAGATCCATATTCAACGTCATTAACCACCTTTGAAAGCCATATACTGTCTCTGATTTAGATTCTTGTCAATTCAAACCTACCTTGTTCATCTCCCCGTCTAGCCCCATGGTTGGTGCACCTCCTAACCCCTTTTAGGGGGGATGGTTGATATTGGGCTTGTGTCCATTCCACCCATCATTTAGGGTCTCCCTTCTACTAGACTGATAGGTACTGGTTCTAGTGGTCCCTTTAACACTGCACACACTGTTACTAGTCCACTACCCACTAGTGGTTGCCCCACCCCAACCACCGTGGTTCCTACCATACCACCATTAATGCATGGGGTAAATGGCCCTTCCACATCAATTCCAAATATTCCTACCATCCCAGTGACTACTCCTATTGTCGAAATTCAACCTTACCCACCCCCATTTAGCCATGGGAACTACTTTTCTGCTGGCATCGACACCTTTGTTGGCCCTTCCTGGTCCACTCTTCATTCTAGTATACCTTTCATGGATAGTTTCAACCTGCCTAATTTGACATGGTTGACCAATGAACCAATTTGTCATCACCCATTATGGCCTCCCATACCTACCAAAATCCCCTCAGACATCCCTAAGTTTGAGGGAAAGATGAGATAAGACCCCCAAAACCATATTAGGTCATTCCACTTATGGTGTTCATGTAACAAAATAGTGGATGATTCTATCTAATTGTGGTTATTCCACTGAACACTCACATGTGTTGTGGACAAATGGTATATCGAATTGCCTCATGCCACCTACCCAGTTTTTCCCTCGTTATCCTTAATGTTTCTCTAGTACTTTCAGTTACCCCTTTGATATGATGAGGGTATGTAAATTCTATTATCATGTAGACAAAAAATAGCTACCCATATCATGAATCATATCCATGAATGGCGTCGTCATTGTATCTTGTGTAAGATCTAGTTAGATGATAAAATTTTCCTAGATTGGTTTCTTAAAACCTTAATCCCCCTGATTTCCAAGGACGTTGCATACTAAGTGCCCATAAACTGAGGAGGAATCCATCCTGAAGGCACACCAGTTTGATCTCATCTATGTCCAATCGGGTTATCTATATACCATTATACCTAATGCTCCTCATGTCTAGATACGTTATGGGAATCCCATGACGCTGATGGATTCACTGGCTCTATTACTTAGCATCCCCACTTTTACACAACCTCTCCTTTGATGCCACCCCATTTTAGTAACACCGCTATAGTTTCCCAACCATGCTATTCCCCTGATTTTTCATGCGTAATGACTAAGTATGGAGCCATACCTTCCTATGTGCCTCTTGCACCAGTTTGTCACATTCACAGACCAAATTTCTTGACACACTCATGTAATGGCCATATGGACGAATTTGCATCTCCCCAACTGCTCCTTCCTATTACCCACCACCCATGCAACCTACTCCAGCTCCGGTCCTGCCTCCTCCTACTCCTCAAGGACAAGTCTACGCAAAACAAAACCTCCCTAATCAGCTCGCCCCTAATAAAAAAAAGGTCAAGGAAGATGTCAAAGAGGTAGGAATAGGGGAAAGAACCAACCTCAAGGAGGTGGACAATAACCCAACCCTTTGAACAATAACAGATCCAACCCCCTTGCATAAGATCCCCATAATCCCCTTGGACCCGAGAAGACCCACAATTACGGACTAACCATCTGCGTGCCATTTTTAACACTTGTGACCATTATACACATCAATGTCCTCATATGAATTATGTTTTCCATTTACTCCAAACTAATAATCAATGTGGCCCCAATGCGGTTGCTCCAGATCCAATGAACCCAATGCCACTGGGTCCTCCACCCATGATGTTGCAAAACCCCTTACCAAATCAAGAAATGGTTTCCACCCAGCCCTTTCTACCACAAACCCACGTGCCAAATTCTATAGGTCAACCCATCGATCTTGGTTTCCATCACTGCATGACTTTATCATCTGACGTCAACCTACAAAATCAACCAATCCGGTATGGATCCACCACAAAAACCATTAACCCCTCTACAGAATATACCTCCTCCACTCCTGATATGTCATTACATTAGCCGAGACCCCCCATGGACAGGAATACCAATATCCCTCGGTCCTGACCCTTTTCATCACATCGTAAACAACTCCACTACTAGAGCCGCACTTAACTACCATATTGTTGATGACTTGGCCTAGTTTCCCTCAGCCATGTATTCTTTTCAAGTTCTTAAAAACTGTCCTTCGCAATGCAAAGCATTGTTATCCACGTTAGGTGTCGTCAATCCCTCTGAGTATAGGTTTATCTTGCTCGACCGAGATAAAGGAGAACCCTGGATGCCATCATCTGTTTCCTTCCACATTTTGGTCACGATTCATAATTTGATCATTCATCAATGCCTCATCGATGAAGGGGAATCCACCTGTGTCATGTCAACCTTTGTTTGGAAGAAACTCGGATCCCCAACCCTTCAACTTTCTTCCACTTCTCTTTGCACCTATGATGGTCATGTTTCTCAACCCCAATGCATCCTCATGAATGTCCCTGTTGATTTAGCTGGAAAAACAATGTTGATTGACATTGAGTTTGTCAATTCCCAACTTGATTACAACCTCCTCATAGGACGTAGTTATATGTATGCAATGGGAGCTTTTTCCTCTACCGTCTTTCGACTCCTGATGTTCCCCCATGAAAGGAATATCATGACCATCGACCAACTGATGTACTATGATCCAAAGGGACCAGCCACACTAGAACACATCCTCCCAACTATCGACACTACTATCGACAACATGTCCATACCTTCCCTGTCTGCAGTTGGCTTGGGCTTATTTTCCAATGCTCCTTTAACAGACACCTTTTTGTCCTTACTGCCTCTTCCTTCTCCGACCGATATATCTTATTTGTGCACTATCACATACTGTAGCATTATTACTTCATAGCAACCTTAGTCGCAACCTCAACCATAGACCTTAGTGAATTATTTTGGTTTATTCCCTATACATATGATTCTCTTCCTTTTCCACCTTTTGGCATCGTGGGTAATCCCTTCATGGCTACTCTCAACTTGCATGGCTTCACTTTGGGTATTCCCATGTGGTACATAGATCAACCTACCCCTCCCCTGACTCCCCAGATCATGTTGACTCCCGTTCAACCTATTGAGATGATGTCATACCCACCTCCTGGTACAAAAACGACTGCTTCTGTCTCTACTAATGTCCCCCCTCCTTCCACTAAGACTGGGGGCAAGACACCCAAAAAAATGGTAGAACCACGTCCTCCTCCTGCACGTTCTTTATGCGATGTCCAAGGACATGTGACACAGAATCGTCATGATTCTCCTATCCTTCGCACCCAGATGCACACTATAGTCGAGATCAGTGATGCTACAGTTGTCAACATACACACCATACCTGCGGTTAAGAACAACTTGGTCTGAACCAACCACCCATGTGTAGTTTTTTTCCTATATCTTCATTATTCATACCATTTCCCAAACTTGCTTAAGTACTGGTAACTCCTCAGTGACCTTTGCAAGCTCTCCCATGAGTCCAAAATTAGTGTCCTCGAGGAGATACACCCCCCAACCTGTTCCTCGGACACCAAGAACACCATTTATATGATCTATACTTCCAGTAATCCTTCCTCCTCATCGATCATGAAATATCCCCCTGATCTATCTCAGCACTGCTTTCATGAAAATGGAGAGATCCTTGAAACCACCATTGGTTTTACCCCATTTCACTCTGTCCATGGTGTGGAATCAGTTCTTCCCATTGAATGATAGATTTCATTGCTCTGCCTTGTCGTCGAACTTCTACCTGATACTTCACCATTACAAAAACTACTAATTATTATTGAACAAATCGATGAGGACTGTCATGCTTCTCATCAAATTATTGAAGCGTCAAAGACCCGGTCGAAGTCCCATTATGACTCCCAGATCTACCTGCACACCTTTAGAGAGGGGGGGCTAGTTTTTATTTACGATCAAGCCCATGATAAGACTAGAAAATGGAATTTCGAATCCATATGGTATGGCCCTTATGTCATACATTGATGTCTCAGAAAGGAGGCATATCTCCTCGCTGACTCTAATGTTCACCTCTTGAATAATCCCTGCAACGGGCTCTACTTCAAGAGGTCATATGCCTGAAGTCACTCACCATGCATACCCTTGTATCATAGTTTTTTTTCTTGTTTTACATCATTTTTTCGGTGAGTCTCATAGTTTGTTTCACTGGTTTCAACAAATGGATCCTACCTCACCTTGCTATGTTGGTTTTGTTGACAGTGCAAGTAGATGGTCTCCTAATCTTTCCTCAGCTGCATGGGTCATTATTCTCGGTCACATGAGTTGATCCATATCGACAAAATGTGTGTTGGTTTTGCTACAAACAAGCATGATGAGTATGACAGTGTCGCTGATATCCTAACCTCCTCCCTTTACTTGGGTATTCATCTCCTTGATGTCTTCCTAGAATCCTAGCTGCTTGTCTCCCAGTTGAATAACTGCTACCGGGTACACAATCCTTGCCTCTTTAGAAAGTTTCTGTGCATTAGACACTTGGTTAGAAATTTCAAATCCATTTCATTCATGTATGTTCCTAGAAGTCTCAATAGTGTAGTATACCAAATGGATAATGACGTTCTCAAGTGGCACATCAATTATTGCATATAGGAAATTAACTGCATCACACATCATCATATAGTCATACATACATATGTCATTTACATCATATAGGCATAATCATAATAGAGAATCATAAAAAGCCATAAAAATTCAAAAAGGTGCATCCACATGCATATATATCATAAATATCATGTTCAGTACAAAATGAGAATATCTACAGAATTTCTCAACTGATCATACACATCATACAAAATTCCCCATGCTCAAATGCATTGGGGGTAGTATCACAAGCTGCTAGTCTAAGTCATCCTCCTATGAATCTATGTCCTCCTTTGTGTCATCCTCCTCATTGAGTCTCTCCTCCTCCATCGGCACACCACCTTGTGCTTCCTCTCTGACATACTCAGCAGTAACTGCAATCCTGCTCGTGAGAGAGATCCACTCTAGAGGATTTATGTAGCACACAGTGATCAGATCATCATCTAGGTACTTCAACCCATCGTAGGTGACCCCCTCCATCAACCTCTCTATGTCAAACCATAGTGAATCAAATGTCACACTCTACCACCTCCTCTACCCATGAGTGGTTGGCTCTAACCCCTCCACCCTGCCCCTGCACCGGTGGTACCCCGCTGGAGGGTACGGTCCCATGTCTGCACATGCACATAGTATGTAATTTGTATATATCACACACGTGATCTAGCTACCACAATTATAGTCAACTATATATGAATGCAACCGCAAAGCATTATGTATACGTACTGTTAGGTCTACAAACCTGTCCTAGAGATTGAGGCATCTATAGATCTCCCCGGTAGTCCATACTCACGTATGGATAATCCTCTATGAGAATAGGAAATTGTTGCCACTATGAAAAAATATCCCCAGTGAAGAAACGACCTACTAGATTGCCTCCCTCCCTACTGATTTTCAGGCCATTTCCTAGAGTCACCTTGATTTGCGTGCCACCACGTGAATCAAAACTTGAATGTATCAGCATGTTCACAAGCCATCCGCTCCATCCATACTGCAAACTTGGCCTTATTTTTCCGCCATCCATTGTCCCACAAGTAGGCCCTACCAGTGTTACATTGTTATTCATATTAACCATGTTCACAACATCACCCCTTTTGGTACACTGATCACTTCCTCCTTTCTTGAATGACCATTATATAGTTTGTGTTAAGCTCTATTCTAACTCCTAAAAGAATGAAAATATTTCCAAGCATTCTTTCTTCCTTTCATGCTTGTTAAAGTATTTGAAAGGGTGTCTATGTGGCCTCATTTATCTCTGTTTTCAGATTACGTAGACTATTTAAAGAAAAGGACCACCCTAGCACCTTCCAACTATGAATGTTTCCCTTTGTATCATTTTATGCTTTGTCAAACATTGGGATCGTACTATACGAAAAAGCTCATTTATGGGTTGTATTTAAGCTCTTTTCCATCCCTCTCATAAAGAAAATATTGTCGAGCAAACTTAGTTTCATTCTTGGTCATAAAAGTATTTGAATGACTATGAAATTAGTTTAGGTTTAACCTTTTTTGGCCTGGTTGGACTACCTATGGAAAAGAAGTCTCTCTGCCCCTTTCAGCTGGGGGATCTCTCCTTTGTACACTTTTATCCTTTTTCGGACTTAGGAGACTACCGTACGAAAAAGAGACCCATTGGATTCTTCTTCTTGTTTTCAGAATCTCTAAACATGAAAACACCATCAAGCATTTACATGAGACCCATTGGATTCTTCTTCTTCTTTTCAAAATCTCTAAACATGAAAACACCATCGAGCATTTACCATATTGGGATCGACAAAAATCCAAGATATAGTATCGTATTGAGCATACTTCTATCCCTTCTTTTTTCTCCTTAAACTATGAAGAAGGACTAAATGGTGTCTCTAGGAACCCACACATATTACCTATTGTCTGACATTATGGCAGCACTCCCCCATTGGGTCTCCTTTTTTCAGAGTACTCTGCAATGAGTCTCCCTTGGATCACATGGATATTACTAGTCCAAGTATTTCCCCTAGTATTTCCCATTGTAGTTATCTCCCCAGTTTTAGAGCTATGATCCCTTTCCCATGAGTCAGTATCATTTACTACCAGGTCATCTCTATTGTCATACTCTGAAATACTCTAAACAAAGGAAGTTTGAGTCCCCTATAATCCCCTACCCATGTTACCCATTCAGTGTTTGAGACCCCTGGCTGTTCCACATCTCTATTTGTTTCCCTCTCACTTCTATCAAGGAAACCTCATTGCCTTGATAGTTTTAGGTCTCCCTCTATTGATTTCAACACATATATTCCAAATGATAGACCCATAGGTCCATATATCTTGGTTTCATCCACCCCATGGATGAGTTCCTTCGACCACTTTAAAGGAGTCCTTAGTTCCTTTCAGGTTGGTTGTGTCTCACATGCTCAACGTCAGCTACACTATCACACTATTTATATTTGTACAGAGTATTGGTTCCTTCACTATTTTTTCGAATACCCTGGTTGTCACCTGATTCTAACACATTGGTGAGTCTATTCTTAGGACCGATACAGTTTCATGTCCCTTGTGATTTCTTGGTTGTGTTGGTGACAGTTTTCGAAATCTCTTTAGTTTCATGCTTCTGTGTATTTACAGTAATTGATGTTGTTTATTGTACCTCATAGATTCTAACTTTTAGTCATTGAGTCCATATAGATGTCTACACTTCCATATTTAGTAGATAATTAGTTATTGTGATATTTCATTCTATGAGAATTCCATTGTTCTTATGTCCCAGTTCTTCATATCTTCATATCAGTATTTGTATTCAACCTCCCATTAAGGCTACAATTATGTACTACCAATTGTATCTATGTATTTATCGACTCCCATTGTTTGAGTCTTGATCACCATTTTATATTGAGACATTGTTACGAGCATGGTTATGCTTGCCTCATCCATATACATGTTTGAGATTATATGTACCTCATCCATTTTTTAGAAGAAATACAAACCAAAAGCCACTGCAGTTGAGCATTTATTGTGATTTATCCCCACTCTCTCCAAAAAGGACCAAAAACCCTAAAAATGAGAATGGGTCAAAAACCATAGATAAATACCATGCGTCATTACCATGGGTCAAAAACCCTTGTACCATCATATAAATACACTGTGAAGCTCCCACCAAAAACACTCTTAGTCACGCTTTTGAATATTTGTCATCCATTCATTCATTCTTGATCCTTTCATCATTATCATCACACTTCGTCGTATCATTCCCACATTGTACATTGAACTCGCTCCATACCCATTTGGATACATTCCCCCTATTTGACAACCATTAGTGGAGTAGACTAGAGACCTAAACTCTAGATCCACGGGACCATTTCCTCGAACGGTTGAAGCAGCCCACTTCAAAGAAAGGTATACCTATTGTTGTTATTTGCTTTTAGTTAGAAAATAAAATCAAAATTATAAAAAAATATTTCTGTTATTTCTTATTGTCATTTATTATTGTAAGATGAGGTTGAAAGACACTTCACACCATTGAACTCTACCCTATGATCTGGTTGATCTAGGGTAGGTGCTTTTGCACGTAGTAAGGGAGAAATCCCCACTACATTTGAATTGAAAGAAAGAGTACTAGGACGGGTTTCTAGGGAGAGTTGGTATCTAAAGGTAACCTCGGTTTTTCGGAGCGGGAGGATACCGATTCAAAGTATGATGGGTTCCATATTGAAAAATATGGATTCATGTGGTATGAGGGGATGATGTATATTCCTAAAAAAGGTGATATCAGGGAAATAATCCTTAGAGAGGCCAATAAAGAAAATAACTGTGCACATCTAGGAGTGAAGAAGATATATGTTGACATGAAGAAGCTCTTATTTTGGCTAGGTATGAAGGGAGATGTAGTGGATTTTGTTTCAAAGTGCCTCGAGTGTCAATTGGTTAAGGCATATCACCATCACCCATTTGATCTCTTACAACCTCATGATATTCATATGAATAAATGGGAAGTCATTTCTGTGGAATTCGTTGTCGAATTGCAACTTACATCCTTTAGACACAATTCTATATTACTGGTGGTCAACAAATTGACCAAAAGCACCCACTTCAATCCAATCAAAGACACTTATGATGTGACGGATGTGGCAAGGGTATTTATAAATTAGATTTTATGTCTTCATGGAGTTCCAAAGAAGATAATTTCTGACATAGACCCTAAGTTTACTTTCAAATTTTGGACAAGCATGTAGTCAACATTAGGGAGACAGTTGCACTTAATCTCATCTTATCACCTTGAGATAGATGGACAGATAGAGAGGGTAAATCAAGTGATGGAGGACATGGTTAGGATGTATGTTATGGATCATGAGACACAGTGGAAAAAATATATTCCTCTAGTGGAGCTTTCATACAACAAAAACCATCACATCTTCATTGGCATGCCTCCATATCAAGTGTTGTATGGGAGAGCATGCAGGATATCACTCAGTTGGGGCATGTTAGAGGAAATTGGTTTAATTGGGTCTAAATTGATTGAGGAAATGGAGGAACAAGGGGTACATATTAGGCAGCGGTTAAATGAAGTGCAGGATAGGAAAAATAGTTATGCTTATCCAAACAGATCCAATAGAAGTAATGAGGCAGAGGATCAAGTATCTATTCGTATCAGACCAAATAAAATTACCATTTGGTTTGGAAAGGGGACTAAGTTGTCACCTTGCTTAATGTTACCACTTAAGTTGTGCTTAGTATTTTTTTATCAAGTGAGCTTGGTGAACTGAACAAAGATGATTTTTTCGGACTTCAGAAGACCTTCGGAAGTGCTTCTTGGAAGTGCTTTTTGTACTATATCACATGTTCATACCGCATAGGGGAATTGTAATAAAATATTCTAGCATGATAGTGTCTGTAAAAGACTCAGTCTCTTAGACTTTATTTTTCAATCCAATCAGCCTAGGGTGTTTTTTCCCTTTGGTTATTATTGGTTGTTGAACAAATGACTGATAATTTCTGAGTTTTTCACTCAATACCTCCAAATTTGGGGTGGTCGGCTTGGCATTTAGGCCTATTGAGGTTATTAGATTCTATGTGTCAATGTATAAACATGCTAGGCATTATGGTCGAGTCATATGAACATGTCTAAGTGCCACTAGGTTTTTAATTTTTTAATTTTTTTTAATTTTAATTTTTCCACAAAACTTAGGCTATTTTTTAATAGTCTAATTAGAAAAATTGGTTTTGTAATAAAAGAGGGCTCGGAAATCAGTTTCAGTCATGGGGGTGCTCATTTTCAAGCTCAGAGTGCCATGTAAACCCATAGACCCACTTTTTCTAAGTTTTGAGTGATTTTTCCATCACTCAGGTCAAAAATCCCTAAAAATCAAATATTAATTACTTAATTGATAAATTAATTAAATAATGGAGAAAACCCCAAATCCTAAATCATTGGGATTTGCTCCGATTTGACTGAAATCAGTCTCATCGGCTTGGGATTGACTCAATCTGACCATCCCTTGATAGAAGGAGGTGATCTGGGCTGAACAAAGAGTACATTTATGCATGCAATCTTGGGAATTGCACCCTCCCTCTCTCCTCCACACGTGCGGGCTCATCTGGATGAGTTTTGGTGCATGCTTCAGTTAGCAGGTTGAGGTGTCAGTTAGATGAGCTCTCCGATTGACAGTTGCACTCAGTGAGAATTAGATTGGACTTATATAGACTCAGATCAGGCTTAGATTCACTCCACATACAGCTGCAGTCTCTCTCTCCTTGGGAGTTGCACCTCCCCTGGGCTAGATCTCATGTTATTGTTATAAATAAAGCTCAATTTCCCTCTTCCAAGCTAGTTAGAACTGGGATTGAGGTGTTGTTGCTATTGTACTATTGTTATTATTCATTTGAAATAAAAAGAAGCATTGGAGGCAAGATGGTGTCATGTTATTGTGTGTGTGGATCAGCATTGCCATGTTTTACCGAGGTAACCTATATCTATGTTCATAACTTGCTTATTATTTGTGGATCCATTCCTAAAGATTGATAATAAGTTTATTATGATCTTGATAGGGAAGGAATTTTTTAATAAGTTTATTTTCCATCTCTTTCATTTTTATGCATGTTTAGAGATCTAGATTCAACATGTTTTATAAGTTTATATGCATGCTATTCTGAAATCTCTGTTTATGTATTAACTAGATCTCACAAGCATTTTGGAAAGTATTTAGATTAAGTTGCAGGTTCCTAGCTTGGAGAGGGTGCTAATATATTTTGCTTCCTCACTTTCTCCAACAATTTCTCAAAGGCATAGTCCCTCGACATTCTACCGGAAAGCTCCACGGTTGATCTTCAAGGCTTCCAGCACTCTTTCTCTCTCTTCCTCCTTCAAAAAATCAAATTTTACCTGGTTACTTTGTTACAAGCTTTGTCATTATTCAGATATATCAGATAAACTTAAAACTTACATATATCTGTTATTTCAAGGCTAATAATATAGATCTCATTCCTAAAATGTTTCATAAAGCATTCTAGATCTAGTTTAGGGAAATCGTCCGTTTTGCATGCTAATTTAAAGAGAATCCGTAGGTTGCATGCATTAGATTTATTTTTATGTTTTAAAAATTATTAAATCCAGAAATCACTGCATATTTCATTGGCTTCCCAAACATAAATTCTAGATCCCAAGGAAATCTTGCTTTCCTTGGTTCCTGTTTCACCGTTTCAGCTAGTTTTAACTTAGTTTTGTTTGGTTTAAAGTAAGCTGACCCAAAGGTACTTTAAAAGTGATTTTGGGAATATTTTTTTTAATATTCTTGCTTTATTTTAGCAGGAATAACAGAAAGAGAAGAATCTGCTGTTCGAAAGTGGCTTTGGGATCATCCAAATCCCCCCAGGGGTCTCCCTTTTGACTATAATTTTAAATTTTGGGAAGATTGTAAGATCTTGGTTTCATCCTATATAAGAAACAAGAGGATTCAGATAATTTTACTGACATTGTAACAGCAAATAATAAAAAATTTCTTCGAATAGGCTCTTTCGAGCCCATTCCCCATCCCCCCTTGGGGATTCGCGCCTTTTTTGTCATTTTTTGCATTGTCTTATTTTTGTTCACTTTAGAATAGTTTCATTCATGTATAATAACATGATTTGATTCCTTTATCATATATTCCATATTTCAGTATCAAATTAACTTGAATACTTACCCCACGACTTCCTGATTGACCTGCAAGGGGAAAGACATGCGTGGTAGAAATAATTACAATAACCGGTAGTTTGCTTATTTTATTTTGCTGCTTATATTTTATTTCTGTAAGTGATTGTTCTAAAATAAACCCCCTCCTTGATTCCCCAATTGAGGTCCACTTCGACCGAAATAAGTTCCTGGAGGGTTTTTCTTTCTAAGAAAACACATCCTTTAAAACTCACTAAAATCGACAAGATTCCAGTGTGTATGCTCTGCACTTGGATGTGGTTCATCCAATCAGTTCAAGCTATATCAAAAGCAACACAAGTGACTATTTTAATTATTTTTCACCTTCCCCAATCAACCGCCATCAGGCGAAAATCCAATGCCTCGATAAAACCGTAAACGATGGAAAAATACCCAAAGGAAGCGGTAACTCCTGAAAAGTGACCTCAAGGCACTGATCTCTGTTACATATTTGGAAGTATTATGAACACAATATCAAAGACTCCATTCAGCCCACATATTCCTTGCGGGTAGCCATGAAGGTTTATTTTTGGACATACTCCAAGCACCCCTCCGGTATATCTAGAGCCCCTCCTCATCTAATTTTAATCCACTCATATTTCACCTTAACTTAAAACGTACCAAGAGGCAATTTCAAAACATTCACTCCAATCACATGCAAGTACTTTGATAATTTTCATGACTCCATTTTTAAGGCACTGGTTCTATGTTTAAATCTTTTGATATATATATATTGTGTGTCAACATTGTGCTTTCTTGTGCTAATTTTGTTATCTTGTCATCTATGGTTATTAATGTTTAATTTCAAACTCCTAAACAACTAATTCAGTTTAACATCATCACACTAAATAATTTTTCCTCGGTAACTTAATAGGGTCTACCCCCCATGGCTTCGTTAGGAGTTGAGCCTAAACGAAGGATTCAAGAACAAGGTGACAGCCTTGAATCGAGACTTGCCCCCAAGGACACACCTAGAGGCTTGAATATTTCTGCCATGTCCCCCCCAAGGTGTGTGAAAGGAGGAAACACTTCATAGGGCCATTTGATATTCTTGAGAGAATCAGACCAATTTCTTATCTCCTTGAAATGCTACCCCTCTTGCACAAGACTTGTAATATACTTCATGCTTCTATTTTACGACACTACATAGCTGATGAAACTCACAAAATTCATTGGAAGGAATTTCAGGTCTCTAATGAGGGAACCTTCACAGTCAAACCATTACATACACCGGATCGTAGGTTTCGACAACTCCATATTCTCCATGTGGACCAAGTTAAGGTCCAATGGGACAGGTATAGCCCAAGATCAGCCACCTGGGAGAACGTAGAGACCATGCATCGATATTGATAAATTCCATGAACCATATATCTACAAGCCAAAATCAAAGCTATCTGAAAAGAAGGATGCAATGGAATTATCAATTCAATGTAAACTGAACAAGGGATTCATTACAGAAATTTCACATAAATCGTACAAGTATTGCTCAAATAATCATTACATAAATCTTAATTAATTAATCAGTAATACAATGGTCATACAATAAATATAATTCAAATAATGTGGATAAGATTCGATATCACCAACTCAAACTGAGTGGTTTTATAAATCGACGTGGAAACAATCATAGTCAGAGCTCACTAGTTTAACTCCAGACAACTAATTCAGTTCACTATTAGTTAACTAATGAGGCAGGTGGAAAAAGGCGCCAAACTCCCTTAAATCATGGAAAATGGTGCTAATATGACTTTTAGCGAACTAATTGGTGGTTATCATAACATAAGTGATCATGATTGACTACCTACCATAGACCATTGAAGGTGACTGCTGGTGGAGCTCAAAGTGGGTTCCTATAATGTAGGGATTGATCCCTAGGGATCCTAAACTTATGCAATTAGGTGCAGTAAGTGGAAGATGAACCTTAGGTGTGTCCCTCATGCACTAGTCAGTGATGAAGACCTCCTAATCTAGGAAAAATGAATAAAATAGACTATGTGGGAAAAGGGACGATTAATTAATCCTAACACCACCCCTTAATCCTAACTTTGGACAACATGGACCCTGGAAACTGGGCCAAAAGTCACCCATACAATATAAATGAAATAAAATAATGCTTAATAAATAAGTGAAATGGGGAAAAACTCATGGTAACCCCCCCGTCCAAATAAGTAGGAAACCATGAAATCAACTTCCAAACTTAAGAGAAAAAATTCTCTTTGAGCAAAAACTTGTGGAAAAATTTCTGCAATCTCCAACTCAGTGGAGTAGTAATGCAGAATATTGGTTCTTCTATGCATCATCATCCTAGGATTGTGCATGTGATATTTTTAAATTTCTTCTGATCTGATGAATGTTTCCTTCGTCTCTTCTATCTGGAGGAAGAGTGGTATGATCCAATTTGTTCTTGGGTAAGCCCAATTGTTGATCAATACTTACCATCATGTATCATCTCTCTCAAAGTTTTTTGAATCATTATGAAGGTATTGAAACTATGTGGGAGAGTGAAACATGTTCATTATGATACTTGGACCTTGTTCCTCTTCTGTCATCTCGATTCCCAGCAACATTCTCAGCTGCTTTAATGAGATTTTGGGCCCATTTAGGCCTCTTATTTGGAATAGGTGTTGGATCTGGATCTATATTCTCTTGAGGTTCAATCTCAACATCAAGATCATGTTGATCGTGTTCCTCATCTGCTGAATCTGAATCATTAGACAATACCTCATCATCAAATGGAAATGAAATATATTTTATACCTTTATCTACTTCGAATGATAGATGATCTTGTATTGTAACTGAGTATGGCATAGAGTGTGAGAATTCATATTCTTTGAAGGAATGGATTGCAACACCCTTCACTATAATCTTCCCAGTTGAGATATCCACTGAGGCAAGAGAAAATACCACTCACTTTGGTGGTCCAATATGTGTCATTTGATATACAGATAACAAATTTGTTGCAAGAGAGGGCACATAGAGCACATTTTTGAACTCTTAATGTTGGATTTTAATAGAACCTCTCCCTACAGTTGGGATTTATGAATCATCCCCCATATGAATGCTAGGTCCTCTTGAGATATCCAGAAAAATGAATGATTCTTTGGAAGTAACTATGTGGCTGGATGCTCTTGAATCAATCAGATAAGTCTTTGAACAAGAGAATTTTGTTTTCAAGGCATGGGAACTCTCATGTTCTTTTGTCAGATGTCCAGCTTCAGAATTTTTTGTGCCTTGATATAGGAAAATGTTGTTTTATTCAAGGATTCTTGACAGCTATTCAATGGTCTTATTCATGCACTAACTCTCTGGATGAAAACCTCTCATACAGTAGGAGCATTTAGCTTTATTAAATTCCATGTTCTTGTTCTTATTTGAACCCGAGGTTCCATCAGAAGGATTATGCTTCTCCTTTGACTTCAAATCAGCATTCTAAATATCCTTTCCTATTTTCATCCCTTTATATTGCACATTCCCCGACTCTGCAACTAAGATATCCTGATTCTTGGAGGTATTTTATCACTCCCATCTGAATCAATTTGTCTTGCTCTTATATCAATGACTTTGCAAATGCATCTGAAGAAGGAATTTTTCAATTTGCGATGGATACTCTTCCATACTGGAATGTGGATACAAATACTGAGAATAATAATCCAAGGTTGATCATAATTGATAGTACAAGGTTGCGATCCTTCCTCTCTATCCAACATTACTTGCATTGCAAGACTAGGCCTTTGTATTTCGAGAAGAACTACTGAATTGTCTCAAAGTTATTGGTCTGGAGTGCAATGAGCCCATTCTTCGGAATATGGCCTCTTAGCTCATCTTGTTTTCCAAACTAATATTCAATACTATCTCATACTTCCTTTGGAGTTCTGAGTCCCTCAAGGTGGAACAATAGTTCCCTTGAGATGTGGATGCACACGAATCCAAAGCCTTCATCTACCCTAATCAAAAACTTGGATTTCTCAACATATTGTTGGGGCTCTACTTCTTTTCCCATTTTCATTCTATATTGGAATTTGTTGCACAAGGATATCTACATATCTTTCGTCCAATCAGTGTGATTGAAGAGTGTAAGGATCCGAGGTGAAAGAGAAGTTGAATTATCCATTTCATTGTATGTTGATCAACAAATTTTCAAGATCTACGTAGGTACCTACAAAAAATCACTGCAAAAAAATTAAATTCACAAACATATGTTAGTTCAAACCTTTCCACCTAGACATGTGCACTTTTTCAGAGTCCATCACACCTAGAGATACTTCTATGCACACAATCCAGAGGGAGAAATGCAAAGATTCCAAGAATTATGTGGAAACTTAGATTCTTCTGGTGCAAGCATGGAGGTTTCTAAGCTTTGTTGATAGAATGAACATAGGCTCTGATACCATGTTAAATTTCATGAAACATAGATCTACAAGACAAAATGAGAGCTACCTGAAAAGAATGGTGTAGTGGAATTATCAAATCAATGTAAACTGAACAAGGGATTCCTGATAGAAATTTCACATAAATCGAACATTTACTACTCAAATAATCATTACATCAATATTAATTAATTAATCAGTAATACAATGGTCATACAATAAATAGAATTCAAATATTGTGGAAGATTTGAATTCACCAACTCAAACTGACTAGTTTGCTAACTTAGTGTGGAAATAAGCTCAACTGGAGCTCACTAGTTTAACTCCGGACTACTAATTCAGTTCACAATGAGTTAACTAATGAGTTAGGTCGACAAAAGGCACCACACTCCCTTAAATCAGGGAAATTGGTGCTAGGATGAATGGAAATGAAATAACTGGTGGTTATTAGAACATAACTGATCATGATTGACTACCTACCGCAAACAACTAAAGGTGACTGCTGGTGGCACTTAAAGTGGGTTCCTATAATGTAGGGATTGATCCCTAGGGATCCTAAACTTATGCAATCAGGTGCAATAAGTGGCATATGACCCTTAGGCGTGTCCCCCATACAGTAGTGGGTGATGAAGACCTCCTAAGCTAGGAAAAATGAATCAAAGACTCTGTGTGGGTAAAGGGAGGATTAATTAATCCTAACATAGATTTCTCCACACTGTTTTGACATAACTTTGGCATGAAGTTTCCCAAAGGGTGGTTGTACGTAAAACCCCATATTTTGACTAGGAATGTTTTTCAGATAGACCTACTACACTTTATCTTCTTATTATTTGTTGGACGTAGCTAGACTGAGTAAACTATATTTTTTTGTACATTAGACTTGATTATATGTTGCTGTTCTGCTTATGTTGATACCATGATTATGATGATTAGGATGTTATTATATTATGTAATTATGATGTTGTAGTTATCATAAGATTCCCTTATTTCATACTGATAGTGTATGTTAATTGTAATCCTTGATGAAATGTGATATATATGATGTGGTACATGGATACCAACCTATGATGTGATCGATTTTAATTGTTTTACATGATGAAATAAAATGATGCTAACAATATGGATAAGATAATGATCGAATGGAAATATTTCTTATAAATTTAATGGTTACAAAGTAATAACTAACAGGACACAAGGGCTATGTGACAGCCAAGCACTTGATATGAATGTGGTATAAGAACCTGTTATACAATAAACCTTAACAACCAAAAGTGATGATATGATGACATAGACCAATAATATCTATAGAAGCAGAGTATGAGTTGATAAGGGTATAGACCTAGTATGTTGAGAGGGATGGATGTATTTTCCATCCTATGATTCTTTGATACCCAAGGTTATGGGAGGGGCATACCAAGACACACTCCCCATGCTATTGTGATGCCGACAGTCAAATTCCTGCTAGGAGAGGCTATATTTTTTGTTCAATAGAGGCTATCTCTCTCAGGTTCTTATGTGATCAGGTCGGTGATGTTGTCGTCCACTTCTATACTAGTAGAGGAAGGATAGGGAGGATACAAGCGTAGGTTAAGATCGAAGGATGTGTTAATTAGTATTGTTGAGGGTTGGGTATTCCTTAATACTGAGTTAGAGTTTGTAGGTATCCTTCCCTGTATTGATTGGTTAAGTTAATAACAACATAAAGATAAGGATAGGAAAACTCAATTGGGTAATTGTTACAATAGTTAATGATGTTAAAGTAATTATGTTATATGTATGCTTGTCTACCTAGTACTTACTTGGAAGATTATTAGTATTAGTTAGTAGGTATACACATAAAATAAGACATTTTTATTATAGTACATATATGACCTGTGCATACACTAGCCATGCATGCACACTTTACACATGTGTGCTAGTAGCGATATACAAATAGCTTCCATGTTAAATAATTGTTTAAGCCATTGTGAATAACTAAGTTAATTATGCAATGATCCAATAAATATAATGAACATTTAAGTTATTAAGAACATGTCAACATTGTAATAAATAATTGATTGAGTATCATCCATTAAAAATTGTCGTACGAGAATTGTTGTAAATAATATAATGGTATTGTTTAATTGTTAATCCCTCAAGGATGCTTTGTTTATAAGAACAATGGTACTGTGTTGGTGTTAGTATATTCATGTGATAAACAAATGTTAAAAAAATATTTTAACTAGTTCACCATCTATTACTGTTTAATTATTATTTTATTATTATTATTACTTAATTAATATTATTTAATAAAATTAATATTATTGTCTTAACGATTATGATATAAAAAAAGGTAAAAAGATTGATTAATAAATTATTAGTAGGGAAGTCTTTTCCATGTCAAAATTTGAAGGAATATTATAATAATGGTCTAAATTAAGGGATGTGATGGAGCAATTTTTAAATATTATTTATTTGATATGACTCTTTGAATTCAATTACAAGATAAGTTGTTTTGTCAGATCATATTTCTTTTGGTAAACCATTAATACATATCCTCTCCAATTTAAAAAAAAATCAACTAGTAAATATTATTTAATCTCAACCATACTTAATACAAAAGAGTGACTAGGACTAACAATTATTAAACTAGGTCTCGAATAGAGAACACTTAGATGACATTTCATGAAATAATAAATAATTGTACAGTCACCATTTAAAGCATAATTAATTTACAATAATGACATGGATATACTTGAGGCAATAAGAGTATAAATATAATACTATATTGTAACTTGCAGTAATAAGCCAAGAGAGGATTGAATGGTTTTGGGTTCTCGAAAAGTGGGTGAAAGGCAGTGGAGTAAGTCAGAAGGTTTTGGGGAGGAGGGAAAATGTATGTATGGAAGTGTGAAGGGAGGAGAAGAGGTTGTATTTTCTTGGGAGAAATTGGAAGGAAATGGGGGCGTTGTACTAAAGGGGAAACAAGTTTGGAACGAAGGGAAAATTCTTATGGATTATCGGTCTATAGGGTTGGGGCCTAGGAAATTCGTTGATTTCCTAGGGCCAACATGACAAGAGCTGGTCGATAGGGTGTTTTATCATTTTTGGGAGTGCCTAAGTGGTCAAAAGGGAGCTACTTAGGGGAAACTAAAGGAGTAATTTACAACATATGGAAACCAAGGTATTCTACTTGTTAATATGAAAATTTTACATGTTTTTATTATTTTAATGGTTGACATAATTAAATATTAGAAATTAACAATTATATGCAAAACAAATTCCTAATTGTGTTAGAAATTCTAGAATGTTATGATATGAGTGTGAAAAATATAAATAGTCAAGAACAAAAATATATTTTGATGTAAAACAGAATGTGTATTAAACTTAATCTTAGCTCTAAATGATATTTTGTACATAGGATGTAACCTTGTTGGTAGATCTAGTTCCCTCTCCTAGAAGAAGGGAACTACAAATCCTATGCATCCAATGAACCAAAATAGCCTCTTTGTGACATCCTAAAGTTTTCCCCTAGACATACTATGTATATAAACTATATTTTGGTTAATTCATAGGTGTGAACCTATGAATGATGTAAGGCATCATAAACTATGATACTTTATCAAAGTGGAATGTTGTTTTAAATATTTCTAACAACTTGATATGGGACAAATAGGGTTAAAAGGGGACGAAGCTTATTAGGGGTTTAGGACTTATGAGAATAATAAAAGTTTAAAAAGAGAAAATATAAATAATATATTTAATAATGGAGAGTTTATATAATTGTGAGGAAATGAAAGATAAACTCTAATTGCTTCTCAAAAATCTTTATTTTTTATTTTTGAGACTGATTATTCATTGAAGGCTGCTAAGCTATGTTGATTATTCTGATGGAAAATAACTCTATTCTCTCCTTTTTAATTTCCTCTCTAATCATAACCTTCAAAACCTTAAAAAGAGAGAGAAAGCCCTCCTTTTAAGATATTCTAAAGAAGATAAGAATAGAAGGTAGATGGAGGATCTTCCAAAGGAAAAGATACCTTTTTTTTCCCAAAACGTTCTGGCCTGGATTGCTATTTGAGTACTAAGAGTAAGTTTATTCTAGTTGTGTGTCATGGAAAGAGAGAATTCCCAAAAGAGGAAGCTTATGCAAACAAGGGAATTCATAATGATGAGTAAAGCAAACCTGATGGAAGCATCTACTTACAAACAAGAATTTCACAACAAATAACCCTAAGTCTAGACTACTAGTAAGCTTGGTTCATCTTGTGGGTGATGTCTACAAAGGTTGAAATATATTGAATAGTTGCATATATCTACGGTAGGGTGGAATTGGATAGTCCCATATCAAGTTTCCTGAAAGGTTTTTAGATAATTTATTTAAGTTGTTGATGTTACATTCTTGTTTATAATGCTACCTATCATATGGTTGGAGTTGAGGCCACCAACATACTAGGGGTATAAAGACTGATATATAATTCTCTGCAAGTAAGGATTTAAACAAGATTTCAAGGGTTATCAATGTTGTGAAGCCTTCGATATGGATGTCCTACTTCTCTCCTCCAAGGTTCTCATCCTCCAAGCTCTGCACCAAAGGTAGATCACAGCTAGGGAAAAGGTGGGGGGAATGAGAGTCACAATTTCACCAGAATAAGAATATCAAAGGCTAAGTCCCCTTTCATGGACCCTTATCCCTCTCTTATATAGAAATATAAAGAGTTAGGGTCGAGGATAGGCTAGTTACAATCAAAGAGGGAAATCCAAAACCACCCAAACCACCCAAATTTAGAGAATTTTATATTTTTTTACCACTACAAGATATATACATGGGTTTCCCACTGACAACTCGTGTATACAAAGTTGAAATATGCTGGTTTCCCACTGAAAACTCACATATGGGTTAGAAAACAAAATTTACAAGGAATTTCCAAGAGTTTTAAGGAGTTGGTTTGTTCTAGAAGTTGTTCCTTAGTCCAATACCTTTACAATGGTCCAAAAAAGACATTAAACATAATTAAAGAACACCTAATATATCCCTTCCAAAAGCATGTGTCCTTTGAGTGACTAACAATAACTTTCAATGAAGTGACGTCATGTAACAAACCATGTAAATGTCGTCATGGATGGAGAAGTTCTATTTTGGGATATAAAAGATGACCCCTAATGTATGAGGTTAGAGGGTGAGATGATAAATGAAATACAATATAAATAGGGATGGTTGAGTCATGGATTCAAAGAAACTGGAGAATCCAAGATCATAGGCTCGAATGAAGCTACCTGAAAGAGAGATAAATTTACTGCGTTTTGTTAGATTTTTATCTCGACGTTTCGAACCACAAAGTAGGGTTCATCATCAAGAGAAAGTATCTTGGGTTGAAATAGGTAAGGGTTTATTTGTTTTAATAATAAATGTAACAGTTTTTATAATCTTTAAGGTTATTCACCAACCTATAAATTTCAATATGGATAGTTAAAATTTTAAGTTTTAATTTAATTTTTTTTTAAATTTTAAATTTGTTTTTATAAAGTTTACTATTTAAGATTTTTAAGTTTTAAACTATAAAACTATTTATAAAGTTTAAAATTTTATTTATTATTTTTTTAAATTTTTTATCTATGGTTTAAATTTTTTTTTTATATATGGTTTAAAAGTTATTTAATCTTTTTATTATAAAAAGAAATGAAGTTTTTTGTTATAATTTAACAAATTATTAATGAAATATTTTAATTTTTTAAAATTATTTAAGGAAAGTTTTCTAGGATAGTATTAGAATTTTTTATGAGATTTTGATTTTAGGTAATATATTAATAAAATCTTAATATATTTTAAGTTGTAATTAGCTTCATTAATATATTGTATGTTAGTTTTTTTAGAAATGTGAATTTTTTTAAGGTTGTTTTTCTTTTTATAATTAATTAAAACGTTTTACATAGTTGCTTAATATTATTAAATTGTCATTAGCTAGGGAAGGGTTTTTTTGTTAATTTTGAGTGTGTGTTATAGTTTTTTTAAGGTGGCGGATAATAGGGCCCCAGCATTCATTTAGTTTAAGGCCATCATATTTATTTAGGATTGAGGGGAATTTTTCTATTTCTATAGCTTCTCTAATTTTTCTCCTCTTGTAGTGATCTTCCCTGGCGATAAGTTTTGTTCCTTCAATCCGTATGTGGTGGCGAGAATGGTGAGCATGTTCGGCTAGAGCTGATTTTTGGTGTCGATCATGTATGATGTCTGTCGAGTGTTCTTTGAGCCTCGTCTGAATAAAGCGTCCAGTTTCACCAATATATGGGATCTCACAGGAGCAGGGAATACTGTAAACACTTTTTTGTTTTAAAGGTTCTATTGGGTCTTTGGAGGAGTCCAGCATTCTTCCTACTGAGTTTGGAGGATAAAAAATTACCTTAATGTTTATTTTACGGAGAATCCTAGCGACAACGTCCGTTGTTCCTTTTATGTAAGGAAGAGTGATTTTGGTTCCATCCATGTTTTTTATTTGTTTTTGCGACTTGTTAAGCACTCTCTGGATGACCTTCCTAATTTGATTTATATTGTATCCATTTATTAAGAAGGCTTCCAATAAATGGTCTAATTCCTGGTTAAGGTGGTCTTTGTCTGAAATTCTAATGGCCCTGGTTACCAAAGTGTTTAAAACACCTGACTTTTGTGTAGGAAGATGGTGTGAGTCTGCGTGTAGGTACCTATCAGTATGAGTTTTCTTCCTATAAACTTGGTGGCCTAGGGTTCCTCCATTTCTTTTTGTTATAAGAACATCTAAGAAAGGAATTTGGTTATCTTTTTCTACCTCCATAGTGAATTTAATATGTTCTGATCGATTGTTCAGATGTTCCAAAAACGCATCCAGACTTTCTTTACCGTGTGGCCAGTTTATGTTGGTGTCATCCACAAACCTTTTCCACCACTTTGGTTTTAATGGGAATGACTCAATGGCAGATTTTTCAAAAGCTTCCATGTACAGGTTGGCCACCACAGGGGAGAGAGGAGACCCCATCGCGACTCCTTCAACTTGTTCATATAACACCCCTTTAAAGCTAAAGAAAGTGGATTTTAAACAGATTCTAACAAGAATTTCTGTTTCTTCATCCGTCACCTCTCTTACTACTCTAAGAGCATCATCAACTGGGATTTTTGTAAAAAGGGAAACAACGTCAAAGCTTACTAAGATATCGCCTTCTTCTACTTTAAATTCTTTTATTTCATTTACCATGTGAGTAGAGTCTTTTATGTAAGAGGGAGTTTGACCTACAAACACCTTTAACTTTTTAGCAAGAAATTTATCCAACTGGTAGGTGGGGGAATTTATGGTGTTTACTATATGGAGAATAGGAACACCATCTTTGTGAATTTTAGGTAAGCCGTAGATCTGAGGTATCAATGCGTCTTTTGGAATTAATTTCTTTTTGAAGTTTTCATCAAGAGTGGAATTTTTAATAGTTTTTGTAACTTCATTTATGATCTTCTTCGTGGGATATTTGTCCATCTTCCTGTAGCTTCCGCTTGTTGATAAATGGTCAAGCATTTTTCTGTCATAATCTATTCTATTCAGAATGACAGTGGCGTTTCCTTTGTCCGCTCTTAGTACAATGATGTTCTCATTATTTTTTATGTTTTTTAAGGCTGTCTTCTCGTCAAGTGAAAGGTTGCTCCTAGGTGGTTTTGCTTTTCTAATGGCCACCGCGCATTCTAGCCTTGCGTCTTCAGCCTGGGTCTCCGGCATATTATAAATCGCGTCCTCAACCCTGCACGCAATATCTTCTATCGGTATTCTATTGGGTGCAACGGCAAAGTTTAGCCCACGCTCCAAAACTTTCATATGCTCGTCATTCAACGTGAAGGTGGACAGGTTGACCACACACGTTTTCTCCTTCTCAGTGCGCGCCGTCTATGGTTTTTGAGTAGTCAGCAATTTGTTGAATTTGATTTTGTGTCTTAATTCCAACTATGAGGATAAACGCTCCATTCTTTGTGCCGATGCTACCTCCACCCTAGACCAGATATCAGGTCGCAACTTGTTGGCGAGATCCATATGCAGTTTGTAGAGGCAGCCCGAGATACTGTTGATGGCCCTGCGAGTTCGTTTCAGTTCAGCTCAGACTAAGGCTGCGCTAGCTAGCTCAAATATTTTTTGGTTCTTCTTTTTTAGGGTGTGGTTTATTACTGCAAAACTCGGTATTATTTGGTTGTCACGGCAATTTTTAAGGAAGTCGAGGTTTGTTAGATTTCTTACCAATTTAACCCGTAATTTCTCAAAGGATCTTAGGTTGTCCAGCGCATCCCTTCCATGGAGGGATTGAATTAAGCTGTTCATGATACTATGCAGTGGGTATCTTTAAGAGAATGAGGAAAACTACGTTTCGTTAGATTTTTATCTCGACGTTTCCCCTCAAACCTGAATAGAGATGATGGCCTTAAACTAAATGAATGCTGGCGCCCTATTATCCGCCACCTTAAAAAAACTATAACACACACTCAAAATTAACAAAAAAACCCTTCCCTAGCTAATGACAATTTAATAATATTAAGCAACTATGTAAAACGTTTTAATTAGTTATAAAAAGAAAAACAACCTTAAAAAAATTCACATTTCTAAAAAAACCAACCTACAATATATTAACGAAGCTAATTACAACTTAAAATATATTAAGATTTTATTAATATATTACCTAAAATCAAAATCTCATAAAAAATTCTAATACTATCCTAGAAAACTTTCCTTAAATAATTTTAAAAAATTAAAATATTTCATTAATAATTTGTTAAATTATAATCAAAAACTTCATTTCTTTTTATAATAAAAAAATTAAATAACTTTTAAACCATATATACAAAAAAAACTTTTAAACCATACATAACAACTTTAAAAAATAATAAATAAAATTTTAAACTTTATAAATAGTTTTATAGTCTAAAACTTAAAAATCTTAAATAGTAAACTTTATAAAAACAAATTTAAAATTTAAAAAAAAAATTAAATTAAAACTTAAAATTTTAACTATCCATATTGAAATTTATAGGTCGGTGAATAACCTTAAAGATTATAAAAACTATTACATTTATTATTAAAACAAATAAACCCTTACCTATTTCAACCCAAGATACTTTCTCCTGATGATGAACCCTACTTTGTGGTTCGAAACGTCGAGATAAAAATCTAACGAAACGCAGTTTTCCTCCTTCTCTTAAAGATACACACTGTCTAGTATCATGAACAGAGAGATAAATGTCAGACAAAACTGATCCCTATGGAATACATGTCCATATACAAGTGATCACCATAAAGATACAAGGTGGATCCAACATGTGTATAACTGATGTAACTATCATGGATGTGCAATATGCAAAAATGCGCCATGTAAAATATAGAAGATTCATGGCCACAAATGAACAATGTGGATCCATGCTCAATAATCGATCATAACCACAAAAATAGAAGGTGGATCTATATGAAGTTTTACAAAGGTCTTACACAACTCGAACAATAGAAAAAGTGATTATGATACTGTTAGCCCAAGGTCTTCAATCCAAACCTCCCAAGGGTATGAATCCTAAACATGTGAATAAAGGATTATGCATCAAACATGGAGGCAATAGTTTGACTACCGGTCATTGATGAGAATCGTTAGCAAAAATGAGGGAAACCACCATTAATGAAAATGGTCCCAAAGGTACTTAGTACATTATAACATATGCAAATAAGTTGTCTTGAAGTTGAACACCTAAAGAATCCATCGAGTAAGAGACATTAAGGTATTCTCTATACCCAATAGCAAGAGAAACTGCTACTGATGACTGCAGTCCCCAAGGTACTATCATAAAATATAAACCTCATTCCCAGAGAAAGATATGTTGAAGTTGATAGGAAGAGATCTGTTGGAAGGAAGGAATTAAGGCATATTCCATCATCCAACACAATGAAAATCAAAGACTGATTTGATTTGGAATTGGGACAAAGTTTTGAAATAAGCACCCCCGAAGACTTGATGCAATGAACTAATACTAGGGAGTGGCAAACAAAAAAGGTAAAGGAAACTACATAATGGTCGGAAAATGTTTTATCCTTGAATAATGAGCGCAGAACAATAGTGACTGTTAGAGCTGATTTTACCACACATGGTGAATCACACTTTTATGGCCTTCCCTGTCCCTCTACAGACTCCTTAGACCCCATGGACCATTTTTGTACCTTTGATGTTTCCAATATCATCCCTAAAAACATGCAAAAATTGCCATACACGACTTTTAATCCCTTTTTCACGTATATATGCGGATTTGACCCTTAAACCCGCGTACATCGGGATGTGTGCAAAAGGCCAGATTCTTTTGGGGTTTTCTTTGATGTGGGTCTGACTCACTTGTCTCCTAGCCTTCCATATGACTTGAGATCGCTCGGATTCGACCTTTCATTACCCCACTGAAGAGGTATATAAGGAACCCTTTGGATACATTGAAGGCATGAGGAATTGAAGAGCAAGAAAACTATAGTCCATTGTTGTCGGAGCTTATACTTGAGTCTGCATCCCTTTGTCCCTTGGAGCAATTTTGTGTTCTTCCCAAGCTTTCCTTTTGCTTGTGAGCTTGCTATCGAGAGATGGAGGATTGAAGTGGTGGAGGCCCAAGTGGGGGATTCAGTTTCTTCGATTCGCAGACATGCCGACAAAGGTTTTCTCTATTGTAATCTCTCTTTTATATTAATAGAAATATCTTTTCCTATCCAATAATGTGTATTTGAATGAATATTTGATCCATGGATGATTTCAAATGCTTATATGTTATTGATTATATATGCTAGAGTAGGTCTAACACAATTATATATAGCATGCTTAGCTTGTTTATTGAATGTTGATGAAGCAATTTATCAATTCAAGTTGGATTTGGAAAGCTCAACGGGGATCTACATCAACCGTCCGGAATAAGGTACGAATCGAGATCCTTTAGTGTTAGATGTTTGGTTTCTCTTGCATATAGGAAAGGATTGATTTCTGGAATCAAGATGTCTATTGTGGTACCCCAAGCCATAGGAATTTCTCTCCGTAACAGAATTGGTGACTCCACTGGGGATGTTCCTTGTTTTTCTTTGGGGTTTAGGGCACAATGTGCTTGATATTCTTCACTTGCTCTTTGTTTCTCCTTGTTTCTGAGTTGCATTTTATAGTATGTTCATGCATTGATACTCCCATTTATTGGTTTGACCCTTGGCCTACGTTTTACCACTGTCTTCTCTATATACGCAGGTTTTTGGCCAAAAGTCGCGTACATACATAGATTTTTGGCCAAAAGTCACGTATACACGCAGGTTTTTGGCCAAAATCTACGTATACATGCAACTTTTTGGCCAAAATTCGTGTATATATGCAGCTGTTCTTTAAGGAGTCGCGTACATCCTCCGTTTTGGTGAGTTTGATGTTGTGGGAATTTGTTGGGGGGGTTGTGAGTGTGGTTGGGTCTTCCTTGGGTCTGATGTTGTCTGTTGGATGCTTCTTTTGTGACCAGAGACCACTTTTTCATTGATTTTTCTTTGAAATTATTTTTAGTCATTTATCCTTTTTGTTTTTCCATTAGTGCATTACTCTTTTATGTCTCGGTGTCTTATTGGGCTTGTGTTTTATACTTGCTGTAGAGACTGAGAGTTTTAGATGACTTTTATTGCATTTTTCATTCTTTTATATTGAAAAATGCAAGATAGTTGCATCTTAGATATGTATTTGAGGAGGTACTTGCATTGGATTGCTTGGATGAGAGTTTTATTTAGGTTTTCATATAGAAAGTATTGCATTGGCATTCGAAAAGGAATGTATATTTATGCATCTCATGTAGTGGCATACCCTATTTTTCATTTGACAAAGATTGCACTTAGCATTGTTTGTTATGGTGTGCACTTTCATTTCACTGCTAAGTCTTCATATCACTAGTTACATGGCCATTTCCCTTTGAGTAATCACAGCCCATTAAAATCAACGCATAATTTAAAATGAACTATACATTTTTATTTTATAGGGTTCACCAAAAAAATTAGGTTTTAGGGTCTTGGAATAGTTCATTATGAGTAAATTCTCCAAGACCACTAAACGAAACATTTATGTGTCTGTCTAGATGAGAGTGTGAAATTCCTTTATATAATTAGTGTTTCTCAGGATCCTCCTCTTACAAGGGAGTTAAGCACGAGGCAGTGTGAGTAGTTATTGATTGGGATGACCCCTAGTCATAACTAAGTAGCACCAGAGATATTTCTAGGATTGTATTCGTATCTGGGGGCTCTTTCGAGAGTTTCTGGCTTTGCTACCCTGCCCATATGGTCGATCCAGCCTGCAATTGTCCGCCTGAGCATTGATTATATTGAGGTGACCTTAGTTTCCTTACCTAGGTATCACACGGGGTACTTGCATAGGTTATTCTGTAGGTGTCTCGGCCAGGTAGAGGTCGGATAGCACAATCGCTTTATGCGTTGAAGCTGAGGGCCACTATAATTGGTTACATACCTTTGCTTGTAGTGTATGGGAGTTTCAAGCCTCTCCTAGGCGAGACATACCTGCTGCATTCAAGAGCTAAAATATCCTCCCCTTGTTTTGCTTGTATTTTGGCTGTATATTTTCTTAGGAGTGTGCTCTTCATGCGCTAGTTTTCCTTTGGGATCACAGTTACTTGAGTATATTTATTCTCTCTTGAGTTTGGGTCCTTTTATTTTTGGCATGCTCGGTATCCTATCACCCGTCCTTGGTCCTAGTACAGACCTTGGTGTCGGACTTGGGGGCATCACAGCCCCTTACTGTGCTCATTGATTTGGGAATGGTAATATTCCATCCTCTACTCCATTTGTGGAGTATTTTTATTCCCTTCGCTCGGTCTTTACACCGGTGGGCACCCTCACAGGGGTGGTAGTGGATACGTGAACATTGGGTCTACACTTTACATTCCTTTTTATGGCCCATCGTCCACCGCACTATTTCCTTTGAATTTATTTGTCATGATCATTCCTCCCTATTCCCTATAGTTTGGATTCTTTATTGACTATTTTGGGTTGTTTTGGACTAATATGGTTGTCATGTAGGATCCTTTTTTTATACACTCTCTTCAAGGTTTTGACCCATTCGTGCCTATCACATGTATCATGTCTAAACTGGCATATAGGTTAGGATTTCACATCCGCTTTCATTTTGCATGACCTTATGACTGTTTCATCTTAACCTTAGGTATGAACCCATTCCATGGTATCGCGGAACCTTCATGCTACTGTTAGAAGTGGTACTATGTGAATGGTAGAGCTTTCCTATACATCGATGTCCTAGTTAGCTCCCTTTTTCAATTGGTACCCATGCTGTGAGTCCTCTCTTAGGTCTGGGAGTCCCTTTTTAGTCCCTCCATGTCCTTGAGCAAGAGCCTCATACTCCTCTTGAACTTTATGCCGGTGTTTCCCCAGGACTCCCTTATGTCAAGTTGTAATTGCATTATCATGAGCTTTGCATGCCTCATTGAGCCTTATGCCGGCTTCCATAACTTTGAGTATCATCCATACATCCCGATGTCTCATGTCTAGCCATGCAGAGCCATTTTATATATCCTTTGCAGCTTGATTCCCTATTTTTATCGGGAGGGGACTTTCCCTCGAGCGTTGCTATCCTACACATGTGTCCTTGCATTGAGCATAGGTATGTTCTGCTACTTGGAACTAGTTTGTTTTCCTATTTGACACTCGTCTCCTCCTAGTCTGTAACTTTAAATCAATTTTATTATTTTTCAAGCTTTTCAAATATTTGAAAAAGTACAAAAAAAATAAAAAACCAAAAATCCAGACAAGAAAAGATGTTATCTTTGGCAGCAGTCGAGTCGTGTCACCTTTGAACAGAGCACTGTATATCACATCCGTTGGTTGGGTTAATAGTTTGACTTGAGAAGCTGTACTCGTTTATCTGAGTTTATCTCCACTGAATGGTTAAGCTTCCAGTCCCTATGGAGCCTCTGTCGATGCCTCTTGTGTCACAGAGATGTCCTAGTTTTGTATATCAAGTCTATGCTACCTACATTCAGTCACCATTCACCTTTATGCTCTTGTTCAAAGTAATTTTAAACCCGAGTCGGCCATTCCTCAGTTATCTTGACTTTGCATGTCGGCCATTCCCGGTACAGTTACTGGTTCGTGCACCTTATGATCGAGTCCTTCCACATTAGACAAATTTGTTGAGTACCTCATGTTGGATGATGGGGGGTGCCTTAATTCCCTCCTTCCAGTGGATTTCATCCCATCGAATTCAGATCATTTATTTTGGGATAGGAATAGAGTCATTTTTGAGTGCCTTGAGACTTGCAGTCATCAGTGGCAGGTTCTCTCGCCATCGACAGTTTTTGGGAATACATCAATGTCCCCTGATCGATGGATTCTCTCAATTGTTCGACCTCAACACACTTATTCACACTTGTTAGTTTGCACTCTAGTACCTTGATTCCCATTTTCATTATCGATGGGTGATCTTGTGTCTGTTAACGATATACATCAATGACCGGTAATCAAATGATGGACTACTATGTTTGACCTCGACACCTCTATTCACATAGTAGGACATGTACTTGTAGTGGTTTGTGTAGAATACCTTCCATATTGGTGGCATCTCTTATATGCTACCTCCTTGATCGTGCCAGTGTTCATGAGATTTCATCTCTCGTGACTTGATTCCAGTATATGTCAGACATTTCCAGCCATTATGGAGATCTTGATCCATTATATATCTTCAACATTCAGGGAGATCATGATCCTTTGTATATCTTCATCATGGAGATTATGATCTATTTATATTGTACGTGGCTATGACCACACATGTCATATTGTATCATGCCTATTCATGGCCATTGTACTCTTATGTATCTGGGACTGATGTATCTACTTGCAGTTATATCCATAGCTTTATCATTGTATTGTACTGATTGGATGGCTATTTCTACCAGTGGGTTCTTCATCACTTCACTTCTGGGATGGACTTATAATGTATTTCGGCCATTGTATAACCCCTCTAATCTCACACATTAGGGGGCATTTGTTACAGCTGATTTTACCACACATGGTGAATCACACTTTTATGGCCTTCCCTGTCCCTTTGCAGACTCCTTAGACCCCATGGACCATTTTTGTATCTTTGATGTTTCTAAAATAATCCCAAAAAACATACAAAAATTGCCATACGCGAATTTTAATCCCTTTCTTGCGTATATACGTGGATTTGACCCTTAAACCCACGTACATCGGGATGTGTGAAAAAGGCCAAATTATTTTGGAGTTTTCCTTGATGTGGATCTGACTCACTTATCTCCTGGCCTTTCATATGCCTTGAGATCGCTCGGATTCGACCTTTCATGACCCCACTGAAGAGCTATATAAGGAACCCTTTGGATACATTGAAGGCATGAGGAATTGAAGAGAAAGAAAACTATAGTCCATTGTTGTCAGAGCTTATACTTGAGTCTGCATCCCTTTGTCCCTTAGAGCACTTTTGTGTTCTTCCCAAGCTTGCCTTTTGATTGTGAGCTTGCTATCGAGAGATGGAGGATTGAAGTGGTGGAGGCCCAAGTGGGGGACTTAGTTTCTTCAATTCGCAGACGTGCCGACAGAGGTTGTCTCTATTGTAATCTCTGTTTTATATTAATAGAAATATCTTTTCCTATGCAATAATGTATATTTGAATGAATATTTGATCCATGGATTATTTCAAATGCTTATATGTTATTGATTAAATATGCTAGAGTAGGTCTAACACAATTATATATAGCATGCTTGCCTTTTTTATTGAATGTTGAGGAAGCAATTTATCAATTAAAGCTGGAGTTGGAAAGCTCAACGAGGATCTACATCAACCGTCTGGAATAAGGTACGAATCGAGATCCTTTAGTGTTAGATATTTGGTTTCTGTTGCATATAGGAAAGGATTGATTTCTGGATTCAAGTTGTCTATAGTGGTACCCCAAGCCATAGGAATTTCTCTCCGTAACAGTGACTTAGGTATCTATTGACACAAAGGGACCAATGATACAAATATGCAATGTAGGAGACATTGACAGTTTCTCCATATAATTAGAAATGTAACCAACTGGAGGAGTGAAAACTATGATATCAGGATTAATCCTAAGGCCAAAAACTAGAACCCAACTATTGATAGACTCAATACTGATGCTTTGTTCCAGGAGAGAAGAATTGATTCCATGGTATAAAATACATTTGAATGAAATTCCCCTTCCTTCTTTCTTGTAAAGGTTTAATGAATCCAAGAAAGAAAACTCAGAACCATATTCATTGTTGGAAATCCCGAAGAAGAGAGATAAGAATGCTTGATAAAGCATTGATCTGTGGATTTTATGAGACCGAATTAGTATATGCTTGGCAGAGTTTTCACAATTTGAGTATGAAAACGCCAAAGAAGACTATAGGGGGTTTCTTTTTTGTAAAGTTAGTCTCTTGAGTCATAAAAAGTATAAAGCAATCCAAAGGACAACTCTCTTAGCTTCCTAGGAACTAGGGAATACCTTTTTCATGTTTAGTTTACAAGGTCAGAAATAGGGGTAAAATATCACCAAACCAATGCTCCTTCAAAAGAAAGAATGTAGCCTTAGTTTAAGCAGTGAGAAGGAAGGAAAGGTCACTCAGGATGTTCCATTTATTTACGAGTATGGGGCAGCCAACAGTAAAATCGATGCTTTGTACTGAGTTTTAACGAGCATGACAATGACATAAATAACGTTGGAAATATTTTTCATAGTTTAATCCAGAGCACGAAAATAAAAAAGTGAGCTCAAACAGGTTCCTTTTTTGTAAATTTAGTCTTCGAGGCCCAAAAAAGAGATAAACCTATACCTATAAATACTCTTCTATCCAGATTCAACTAGAGTATTCATTTTTTATAAGTAATCCACATGGTCTAGAAAAGGGTTCAACTCATACCAATAGGGATGATCTTTCATTTCATTAGGAGAGTTTGAAATAACAAGTAACTCGACAATCTAGTCATATTTAAGGAGTCATACCAGGGCTTCAAGATAACTCCATACCTTTTCCATAAAGTTTTAACAAGCCTAGAATGCTAAAACTCATGGACTCCTTTTTTTTTAACTATCTCAAAGGAAAGCTAAAAGAATTCTCTAAATGCGAGGAGACAAGTGTGAGGTGCATGTGAAACTAGTTCCTAGCACAATGAATATACCTAAGCAGGGAACATAAGCAAGATAAGGACCCTCAGGGAGTGTGTCCTCCAGGTAAAAGGTGCCAAGTTGCAATGACATAATGATACAAGGATAAGAGACAATGATAGTAGAGATGAGGGATTATATAAGGAGCTAAAAGTGTGGAATCCGACATCAGGCTCATAAGCATGAGCAAGGTTAATGCAAATGTGGTTACATCTTGAACAAAAAGGTGAGACCAGTAAGTAGTGGTGAATCCAACTAAGAATAATGTCTCCAAGAAACAACAGTATCAAGATCATTTTCAGAAGAAGAGATCCGATACAGGTCACTTGGTAGAAAAATTTTCAATTTTGTTATCTTCCCAAAAAGGTATAGCAAAGGCATAATCGGCCAAAGAGGACTCTATAATGCCAAGTCCCGAGGATTTGTAATCAAGAAGATAAACTTCAAGAGGAAAGCTAAATTTGATAAAGGGAAAGGAGTCTACAGGGACATATTCGACGTTATGGGAGTCAACAATTTTACAAGAAGAGTTGAACTCATCAGGATCACCGACTTGCTGCTCTACGAGAAATTCCAAAAACTAACAGTGTCAGAGCTTGAGGATCGATCATCCAAAGTATCAGATTCAATAAGCAAGTTAGGGTTGGATTTAACTACAACTGAGTCAACATCTAAGAGAAGGTCAGACTGCAACATAGAATCTAAGAAAAATTCATCGAAAGCAAGTAGATTGTCCCAGATAGAACACATGTTTAAACATTCAACTTGATCAATAGGGTGGAGAGCGGGCTCCAACATTCCTATGGGATAAATCAACCGATCAATTGTTGGGACTGATTAACAAGAAGGTAAGCATGAATACAGATTCTTCTTCTTAGTATAAATTGGATACGAGGTATATGAGGCCACATAATTCACCCGTGGCAGGGTAGTGTCTACCAAAAATTGGGAATTTATAAAGGATATACTTGGTCTATAGTTGGGTCGGGAGCGGGATCAACGAATTCCATCTAATAAATAGTGAAAATACTTTTTGTTGTGAGGAAAACACATAACACAAAAGAGTGTAGACACCACAAGTTTCATAGCATACACATAATCACTCCCAAGGAGCATATTAAAGTCCAGCGGGTCCTCTATAACCATAAAATCAACTAAGACGGTCTTCAAACCCAAAGTAATAGGTGCTTGAGTAAGAACTCCCAAAGTTTGTCTAAGTCTTCTAGAAAATTCTAGCGACTGATTACCAGTCGACACGAGTTTGGGAGATCCCATACCTCTCCAAGCATGCAGAGATAAAATACTAACATAGGCTCGTTCATATACAATACAATGAGAAATCATGTAGTGTTCGACTTGGACTTTTATGTGGAAATGTTCATCCCAAGGAAGGGGTGGTTTAGATAGGCTATCCCAATCAAAGGAAGAAATTTGAGAGCTTGGTGGGGTTTCATTCAAAGTGAAGTGATCCCCCCCTTGTCTAGAAATTTCTGCACTAGTGGTGAAGAAAACATGAGTAGAAGATGTCTCGCTCTCAAATGAAGAGTGGGATTGATCGAAGATTGCACCGATTCAACCACTTGATGCGGATCACTCTCCGAAGGAAGAGTGGGATTTCCCAAAGAATAAATTGGTTCAACCACTCAGTGAGGGTCACTCTCTGAAGGAAGAGTGGGATTTCCAAAGATCGCATTGGTTCAACCACTTGATCAACCAAAAGGTTGAATAGGTTGTTGGAAAATTACAGGTTGTTTAGGAAGAGGATATCCTTGATACTCGGACCACACTCTTCATACCTCTGCAATAGCGAGGCATTGATGAGTAAGGTCATCACCCTCAAAAATATTACAAGGGAACGTAGGCTTGTGTCTTGAACAGTTGGTTTTCTCAATGATGTCACCATGAATTGCATTAGTTGGTTGTTTTCTCTCAGCATGACCTGTAGAGGCTAGGTAGTTACAGTCAACATGACTTGCATAGGTCGAGAAATTATAACTTATTGAAAAATTTAGGTTGAGTAATGGAAACTTATTGAATGATTTGATAAACTAACCTACTACCGAAACATTGAGTACTAATTTTGAATATCAAACAGAAGTCTCTCATAACCCTGAAACTCAAGCCTGTGCAGAATTAAAATATCTTGTTTTACAAGGACACAAACTGAATAAGAATAGCCTTAATTATCACCGTAAAAAAATGTTTAGAAGATGGTAAGGGGATATTTTTAGGAAATAATTTATCTTTTGATTTAGAATATATCGATAACTATCCAGTGTGCTCACAAGAATTTTATACAACTTTTTTTCCTCAATGTTTATTTTCTTCCAATTTTGAAGATGTAAAAAATACTATTGATGATGAATTAACCAAAATTGTGTCTCAATTTGATGATCTTTATGAAAGATGTATTTGTTTACAAGAGAATATTCGTGAGGAAAAGATTGCACATCATACATTAAAGGGATCAGGGAAAATTTCAAACACACTTTTTTTAAATCAAATTTGAGAAAAAGAATTAAGGGAAGAGAAAATCTCTTCACATGAATGTTCTAGGTTTTTATCTCATCAATCTATCACATCGTGTTAGAATATAATCCGTAGGGATTATATATTGTAAATAAATAAATAAATATGAATAGTAGGAAGCTGAAAAGGCTGGGCGGAAGGTGAAACACAACCGTCATATCATTTGTATAAATATATGCATTGGCATTGGAATAACATAGAATCGGGAGTTATACCTATCAGTGGTATCAGAGCTTGGCTGCCTGCCATAACTCCTGCTGCATTTCAGTCCTGCCATTCTGCTTGCCAGTCCATTGCCAGACTGCCTGCTCCATCAGTCTGCCATTTGCATGCGTTTCTCCTACCATCCTGCATTCTTCATTGTGTGCATTACTAGTCCAGGCCTGTGCTGTGCATTGAGAACTGTGTTCAGCTTGTGGTGTGTGGGCGTTCTCCTTGTGTGGAGGTAGAACGATTTCTTGCCATATTAGATGTGGATTGCATAATACCTAACCCTAACCTTAATTTTGCATTCCTTGTGAGGCTTCGACCTATGATTGCAGTGAGACTGCGTTGAGAAAGAATACCAGCGTTGGAGGAGTCGTGGAAGCTGTCTGCCTGAAGTTTTATTTGAAGACCGGTGATTGAAAATTGTTGGCTGAAGATTCACGCCTATCCCAAATTGCCTGACTATGTTGATGAACTTTATATGCTGCGTTGAGCTCAGTCCACTGTTGTTGCCTTCGTAATGTGTGAACCATTGACCTCTCATCAGTCAGGACCATGACCTCTCCTACATTGAGTCATTGCTTTGGAATATGTGTGGAGTTGGAACATGAAAAATCGTAGAGCTGTGGATTGACTATCCAGTGACTACAATGTTGGAATGTTGAATGAGCATTGATCTATTGATATATATTGCGTTGAGCGTGGACTGCATTCTGCGACTGCGTGGAGGATAAACAGATAAACAATTGCCCATCCTTCGTCATCGTAAACTGTGTTGCCTGAAAGTAAAAGTCGAGCAGTTGGCTGGCTATTGCATTCTTTTTATGATGGAAGGGGTTCATGCGCCCCCTTGAAGATTTTCTATTGTCTTCACGCTTCGGGTACACAGCGAAGATGAGAGTTACTCTTCACCTCTTCGTTCAGTAAGAGGACCCTAGAACTGCGAAGTATTTGCATTAATTTTCTCTATATTTCACAGCGTGCCATTGAAAGCTACGTTGAAGCTTGCTGAAGCCTGTGTGAAGCTTGATGAAGCATGCATGAAGGTATATATGCATTGAAGAACTGATATCGTTGAAGTGTCATGAGAATACCATCATGGAATATTGCCTCCTCCTTCATTTTATTGTAGGATCAGAGCAAACACCACTGACGCAACTGCAATGACGGTTTGGAACATGGTGTTATTACAATAATTGTTCTTGGCTTCTTGTTGAAGGATTTCAATTGTTGTGCGAATGAATTATGTAGATACTGTTTGATCCCTCCTCTAATTATATAACGTTGAACTCAATCGCTGGCTGCGCCACCTTGAGGATTTAAATATTTATCTCAGAACCAGCTTGGGCATTGACCTGTCGACAATAAAAACATATATAAAAGATGTGGAGAGTGACTGATATATAGTGCTACGTGGGGGAGATACAATGATTTGGAGATATAATGATGCATTCACTATGATAGATATGCTTACATGATATATGTTGTTGCTGCTTCTGTGATTGCGTTGGAGGCTGGTTGGTGGAGAGAAGTTACCTCTGGTGCCAATTTTTTGAGTGAACCCTAATTTTCTTGCTGAAGACTGGTGCATCCTCTCTAGGGTGGAAACCCTAATTTTTTTTCTGAGAGGAGCTGCCTGCCTGGACCTGCTTGCAAGTTCTTCAAGCTTCCTGCGTGGAGCTTCCTGCAAGTTCTTCAAGCTGCTGCAAGATATTTTGTTGATGTATTATTGTATTTGAAATGTAATTTTCATGCAATAGCACTCTAGAATTAATGATATAGAGCTATTGATAAGATGCAAAATTAATTGATAAGCTGCAAAATTATTTGTATAGGCTGCAGAATCATATTGTAATTTGTAAAGGGGAAGGAATCTAAACCTGCATCCCATATTTTTTCCAAGTATTCTGTAAGTTGCAAATTCCAGATTGAAAATGCACAATTTTGCATATATTGTTGGTGATGTCCTCACTGGCAAGGAAACATATCCAAAATGGTCTAGAAATATCAAGAAATCAAGCGAGCCTGTTGAAGAATCCCTTGACTTTGTTTAGAAAACAAAGAATCGGTCCAAAGACCCTTCCAAGGGAGATTGCAGCAAGAGAGGATGAGGAAGAAGAAACTTCAGAGGCAGAGGGGGCATAAACAAAAGATCAGATCTGCAATGCAAGCATTGTGGAAATACTGGGAACACATCAGATCAGTGTTGGGCTTCGTGGGACTCCATCAAAGACAAGCATAACCAGAAGAAAGATGCTAGTAAATCTTTTAATTCTGCTCATTGTATTGTTGCACATTGTAATCTTGGAATTAATGAAATGACATCACTTTCATCTTACAAAGATTGTTGGCTGCTTGATACTGGTGCAACATCACACATGACATTTAGAAAATATTGTTTTGAAGAACTTAATGAAACAATAGATGGCATAGTTTACTTTGCAGATAAGTCAAGTCTTAAACCAAAGGGAATGGGCACCATTCGACTGAAGATGCCTAGATTCCCTGATTTCTTGTTGAAGAATGTTGTTTATCTTCCAGAGTTGCAGAGAATCCTGCTGTCCTTGGTGGAGATTCGACAGCGAGGCCATTCCATCCACATGTTTGATGGAATTGTAGAAATAAGAAAGTCATCTGACAACCAAGTCATCATGACTGGATATGAAGATGGGAAGCTGCTGAAGCTAAAGGGTTCATCTGCAAGAGTTCAGAACTATGCCTACCTCTCTCAGCATGGAGAAGGTAATTTTTCATCTAGTTCATTGTGGCATGCAACATTTGGTCATCTAAATTATAACAGTATTCGTTTGTTGAGAAAGAATGGTGTATTTGGTTTTCCCACCATTCCCAAAGAGAAGAACAAATGTGATGCATGTATATTAGGGAAACATAGTAAGCTGCCATTCCATGAATCTAATTTTAGAGCAAGTAGGAAATTAGAATTAGTACATTCTGATTTATGTGGCCCAATGCCAACTCCTTAAGCAAATGGGAATAAGTATTTTATGACATTTGTTGATGACTGCTCAAGAATGTGTTGGATTTACTATTTAAAGACAAAATCAGAAGCATTTCAAACATTCAAATACTTTCATGCATTGATAGAAAAACAAGCACAATAAAAAATTGGTACACTTCGTACTGATAATGGGAAAGAATACACTTCAAATTTTTTTGAAAATTATCTTCGCCAACATGGAATTGCACATCAGACTACAGTTCCCTATAATCCTCAACAAAACGGTGTAGAAGAAAGAATGAATAGAACCATAATGAATATGGTTCGCTCAATGATTTTTTTCAAGAATGTAAAACTAATGTTTTCGGGTGATGCAGTAAAATGTGCAGACTATTTGAGAAATAGAAGTCCCTCAAATGCTCTTGATAACAAGACTCCACATGAAATGTGGTTTGGCCATCTCCCTTCAGTCAGGCATCTCAGAGTTTTTGGTTCCACCTGTTATGCCTTGATTCCAAAGGAGCAAAGAAACAAGCTTGGTGCTCGAAGCAGAAAATGTATTTTCCTGGGGTACGAAGAATACTCCAAGGCATACCATTTGTATGATGAGGTAAACAAGAAATTTGTTATTTCCAGAGATGTCATTTTTCTTGAGACTAATAAAAATGACCAGTCCATTGAGAGACAACTTGATCATTTGGAAAGTTATCCTCATCCAAAGACATATTCTAAAAATGAATATGAAATTTCAAACCTTGAAGGGGGGATTCCTATTTTGGATCAACCTTTGGAATTTCCATATGAAGAACCAACTTCCCCGCATGAAGAAGTTCCTGCTACTTCACCTGATCAAGAGATTCAACTGGATGACGTGATTGAGAGAATTGAAAGACTCTCAATCAATGATGAAGCACCACCAGCTGATCAACCAAGACCATAACGAAAGATTCCTCAATGGGCCACAAAGACACTTGAAAGTGTCCATCCGGATGAAGTTGGAAAGACAGGAACGAGAAGTTCGAAAAGACATGAAGATGGAGGAGGAGCAGATAATTCAGGTGATGACATGGATGTATCATTTGATTGTGAATTTAATTTATCTGCTAACTTTGAACCAACTTCCTTTGAAGAAGCTTCTACTTGAGTTGAGTGGAAAGAAGCTATGCAGAATGAGTATGATGCACTCATAAAGAATGGAACTTGGAAGCTAGTTGACCCTCCAGTTGGAACCAAACCAATTGGCTGCAAGTGGGTGTACAAGAACAAATACAGATCAGATGGCTCACTTGACAAGCACAAATAAAGGCTTGTAGCAAAAGGCTATGCACAGAAGGAATGAATTGACTTTGAAGAAACGTTCTCTCCTACAGCAAAATGGGCTACCATCCGAACCTTACTCTCTTTAGCTGCTCAGAAAGGGCGGAAAGTTCATCAAATGGATGTGAAGACTTCTTTCTTGAATGGAGACTTGAAAGAGAATGTCTTCATGTCTCAGCCAGAAGGCTTTGTTGTGAAAGGAAAAGAACAAAAGGTATGCAAGCTTGTCAAATCCTTGTATGGCCTAAAACAAGCGCCTCACGCATGGTATGAAAAGTTAACCGAGCATCTTTTGAAGTTAAATTTTGAACATTTTGATCTTGATTATGCAACACTGTTTATAAAGAAAGTTGGAAGATCTGTTGTGTATCTTGTGGTGTACGTAGATGATCTTTTGATGACAGGGAACAATGAGAGCTATATAGCATCCATAAAGAAAGATTTGAAAAAGATCTTTGAAATGACAGATATGGGACATCTCCACTATTACTTAGGAATTGAAGTCACTCAACATCCTAAGTACATATTCCTATCTCAGAAAAAATATGTTGGAGAACTACTAAACAAATTTTGCATGACAGAATGCAACCCTATATCTACTCCAATGGAACAGAAAATGAAGCTCACATCAAGCGAAGGAAAAGAATTTGAAGATGTGACCAAGTATAGACAACTTGTAGGAAGTCTTATCTATCTTACAACAACTAGACCAGATATTTCTTATGTTGTTGCCATACTTTGAAGGTTCATGCATAAACCTTGTGAAGGACACTGGTCAGCTGCAAAAAGAGTTCTAAGATACTTGAATGGGACTCAAGACGTTGGACTCAAGTACTCTAAATTGGATGAATTCAAACTTATTGGGTACTCAGACTCAGATTTTGATGGCGATAAGGAGACAGGAGTATCAACTTATGGATACACTATGAGTCTTGGATCAATAGCTGTCTCATGGAGATCACGCAAACAGTCAGTTCCAGCGG
>LPNX010017984.1:5475-33406 GCA_001517045.1 Pseudotsuga menziesii | reverse complement strand
AATAAATAAATCTGAATAGTAGGAAGCCGAAAAGGCTGGGCGGAAGGTGAAACACAACCGTCATATCATTTGTATAAATATATGCATTGGCATTGGAATAACATAGAATCGGGAGTTATACCTATCACATCGAAAGAAGGGATGGTAACAATGAATTATTTTATGCATGATTTTCCCTTAACTATAGAAGCATGACAATATGTTTATAATCATCGTATATTTTATAATCCAATAGAATCTTGGTTAGAGGACTCGTTTCATGAAAGATTTCATTTTCATAATGGTCCTCTCATCTCGCATTGTTTAGATATATATATATATCCATAGTTCTAATCTTTATCTTTTCATTTTATAATTCCTATTTCTAATTCACGATGTACATATATCCACGAGTTTAAGGTTACTTAGTTGGCAACACTCGATTTTTTAATTTACTTGATCATTATTGTAAATTTGATTTAGTGTACATAAGTAGGCTAGGAATAATATAGAGTAATTTCTCTTATTCCTTCTTAGTTTTAAGTTTTTTTTATTTCATAAATAGAAGTAGTAAATACGAGCATGTATATAGTTTTGAATAAGCTCACTGTTGTAAATATCCTTCCTTAAGGATAAAATAATTTCTACTTAATTTTTGGTCAGGCGCATATGGTTGGATTCACAAGTTAAAAAGCATTTTGAAGCAAGCAATACAATTAGGAGACCATGATCACAACTATGGTTTTATACAAGAGAAGTGAATTCTTTGTCTTATTTTCATTTCAAAGTTTGTATAGTTGTTAGTTATCTTTTAAACTTTGAATTATTGTAAGGTTTAGATATTGAATTTCATTTTTGAACCACAAACGCATCCTTTCATGCTTGTTTTAAGTGTTTATGTTTTGTTCTTTTAAAACAAGTATTGAAGTTGGAATTTAACTGTGAGAAATCATAAAATAAAATATTCAATGATGATATATTATCTATTCAAATTAATCACTAGATTATATTTTACATGATTTTGAGTTGATGTCATTAATAATTTATCTTCAAATATTCCCTTAACTTGACTTCCACTCGTGAATTTATTTAATATGTAAATTTACCTGATGACCCACTCTTCTATCCTTCAAAATTTCCATTAAAAGAATGATTTATTATTTGAATTTGAGTTGGTTAATTCAAATTCTTGAGATATTTTGAACATTCATGTTGATACTTGATATTGCACATACATTATTTTAATGAATCTATATGCAAAAGTTTTGTAATCAATCGTTTAGAATTTTCTATGAATAATTACCTTGTTTATCATTACAAAAAAGGTTTATTTTGGTCTTATCATAACCATAAATTAAGATAAATACAGTTAAATTGATGGAAAGTTGTTTTAAAATTTTATATCAATTAAAATTCCAGTAAGATATTATTTTATATTAATCTTCGATTTAAAATTTTCTCTCATTCTGATACTTAGTATGGAATTGTGATTTGCAAACATTAATTCTTTTATTCATGAGCAATCAATATTGAGCTTGATTTAATTTAGAAAATATGATTGCTTCTTCCTTTCAACTTTCCTCTTTTCACTGAATTTTGAGTGTGTTATAGCTACATTTTGTTTTTGTTTTAGACAATATGCTTATTTTCAAAACATGGTTTTTCTTATTGCTTTAAGATTTTGAGCTTGGTTTTTGAAGTATTTTGATAGCTTGCTTATTTTTATTTTTTATTTTATAAGTTTTCCTTTTAAATTTACTTTACTTAGTTGTTTTCATAGTTTAATGGGTTTATTTGGTGTATGTATTTCTGAAAGGGTGGAAAGAGATATCATAAGAATTAATCAAAGTTTGATTATACAATTTAACCTTTTGTTTTTTAAGCATTTTTGTCAAAAAACATTAATCAGAGATTCCTGTAGCGCAAAGACATAAATCATGAACTAGAGCGCTACAAGAAAGTCATGGCCTTCAAAAAATCGTAAGTTTGCTCGTGAGTTTTAAAATTTGCAAATGAGAGGAGTTTTTTCACATCTGTAAAGGAGAATGATAAATATTTAATCCTCACTAATAATTTTGACAAGTGTTTGAGTTAAGGAAAGAATGATTTAGGCGAGTTGCAGCTGTCCGGAATGAGGGAGATGTAGATCCTTTAAACAACAATGATGGTGCATGATGGGAGTAATTCGATGTTAGTTACGAATTTCTTGAATGTATGAAATCTTACAGAGACCGTATTGATACCTGGAAGTCCGTGATTGGAATATATTATGATGAATATGATTAGAGGTTTAGGTTTTACAGAGTAATTGACTGGCGCAGTCGTGGCAGCTAAAGACAAAGCTACGAAGGTTAGTGGACATCTGGGAAGACAAGATAGCATATTTTTAGCAACTGAATCCATTATTATGACAGGTATGAAACAGATTGCTGACATCATTCATGAATTTGGGTTTGTATTGACATAGCAGTAGTTATGGGTGTTGATTAAGAAATGCAAGTTTAGGAACCCAATTTTCACTCAATTATTAGTCTATTCTGTCAGTGGAATTGTTTCAAAATTCTTATCAATTTTTTGAGGAAAATTCATATTTAGGGTTCTAAAAATTTCTCAACTTCTGATTTACTGTTGAAGTAACATACTTTCAAAATAGTTTTGACTATTTTCTGAAGAAGAAATAATTAAGGTTCAATACATAAACATAGAGAAGTGGGAAGACAAATAGGGCTGATCCTTTAGACATGACATGGGTTGAAACCTTCCTTGAATTTGCAAAATTATTTCAAGAAGCTGGTTGATTTCAATATTTTGAGAAAATTGATGGTCATCATACAGAAAATGGATTTGCTCAAGGATTAGAGAAAGACACAGTCTCATTTAATACCCTAAAAATTGAAGTGACTAGAGAATTAATAGCAGAGGATATAGGCATTGCTGATGAGGGTGATTTTTGGTTCAAGAAGGTGCCTTTTTCTTTTAATTCAGAGAATTTCTTGCTACTCAATGTTGTTGCATATTGGGGTAAGGGAGAACATATACATAATTCTATACCAGAATGGAGAGAGCCAATCAAGATATTGCAGAGTTATATAAACTGTGAGGGAAGATATGCCTCTGTATTTAAATATCACATCAGGTTTTTACAGCACTTAAGCCAGAAGCCAAAGATGAATCTCTCTTTCTTCTTCCTTAAAAGTTTGCAGAAGATGTCAAGCAGAGTAAGGGAGAATCAGGATCACACTAAGCAGCCCATTTTCCATCATGGATTGATAAAATTGATTATCAGTACTATGCTCCCAAATAAAGGAAAGAATTGGGATTATTTTCTATTTTGGTCAGGGTTTCAAAGCAAAAAGGAAGACTAGACAAAAAGGAGACAGATGAACAAATCCCAGAGCTTTCTTAAAAAATTGAAAAAAGAAGTCATAATTGAAGTATAAGAAGAGACTACACAAGTGAGATATTCAACATAGAAGGTTGAAGAGACTGAAGGTGGGTAGAAAAAGAAGACCGATGAAGATGATCTGTTGAAATTTCAAATGCAGAATTTAGAAGATGTAGCAGAAATCAATGAAGATGATGTAGTAAATACCCCTAATGAAGATGCAAACCAGGAAGAAGGTAAATGTCTTTTAGAACAAGAATAGCCTCCTACAGAGGTACATGAAGAAATAATGCAAATCCCAGTTCTTGATAAATTCAAGGTTGACAATACACAAAGATCGAAAGAAGGGTTTGAAGAAAAGATGGTCATGCAAGGAGTTAAAAGAGAATTTGTTCAACTTGCATCTATTAAACATCAAGGTAAAACTTTGAGTATGTTGGGAGAAGTAGGAGTAGGCTGGAGACCTAAAACCAGACCTAAGAACAAATTAAGGTTAAACATGAAGAAACTTTTAAATCCCAAGATAGCTAAAGAGAAAATTACAATATTAGAAGATTCTTCTTCTCAAGAGGATTTAGAAGAGGATGAAAGCCCGAATGTGAAAAAGGCCAAGATTAAGAAGCAAGATTCCTTGATGGTTAATTCATCCTCAGTAAAGATCAAAATTCCTAAACACTTAAAATATTTTAAAAATAAAGAAAATATTAGCCCTCAGCAGGATGATTCTATGAAACGTCATTCAGTAATCTTAGCAGCATGTACAAGTGAAGGAAAAATTGCAGAGCCATCAATCCAGTGCAATTTTGAAGGTCCTGAGTCTCTAGATTTTCCTGTAATAGTGACAGAGCAACAACAAGAATATGATGAGGAAATTTTTAAGAAATTAAATATCCCTTGGATGCCAGAAGGAGTGTCTTCATTTCAAGAAGGGAAATGTATAGATTCTTAGAATGAAAATCTTCGAAAAAGTATCAAGCAATACAAGTACCAAATAGAGTTTATGCATGAAACAAATGAGGGATTAGTAGTGGCAAATAGAAGATTAAGAGAATATCTAGAGGATATTAACAACTGTTATCAAGAATTGATTGGGGTTTCTAAGGAATCATTGAAGAGGAAAAGGCAGACACAAAGCTTATGTGCAGAACTGAAGCAGACTATCCAAGAAGTAACTCAACAAAATCAAGAATTATCAAAGAGAGTTGAATACCTAGAATTTGAGCAGGAGAGAACCAAAAGAAAAACTCAAGCTTTAGAGGGAATAGCCCTTTTGGCTGAAGCTGCTAAAGATCTTTAAAAGGCTATTGATGGCAGGTGTCTTCTAGTTAACTTTTGTAAAGATATTAGTTTGTTTTAGAAAACTTTTACTTTACTAGTGTTCAGTAGTCTGACCTAGAAGGTAGTTATACAGTTAGATAACTGTTTTTTTTTATGTAACCAAGATAAAAGCAAGACATTAGAATGAAAAAGGGTTTGAAATTTTGTACAAGGAGAGGCTTTCAAGCTACTATATATAGAGCTAAGTTTAGAAAATATTATGTATTTTTGATAACTGATAATGATATATATGCCAACTATAAGCCCATTTTACTCTATTTGATGGTTTTATTTCTGGTTTGTGTAATCACTCAGTTAACAGACTCATTTCTTTTCTGAGGTTATTATTCATGAAATGCTTGTGAACTGTGTATGAAATTCAGTATTGTGCTTATATTGTTTCTGGTTTATGTTTCAGATATTATGCATCTTAGTCCTTCACTGTTACATGATTTAGTGTTTGTCTTAGCCTCATGAGATTTTACCCTCTTGTTATCAAACTGTAAAAGCAAAACCCTTAAAAGTTGTTTTACTTAGTTTTATTTTATGAGATTGTGTTGGCTTGTTCTTTAGTAGTCTGAGAACAATTTCTAGCACTAACATTTTTGGTGTCGTTTCCAAGGACGAAGCTGAAGCATACTTTCCCTGGGCTATTCATCATTCAACTGGTTCTGAGAGGTGGACAAAACTAGCAAATCATTAATACGATATTTCACCAAACAGTTCACAGTGGCTACTTAGGGAGTTGGAACAAGAGGTAGACCAACTTCACCATTACACTTGGGCGTCTCAGACCCAAAGCAAATTCTGAAAGAAGCTAGGAAAATTAAGAAGTCACAATCATCTCTAGCTTTATGTAGCCCTGGTCAAATTGACCTATTGTCACCATTTTCACTTGCAAAGGAACAAAAAAAAATTCATCATGGTTGACACCTACAATACCTGTTAGAAGTTTTCAAATCTTTACCGATATGCGGTCTTTCAAACAAGCAAAAGCCCTATCTCTTGGAAAAATTCCTTTGTTTCAGTTCAAAGTCAACAAGAGCCCTTTTCATCCAAGTACCAGTCTAGTAAATAAGTCTTTGCCTGCAGTAAAACCTAGTAGTTTAACAATGGCAGCTCAACAACCTCCATTAGATATGATGGATAGGATGGTGGTAGCTAGGTATGCTCCATTAGTTCTTGCTCAGCCCTTAAATGCTCTCCCTAGCGGGGATTATCATAAATATTTACCAAGGTTCAATGGGCAGGGTGAGACAACAGATGAGGAACACTAGGATGCATTTCTCAGCTATGGAGATAACCAAAACATTGAGGCAAAGGATGTGTGGATGAGAATGTTCATACAGAGTCTGGATAGAGAGGTTAGAAGGTGGTTCAGGGAACTACCCATAAATTCAATTACTTTTACTATGGAACTTCAGGATGTCTTCATGAGGTAGTGGGGTGATACCAAAGACCATACATACTATATTACTGAGTTTGGATCCCTATGAAGGAAGAACGATGAAACCATAACTAACTTTTCTAAGAGGTTTAACAAAATGTATGGCAGAATTCTTGCAAAAATCAAGCCCTCCAAAACTTCAGCGAAACTCACCTATGCTAATGCCTTTGATCATGAGTTTTCTTTACATCTGATAGAAAGAATACATGTTAGTCTATTAAACATGCAAGAAGTAGCATTAGAATTAGAATCCAATATACTAGCTTCTAATAGACTGAAAGTAAATTCAGATCAACAAGTTTATGACAGAAAAGGTAAAAAGGAAGCAGCTCCAGTAGTTTCAACATCACAATCAGCTAACAATAAAATTGATGAAATGGAAAAATTAGTAAAAATCCTAATAGAAAAATTAAACAAATTGGAATTAGAGAAGAATTATAATAGGCCTGCTTAAGAAGGGGATGGAAACCCTAATAACCCTAATTAGTTCATAAGATAGTTTTCACCTCGGTTTATTCCCAAAGAGAGAAGGAATAATGATATACAAAGAGAAATAAGAGAAGTTGAAGATCAAAGGGTGCCACCCCCACTTCAAAACAATGTCACTGATGAAGGAGACGAAGATGAAGATGGACAGTTTGAAGATACAAATCTAGATATAAACCTTTTAGGGGACTTATTGACTGACGGTTTTGTGACCGAAGAAGAGTTTTTAAATTCTGAATATTATGATGCAAATGTTTTTCAGACAGAAGATGATTTAATCCTTGAAGTAATAGCTAATATATATCAGTGTGAGCCTAAAAAGAAACTAAATATGAGGTCAGGACCAAAGCACGTGGCTCAAAACCCTAGAAAGAAGGTAGTCCTTCCTCCAAAACAAATATCCAGTCCAGCACTAGAGAAAAGATAGAATCAGGATAATCCAAAGAAGCCTATTGAAGTTGAAGAAGTGAATAAGAACATGCATAATTTTAATTTTGAAAATGAATTGTGCAAAGTTAAAATCCCAATGCCTTTTATTGAATTGATAAAAATTCCCTGTTATAAGAATTTAGTTTTAAAAATGATGGGTTCAACATCCAGTCAAGTACCCTTAGACACAATAAATTTACAGGAAGAGGATCCTAAAAATTTTATTAGATCTGCTTTGGCAAAGAAAAATGAAAATGACGCAAGTTTGTCTCCACCTTTTTATATCACATTGACCATTCATGATCAGATGATTCACAATTGTCTTTTGGATTCAGGTGCATCTCATAATTTAATGCCAAAGGCAGTCATGGAAGCTTTGGGGTTAAGCATAACAAAACCTTATCATGACGTGTATGCTTTCGATTCTAGAGCTATGAAGTGTTTGGGAGTAATAAAGGACATGGTGGTTAACTTAACACAACTACCAATGAAAAGTGTTATTATGGATGTAGTAGTGGCAGATATCACACCTAAATTTGGAATGCTTCTTTCTAGGTCTTGGTATAAGAAAGTAGGGGGCACTTTACATATGCACTTATTATATGCAACTATCCCTATTTTTGGAGGTGAGAATAGGAGTTTGTATAGAGAGTTGTAGTTTACTTACATTGTTACTGATGACAGGAATCCAACGAATCATCCATTATATGCCGTTGAAAAGGACTTGGGCTCATGTATGTTGCATTTTAGCAATGATAATACTAGTGGTATATTGCAGGTTGAAAAAGAAATATCGGTCAAGCATTCTATAGAATAGAAAGATGAATTGTGGCAAATGTATTTTGATGGCTCCTCATCCAAGGAGGGAGCAGGAGCAGGTATTCTGTTGATTTCTCCTGGTGGTGAATTAGTAAGTTTGATGTACAAATTGGAGTTTCTAACCACAAACAATACAGTAGAGTATGAGGCATTGTTGTTGGGTTTAAATGCTACAAAATACTTGGGTATTCAACAAATCTCTAATTATGGCGACTTTGAGTTGGTTGTTCAGCAGGTGAGGAACAACTATCAAGTAAAGCAAGATTTGTTGAAAGTGTACAAGAATGAATTCTGGGATATGATGAATAGTTTATTTGTGGAATTCAATATTTCCTATATTCCAAGAGATCATAACCAAACTGTTGATTCACTTGCTCTAGCAGCTATGCATTTCAATATTCCTAAGACAACTCAGCTAAAGTATCCTATAGAAGTCAGGTACATACCTTCAGTGCCTGATAACATCAAGCAATGGAGGGTTTTCAAGGTTGATTTAGAGTTTAAAAGGTTTTTAGAGTTGACTGGTGATTTCTCTAATTCTTTAATTGATCAAGAGCAGGATGATGGGACTGAAGATACTGAGAAGTTTGCAAAAAATGAAATTGTTGGTCATAAAATCATTGAGCTGAAAAGTAATTTTATTCCCAAGGGTTTGGTGCCCCTTGAGAGGATTTTTTCAAAGGATGATACCCCATTGAAACCAGCTATGAAGTCTTTGGAGGAGAATGTAATGGATTGTAACATTGGCACAAAGGAGCATCCCACGATAATAAAGATCTCAAAGGCACTTTTAGTGGAGCAAAGAGAAAGGTACATTAAACTGTTGAAAGAATATGTTGATATTTTTGCTTGGTCATACGAAGATCTAAAAACTTATGATACAAGTATTATTCAGCATAAAGTGCCTCTGAAGCCTAATGTAAAACCATTTAGACAGAAGCTAAGGAGAATCAATCCTACCTTACTCCTTGTCATAGAAAAGGAGGTTAAAAACTTATTGGATGCTAAAATCATTGTTCCTCTTTGATATTCTTCATGGGTAGCAAACTTAGTTCCTGTGAGAAAAAAAGAATGGAGAAATAAGGTTGTGTGTAGACTTCTGTAAGCTGAATAGTTCCTCATTAAAGGATAATTACCCATTACCAAAAATTGAGCAAATCTTGCAGAAGGTGGTGGGTGGTCAAAGGATTTAAATGGTGGATGGATTTTCTGGGTATAACCAAATTGCAATGCACCCTGATGACAGAGAAAATACAACCTTCACTACCTCTTGGGGTACTTTCATGTATGATAAAATGCCCTTTGGATTGATGAATGCTGGAGCTACCTTTCAAAGAGCTATGGACATAGCCTTTGTTGGAGAGAAGGATAAGTTTGTTGTAATCTATTTGGATGATATTACAGTATTCTCACCATCTGATTAGGAACATCTAAAGCACCTAAAACAAACTTTCTTGAAATGCAAAAAATATGGATTGTCCCTTAATCCAAAAAAGTCACATTTTGATGTGCAAGAAGGTAAGTTGTTAGGACATTTGGTTTCAATTGATGGGATAAGGATAGATCTAGAAAGGGTTAAAGCCATTTTGAAGATCAGTTTGCTTAGAAGAAAAAAAGATGTGCAATATTTTATTGGGAAAATTAATTTTCTGCGTTGGTTTATACTGAATTTTGCTGAAACTATTAAGCAAATAACAGCTATGTTGAAGAAATATCATGAAGTGAAATGGACAGCAAAGGCTAGGAATTCATTCAAGAAGATAAAGATGGCTCTTACAGAAGCTCCGGTGCTAGTGAATCCTCATTTTTCAAAGGAGTTTCTGACTTTTTCTTTTGCATCAGAGGACACGTTAGTTGTTGTTTTGTTATTGAAGAATAGTGAGGGACTGGAACAGCCAATTGAATTTTTTAGCAAGACTCTCAGGGACTCAGAGTTGAAGTACAATACATTGGAAAAGCAAGCTTATTCACTGGTAAAAGCATTAAAAAAATTTCATAATTTATATTTTACATTCTAAGGTCATTGCTTATGTTCCCAATGATGCCATTAAGGATATATTAACTCATCCTTATAGTGAAAGTAAAAGGGGAAAATGGATTGCTAAGATAATGGAATACGATGTGGACATCAATCCTACTAAACTAGTGAAGGGTCAAGGCCTAGCAAAGTTGTTAGATGATTCAAATTGTCAAGCTTTAGGCCTTCATTTGATGGCAGAATAGCCGATGTAGGAAGAATTGCAAGCTGAGCAGGAGAAAGAAAAGATTATGGAGCAGTATGTAGAACCTACATGGTATGCAGACATTGTACATTTCCTGTTGTATTTACAATGTCCTGAGCATCTACATAAAAAGGAAGCTAGGTCACTGAAGTTAAAAGCTACTAAATAATGTATGATAGAACAACAACTGTTTTGGAAAGATCCAAGAGGTATTTTGCTCAGATGTTTAGATAAGCCAGAGATTGAGGAGGTAATCTCAGAGTCCCATGAAGGTGCTTGTGGGGGACATACATACTGGAAGGCTACTGCTTATAAAATTTTTAGGTCTGGATACTATTGGCCTTCCCTGTTCTCTAATATATATCAGTAGGTAAGAGCTTGTGCCCCATGTCAAAAATTTGCTGGTAAGCAAAAGTTAGTGTCTTTACCATTGAATCCTATTGCAGTGAATGCTCCTTTTCAGCAATGGGGCTTATACTTTATAGGTGAGATAAATAATTCTTCTTCAGGGCAGCATAAATGGATATTGATAGCTATAGATTTTTTCACCAAATGGGTGGAGGCAATTCCCACAAGAAATGCAACAGACAAGGTGATAATTAGCTTTATTCAGGAAAATATTCTTGGCAGATTTGGATGTCCCAAGAAGTTATTGATTGATAATGCTAAATATTTTAAGTCCAAAGCTATGGTGACATTTTGTGAAGAAAATGATTGTTTTGAAACACTCGACACCTTATTACCCTCAGGGAAATGGGTTAGCTAAGTCAACCAATAGGAGCATTATTCATAGCATCAAGAAGTTGTTGAGTCAGAATAAAAGGTCATAGGACTCAATGCTAAAATATGCACTGTGGGATGACAGGATAACAATTAAAAAGCCAATTGGGACTTCTCCTTTTCGGCTGGTATATGGCACTAATGTGGTGTTTCCTGTTCAACTTGGTATTTTAGTGAACCCAGTGACATTCAAAGGAGAATTTATGCACTAATTGAATTACAGCAAGAATGTGAATCAGTAGAAGAAAAGGCTCAGTTGTACAGAAGGAAAATCAAAGAAAGGCTTGATAGGAAAATTAAAGAAAACACCTTTTTCAATGGGGATATCGTATTAAGATGGGATTCTAGAAAGGAACAAAAGGGTAAACATGGTAAGTTTGATAATCTATGGTTTGGTCCTTTCATAGTGTCAAAAATTTTGGAGAATAATACTTTTATTTTACAGACTTTGGATGGTAAGGAGTTGTCTAATCCAGTGAATGGACGATTCCTCAAGCATTTTTACAGTCTTTGAAGGAAAGAGATTTGAATTTTATTGTATATACCGGTGTGTGAAGGATTGAATAAACACTCCATATCCCAATGGATGTTTTGCAGAATAGTATATAAGTTCAGTTAAATGATAGAAGGCACTGATCTACAGGTTCTTGAAGCCTCACAAAAAGGACTTCATCCCGCAATAGGAGCCAGATGTTATAGCTAGATTTTGAATTTTTTTTAGACTATATGCTTATTTTCAAAACATGGTTTTTCTTATTGCTTTAATATTTTTAGCTTGGTTTTTGAAGTATTTTGATAGCTTGCTTATTTTTGTTTTTGATTTTATAAGTTTTCCTTTTAAATTTACTTTACTTAGTTGTTTTCATAGTTTAATGGGCTTATTAGGTGTATGTATTTCTAAAAGGTTGGAAAGAGATATCATAAGAATTAATCAAAGTTTGATTATACAATTTAACCTTTAGTTTTTTAAGACTTTTTGTCAAAAAACATTAATCAGATATTCCTGTAGCGCAAAGACATAAATCATGAACTAGAGCACTACAAGAAAGTCGTGGCCTTCAAAAAATCGTAAGTTTTCTCATGAGTTTTAAAATTTGAAAATGAGAGGAGTTTTTTCACATATGTAAAGGAGAATGATACATGTTTAAGCCTTACTAATCATTTTGACAAGTGTTTGAGTTAAGGCAAGAATGATTTAGGTGAGTTGCAGCTGTCGGGAATGTGGGAGATGTAGATACTTTAAACAACAATGATGGTGCACAATGGGAGTAATTCGATTTTAGTTACGAATTTCTTGAATGTATGAAAGCTTACAGAGACCATATTGATACCTGACAGTCTGTGGTTGGAAGAGATTATGATGAAGACGGTTAGAGGTTTAGGGTTTGTAGAGTAATTGACTGGCGTAGCCGTGGCAGCTGAAGACAGAGCTACGAAGGTTAGTGGACATTTGGGAAGACAAGATAGCATATTTTTAGCAATTGAATCCATTATTACAACATGTATGAAACAGATTGCTGACATCATTCATGAATTCAGGTTTTTATTGATAGAGCAGTAGTTATGGGTTTTGATTAATAAATGCAAGTTTAGGAACTCGATTTTCACTCAATTATTAGTCTATTCTGTGAGTGGAATTGTTCCAAAATTATTATGAGTTTTTTGAGGAAAATTCGTATTTAGGGTTCTAAAACTTTCTCAACTTCTAATTTACTGTTGAAGTAACATACTTTCAAAATAGTTTTGACTATTTTCTGAAGTAGAAACAGTTAAGGTTCAATACATAAATGAAGAGAAGTGGGAAAACAAATAGCGCTGAGCCTTTAGACATGACATGGGCTGAAACCTTCACTGAATGTGCAAAATTATTTCAAGAAGCTGGTTGGTTTCAATATTTTGAGAAAATTGATGGTCACCATACAGAGGTTTCATATGGATTTGCTCAAGGATTAGAGAAAGACACAGTCTCATTTAATACCCTAAAAATTGAATTGACTAGAGAATTAATAGCAAAGGCTACAAGCATTGCTAATGAGGGTGAGTTTTGGTTCAAGAAGGTGCCTTTTGCTTTTAATTTAGAGAATTTCCCGTTACCCAATGTTGTTGCAGATTGGGGTAAGGGGGTACATATACATGATTTTAAACCAGAATGGAGAGAGCCAATCAAAATCTTGCAGAGTTATATAACCTGTGAGGGAAGATATGCCTCTGTATTTAAATATCACATCAGGTTTTTACAGCACTTAAGCCAAGAGTCAAAGATGAATCTCCCTTTCTTCTTCCTTAAAAGTCTGCAGAAGATGTCAAGCAGAGTAAGGGAGCATCAGGATCACACTTAGCAGTCCATTTTCCATCATGGATTGATAAAATTGATTATCATCACTGTGCTGTAGAAGAAAGGAAAGACTTGGGATTATTTTATATTCTGGTCATGGTTTCAAAGCGAAAAGGAAGACCAGACAAAAAGGAGATAGGTGAACAAATCCCAGAGCTTTGTTAAAAAGATAAAAAAAGAAGTCATAATTGAAGTAGAAGAAGAGACTACATAAGTGAGATCTTCGACATAGAAGGTTGAAGAGCCTGAAGGTGGACAGTAAAAGAAGAGTGATGAAGATGATTTGTTGAAATTTCAAATGTAGAATTTAGAAGATGTAGGAAAAATCAATTAAGATCATGTAGTAAATACCTCTAACAAAGATGCAAACCAGAAAGAAGGTAAATGTCTTTTAGAACAAGAACAGACTCCTACAGAGATATATGAAGAAAGAAGGGAAAGCCCAGTGCTTGATAAATTCAAGGTTGACAATACACAAAGCTCAAAAAAAGGGTTTGAAGAAAAGATGGTCATGCAAGGATTTAGAAGAGAAGTTGTTCAGCTTGCATCTATTAAACATCAAGGTAAAACTTTGAGTATGTTGGGAGAAGTAGGAGTAGGGTGGAGACCTAAAATGAGACCTAAGAACAAATTAAGGTTAAACATGAAGAAACTTTTAAATCCCAAGCTAGCTCAAGAGAAAATTACAATATTAGAAGATTCTTCTTCTCGAGAGGATTTAGAAGAGGATGAAAGCCCGAATGTGAAAAAGGTCAAGATTAAGAAGCAAGATTCCTTGATGGTTAATTCATCCTCAGTAAAGATCAAAATTCCTGAACACTTAAAATATTTTAAAAAGAAAGAAAATCTCAACCCTCAGCAGGATGATTCTATGAAACATCATTCAGTAATGTTAGCAGCATGTAGAGGTGAAGGAAAAATTGCAAATCCATCAATCGAGTTCAATTTTGAAGGTGATGAGTCTCCATATTTTCCTGTAATAGTGACAGAGCAACAACAAGAAGATGATGAGGAAATTTTTAAGAAATTAGATATCCCTTGCATGCCAGAAGGAGTGTCTTCATTTCAGAAGGTAAATGTATAGATTCTGAGAATAAAAATCTACGAAAAAGTATCAAGCAGTACAAGTACCAGATATACTTTCTGCATGAAACAAATGAGGGATTAGTAGTGGAAAATAGAAGATTAAGAGAATATCTAGAGGATATTAACAGCCATTATCGAGAATTGATTGGGGTTTGTAAGGAAGCATTGAAGAGGAAAAGGCGGACACAAAGCTTATGTGCAGAACTGAAGCAGACTATCCAAGAAGTAACTCAGCAAAATCAAGAATTATCAAAGAGAGTTGAAGACCTATAATTTGAGCATCATAGAACCAAAAGAAAAACTCAAGCTTTAGAGGGAATAGCCCTTTTGGCTGAAGCTGCTAAATATCTTTAAAAGGCTATTGATGACATGTGTCTTTTAGTTAACTTTTGTAAATATGTTAGTTTGTTTTAGAAAACTTTTACTTTACTAGTGTTCGGTAGTCTGGCTTAGAAGGTAGTTATACAGTTAGATAACTGTTTTTTTGATGTAACAAAGATAAAAGCAAGACATTAGAATGAAAAAGGGTTCGAATTTTTGTACAAGAGGAGGATTTCAAGCTACTGTATATAGAGCTAAGTTCAGAAACTCTTATGCATTTTTAATAACTGATTATGATATATATGTAAGCTGTAAGCCCATTTTAATCTATTTGCTGGTTTTATTTTTGGTTTGTGTAATCACTCAGTTGACAAACTCATTTCTTGTTTGAGGTTATTATTCATGAAATGCTTGTGAGCTGTGGATGAAATTCAGTATTGTGCTTATATTGTTTCTGGTTTATGTTTCCTATATTATGCATCTCAGTCATTTACTATTACATCATTTAGTGTTTGTCTTAGCCTAATGATATTTTACCCTCTTGTTATCAAACTGTAAAACCAAAACCCTAAAACCCTCTTTTTACTTAGTTTTATTTTATGAAATTGTGTTGGCTTGTTCTTTAATAGTCTGAGAACAATTTATGGCACTAACAGAGTGGATTGGAATTTTTCGTGTTAATTAGTTTTAAAGTATTTCCTTTGGATTTTTGTTTTGTTTTTTAGTTTTGAATAAAAGAGCCTAATTCATTAAAAATCTTATTTATTCTTAGAAATAAATATTTAGTTACAAATCATAATTTTAAAGAGATTTTTTTCATTTTGTAGTGACTAGTTTCTCTTTTTTCGTCTCATATGTGATATATGTTGTCGCATACTTCTTTAAGTAATATTTTGATTTATTTAAGGTTGAATTTTTGTTCTCGGTTTTTATCCATTTTTAGATTTCTCGCTTTATTTGGTTTTGTTTTACAAGTTTTCTAGGTCTTTCCTTCTATTGGGTTGTTTGTTTAACATTCTCAAAAAGGGGTGTTGTAAATAAATAATATTATAATGGCACATTGTGTGGTGTAAATATATTTCTCTACTAATAAACCTAATATTTTTTTATTGTTTTTTTAAAGCGACTATTGTAAAAAGATTCTTGATGTAGCAAATCTTCTTAGAGTGACTGAATCACGCCTAGACTTGAAACATTTCTTATGAAACTAGACAATTAGTTAGTTGAACTCTTAGTTATTACTCTCATATTTTGTCAAGTAAATGATATCATTAACTAAACAACTTAACTTGTCAAGAATTTTTTTTCTCTCAATATTTTCCAATCAGTTGCATTAGCCATTATTAGGCCTTCCATTCTATCTAAGGAGTTTTAGCTGGGTTATTCTTCTTATCCATTAGACAAAATCTTAATTTAAAATATTTTAAAACTTTGATTGAAGAATAGGATGTCTGTGAATAGAGCTGACCTAATCATGATCATCAGCCCTCTCGTGGATCACATCATGTATGATCACTATAGTGATGGGTCTTGGTCATAAGATCAAGGGACATGAGGTTTCATCACGAGCAAACCTGTTTATCTCTAGCAGTTCTCATTCGACTCGTTTATCTCTAGTAGTTCTCGTGAATGATGCTGTCAATATCTGGTTGCCATGCCAGGATAGTAGTTTTGAATCAAAGATCTAATTAATATTATTTTTTCTATATAAAAAAATAAAAAAATAATGATGATGATAAAAAATGACTACAGTGAGAAAAACAAGTTTTATCTTTCAGTTATTTATCTTATTGAATGGGAAATTTAATCTTGATATCTTCTTAAGGTATGATGTTATATATTTATGCTTATGTTTATTTGATTACCGTTAACTCGTGAGGAAGCATTATTTCTTTGGTTTACTTGTTGTACATATATTCGAAAATCATTTATCCTTATGAAATATTTGAATAATAGTTGGGATAATTCATTTGATTGTGACTGTATTTAAGTTCAAACTTGACTACATAGGTGTTGACGGGCATATATGACTATGCACGTAACGGGGAAGACAACCCAGACCGGGATCCTTAGAACAGGTTCCAAGCTGTTTGGGATGGTTGTTTCCGACAGGTTTAAAGGCTCTGTTAGCCTAAAAGTCTAACTAAACTAAGTCTAAAAAATAAAACTAAAGCTATTACTTTGGTTAATTAAATCGAATGTACAAATCAAGCTAGTTAATCTACTTACTAATGAATTAGTGAGTTGATTAAATTAATCTATGAATCAAATCTATTTAATTAACCAGGCTTATAAATAATCAAAATCATGTTTAAATGAATTATAAAATTTACAGTATTGACAACTATACATTAATTACCAAGAATCAGAAAATAACCTGAATATGATTCAATGGTTGTTTTTTATAAAATAGTTTAAAAGAAACAACATGTAAATCAATTTATTCTGATCAAGAGCAATGCGAGAAATTAACCATGAAATCGATTTATGCTAATGGAACTACCGCATGAATACGCTTTGATAATATTTAAAGAAGTTTAAATATTAACAAAACCAGACAGTAATGATTACAAATCATATAAACAACAATATCAATCGTCAGTTACACAACATGATACATCAGCAAAATCGAAACATGAAAATCGATAATTACATGAGAGATGTATATTTGTAGACTTCTGTAGAGAATTTTAACAAATATAAAAAAATTATAAAAAGGAAATAACAGAACTAACAGATACCAAGAGTATATGCAATGTATACAAACAGTAAACATATATTAAGGTATCACCAGTTCAAAAGATTGAGGTTGCAAACAGGTAGCTGTCCAAAGTCACAAATAAATCAAACCCAGTCTTGTCTTTTCCCTTCCATTAACTATCGACCCCTTAGCAACAGTATTTCTGAGCTTTCAAGAGAGAAATCTCTTAATCTTTAACAGCATATAGTCTGCTTTCCCCAGCTCCAGCTCTTGATTTGATCTTCCAACATTGAAAAAGAAGTTCTTCAATGCTGTTGAGCATTTACAAAATTATTCAGGCAGCAATGTTTTGATCTGAGAGAGCAATCTCTCAGTCCAGTTCTCCCCCCCCTAACAATAAAATTCTTCTCTCATTAAATACACCATGATCAGAAGAAATCCAAACAAAATAAACTCTGCACAGGCGAATTTCTGGAAACAACCATTTCGTTGCGGGCCGCAACTGCCAAAATCGTGCTCAAAGGATCCTCTAAATCTCCTAGAATCCATCATTTTCTGGCGAAATCCTCCTGAGAAAAGCTAAATGGGTCCGTTCTGAAGAAAACCCATGTGCCAGATTTTTTAGATTTGTCTCCGTTTGTTCACAATGTGACTCAGAAAATCGCCTGTCAATTGGAAACGCGATTTTGTAACTGGCAACAATCCCGGCAGTTTGTTCCTTTTCTGGAATGAATCTAATCACCTTGAATCTCTACAACCACCTTCTATCTGGCTTATTCATCGCAGCAAACCTGATCTTCAAGAGATAACATAATTATCTACTCCTTATTTTATGAACCTGCATAAAAATGATCCAATCGCTCACACAAAGAGAGACAATAAAAAAAATTAATAAAAGAACAGAATAATAAAATAGAAATAAATTTATCTCCTTTTCCCTCATTTTCATGAGATTTGTTTGTAAAATATTTACAACATAATCAATCATGGCATCCAGAATCGATCTACCTTTATCATTTTTAACAGAAATATATTTTATCACCTAAAACCAGCGCAATCAGATGGAGAAAATCACTGTGAACTCTTCGTTGATCAGCATGCAGCGTAAAAAGGGTTTATGTCTTCATTGCTCATTAAAGAAATTGAAATTTTACGGCAGAAAATATGCCAATATCTTCCTCAAACTTAGTGATTTTAATTAATGGCATTATTATGAGGTGATTCTCATTAAAAGTTTGAAGATATCACTGCAATCAAATAGCTTGGTAACTATTTCTAACTTTCAGTTAGCTGGCGATCAAGTAAAAAATGATCTCAATGCGTTGACACGAATCCAGTTGTAAATCCTTTTTTAAAACAAACATAACTAAATGTGAGAACATAATTTCGATCCACACGTGGCGTTGAACTCCATAAATCAAAGTGGGTTTATTCTTTTCAATTATTGCATGTCAAAGTTTTGATGATATTCATTTTTGTGACAAATAGAATGATCTACCTTGAACTAAGAATGAAGCATTTTAATGTCGTGACAGACTTAAGTTGAAATAATCCAAACCCCAATCACCATTCTTTTTAAACGTTGTATTAATCATGATTTGCCTTTGGTAACGAATACGTCACTTCTTCATTATATGGTTGTTTTTAAAATATGAAAAACAAATCCCATAACCCATAGTATTAACGTCGACCTTTACGTGCAATAATAAAGATGACATATGAAGCCCATCATAAAGATCAAGATCAAATAAAAAGGTTGTGTTATGCGTAGATGAAAATCCTTAAGAAAAATAATTCGAATGAACTTTGGTAAGATGCCAAAAATATAATAATCAACCTTAAGCCTTATCAATATTCATGATAACAATATCACATAATAAAATCAAATGATAAATATTTGGATAAGATTTCAAGATTAAGTTATGAAAAATGATTAACATTAATCACTTGATTTTCAATGCAAATCCACTCAAAATGATAATTTCAAAGTAATGATTTTGTCAACTAATCCATAGTTCGCAAAGATTTCTTTTAAAAACATTGAATTTCATGTTTCAGTAGCTGCTGGAATGTCACCATTTCAGTAGCTGTCAATTCTTTAGTTTAATTATATGAAATTCAAACATTTCATCAAAACAAAATACAATTTTATTTGATGAAATAATGTTTTTTTTAAAGGTTGTTGGGTAGAGGCACAACAATAGAATAGTGATGCAAGAATGTCATATGGTGTGAAATTTGATGTTTCAAGAAGCCTTTATTATGTTTTCTTATATCTACAACCTGCAGGTAAACATACAGAGATAACTCGTTCACCAAGGTATGTCACCATTTATTGGCACCCAAACAACTCCCCTTGATTTTGTAAAAATAAAAGGGCCCCCCATGTAAATTTTTTGTATAATTTCATTTTTGACTTTTCTAGTTTGATTGGAGGGTGTGATTAAATGATTTCATTTCTTAGGTTCTTGTTGTTTCTTAGGCCATGTTTTTTTTTCTTAAGGATCTCGTTATATGATTCATCTCTATCAATTTGGTTCATTGACTTCTTGGTTGTCAAACAATGATTGCATGATATTGTTTGAACTTATCTAAATTAATTTCATGCTCTCGTTCACTCAAATTGAATTATATTGACTTATCAAGATCTTTTGATAGTCCTTCCAAATTTTGTGCATGCATGAATTTCTGAGTAATTTGGTAGATCAAAATATTTTAACTAAGCTCTCAATTTCAAAATATTTATTTACATCCTCAAAGAGTGTATATTGACAAATGGAATTTGAATGGTTTGTCAAAATCTACAAGTCTTAAACATTTCGTTTAAAATATTCCTTTCTTGCAATTTTTATTATTCTAAGCGAATTTAAAATAATTTTTGATATTTACTCAATTTTCGAGAAACACTATCTTTCAGGTCCAAAGAAAATTTGTGTACTATAATCCTTGAACTTGATTGTTCTATTCCTTAGGTTTACAATGCTTATAACATTAATTATGAAGAAACATTGTCGAGTGTGACTCCTAATAACATTATATTATAATCTATGCTTTGATTTTAAAGGATATTGATGTTTAAAGAGGACATTCTTTATCGTATCATTATGTAAGCTTCATTATTTTATTATATGATATCTATTTTGACTTATATAATGGTACATAAAAGTATATAAAACATTTTAATAGGTTTTTCTTCACTTAAAAAAACAACTCACTTAACAAATCAAAACTAAAACCACATTAAAATATTTTTCATAAAAAGTTTCTAATGATTATTCTTTATAAATACACTTACATTTTAAAAATGAAATCCATATTTCACGTTGTATTTTAATATGTTGAACTTTCGCTTTTAAAACCCATGTACATTCAGGTATTTCTAACATTAGCTTTTATAAAATAACCTTACTTCATATGAATAATTTGTACATAATTTATAGAATGCACTAAAGTGATAGGCTTATAATATCACACACAATATGTTGAACTTTCACATTTAAAACCCATGTACATTCACGTATTTCCAACATTATCTTTTATAAAATAACCTTATTTTTTATATGAGTAATTTGTATTGGCACATAATTTATAGAATGCACGAAAGTGATAGGCTTATAATATCACACTGTTCATAAAATCTAGTCGAAATTTCCAATATTGACATTTCAAATTGATAAATTGGAAAAAGATAGGTTATTATAGTTTATAGAATAGATAATTAGTCTTAATTTTATTTAACGATGTTAATTAGTTAGTTGCTTTCCATTAGATTAAATTAGATAATCTTCTTACTTGGTGAATAGCGCTTAGTGAGGTCATCATAAAAGGAGAGACGAGTAAACATAATAAGATATAGCTTAAGGTTTGTCGTTTTAATTTAAACAATGGTTTCAGTCAATTTCCACGTCAAGAAAGAATTTGTAAGACTCTTGAATTCGTAGCCTGCTACAAAGAAGGATGTGGACCAGTATGCCACTAAGCTAAGACCGTTATACAAACATTAATGTGGACAATAACATTTAAGATCAAGCTACTGGCTTATTAAAATATTTATGCACTCACCAGACTCTCAGGAGTTCCCGCCATTAAATATTCAATGATGATATCATTTCCAGAACTGAGAGAATAATACTGCTCAGAGACGATTAAATATTACTGGAGTTTGTTGTCAAGTATTCTTTGAAAACATCAAAGATACATTACGAAGTTACATTTTTTTATGACAAAGAGATTGCATCAATCTCAGAACTGAAAATACATTTTCAAATCTTGTTTTTCACCTGAGATCTAATAGTAATGATTATCATTAAACCACGGCAATACCTTATCACCAGATTGAAGTCATTCCACTATTGTATTAAATTCAAAGTCGAATATGTTGGGTCTATTTCATTAGATCACAAAAGACTTGTGATATTTTGAAATAGAAATTTTAAATTTATGGGATTATTACTATATTTTGGGTTTGTTTTTCGTTGCAGGTTCGACAGATAAGTCACGATCTACGCTAACAAAAGGATAAATTCGAGAGGTCATTACCACATCATCCAACAGGATCATTGAAGTTTGAAAGTATCACGAGCTGAAGTTTTAACGATGGCAAAGATTCCGTTATACTGTAACGGTTCTATAAGTTACGTAAAGGAAGAGTGTCAGCTCTTGATAAAAGCACGAATCAACAGGGATGAACGCTGCAGTAAAATCAGGTTGGGAAACTGTCTGTCAATAATTTCGTACTCCAGCAGAGAAATTTCTTGGTTAATTTATGATCAAACGGTGAAAAATTAGGTCAAACCCTGGATAACCTACTTCCTATATGGCCTACTTAACCCTTATTTACTAGCCGTTTTGTAAATCTGTCAACAAATATGGAGACATTCGTAGCCGAACAAATGTGGATTTTTTGAAACTTGGTTACCGATTTTCCAAAATTTGGTTGTAGCCGGTTTGGTATCTGGTTGAAAGAACTAGAGTTTTGGGAATGTGATTCTATCATTCCAAGTGTTTTTGGGATGGGATTCTATCATTCCCACTATTTTTCGCATGTATATATTCGGCCCCAAAGGTCCGAAAAAGGAGGAAAAACTAGGAAACTGTTTTTTCCATTTTCTTGTATGATTTCTCCTGTTGAAATTCGAGTACACAAGAAAAGAGGTTGACTTTGAATTTACGAGTCTTCAATTATGGAGAGAGTACCACTGTGATGAACAGTTTCTTAAACTATTATAATTTTGATTTAGTTTCTTCAAATGATTATATATCTCTTTTAACTCCATAATTTCTTCTATTCAGATTTGTTGTTTATACTTTGCTATGAAGCTTTGATAATCTTTGTCTTCGAGCATTAACACATATGATTTATCACATGTTTTGATCATATTATAAATAATTGTTATTATATAACTTGGTTTTAACATCATACTTGGTTTTAAAAGTTTTGATAAGATGTCTATTTGATATGGGAATTCTGTTAGGGTGTTTTTATTTTCAGATTGTGGATCTCTGTGGAACTGTTATCTTAGTAACAGTTATATATTCATAAGTTATATATTCATAATTTTAATGATAATTTGTATTATTAGTTTTCTAGTTCTATAATTGATAGTGAGTCATTTTGTATTAAAGTTGTGTTTTAATTCTAAAGTTTTTTTGAATTATTACATTGCTTTAGACATTTATCTTTCACAAAATAGTAAGGTTAATTTTTAACATTTGCTCTTGGCTAAGATAGTTAGAATTAGATTAGCTTAGATTTCAATTTGTAGTTTAGCAGCTGTTAATAATTAGGTTAATTTAGATTATTCAAATAATATAAAATTCAGTTACAAAGACTCTTTCGAGAGCATAAATTTAAAAGAGAGCAGCACCTAGAACCTAGGAGAATTAGCTAATTCTACTGAGGGTTGTGTTAAGCACATTGTATGCGTTTAGGGTCAACATAACTTGCAGAGGTTGAGTGTGTGCCCCCAGCATGACTTCTAGAGGCTAGGTGATTGGGTCCAACATGACTTGTAGAGGTTGGAGGTATGCCCCCAACATGAACTCCAGAGGTTGGGTGGTTGGGTCCAACATGACTTTCAGAGGTTGGAAAAGTGCTCATGGTTGGGTCAAACATCACTTTCAGAGGTTGGAAAGGTGCCCCCATCATGACCTACAGAAGTTGAAAAGGTGCCCCCATCATGACCTACAAAAGTTGGGTGACTGTCCCCTTCCTTTTGCGTCTTCTTCCTATTCTTCCTCATTTTACTTATTTTACACTATAGGTTACTCGTACGAGAAATTTCCCCTCGTGAGGGACAAGGAGGATGAGAGGTTTCTACCGATGTAGGGGATACATTGTTTTGATTCCCTTGATATAAGGTGCTTGTTTGAGAAGCATCAAAATCATTTAGTACAGTCGAAGTGGAAAATAACCAAACTCGTATCCCAAGGGTGGGGTGAATCTAGGAAGATTCAAAGGAGCACCAACATTCCCAGTAAAAGGAAAAGCACAAGATTCATCTTGCATGAGGATTTCTTGGTTGGTGTCTGTAGGTGTACTAAGCATAGTTTCTAACTCAATAAGAAGATAGAGTCTGAGTTCGACTCAAAACCAACAACACAGATAGCACACCACTAGAATAAATCGTAAGTATCCAGACCATGCACACAAGGATACCTTCCAAAGGAGATTCTGGGATGATGAGGGCCGAGAACTAACCAGTGAAGGGAGAATGACAGTTACCCGGGGTCCCAATACAATCACTTTGGGGTAAGCATTTGAATCACCAACCACTTTTCCAAAGAATTGCATAGGTTTTCCTCCCACGTTTTCCTTGGGTACATTGAAAATATCCTTCCACGGTCACTCATGTAGAATCCTAGAGGTCAAGATGCTAAGGCTACCAATATCACAAAGAAATTCTGGTGGAACAGTGGTCAGTCCAGCCAATGCGCATGGGTAGGGTAGCTAAGCCCGAAACATAAATAGTAACAGCAACCACATGGGGTCGGAAGGAGGTATTGAGTAAGCCCCAAATGTGCAACAACTCTAGTGTATGCTCAACTCAGTATTGGAGGGGTATCTCCGTAACTCAGTATCGCAGGACCTCATGGTTGACTCCTATGTTAGAGGATATTTTCAATTTCCTTATTTCTGAGATTGGATTTTCTGAATGAAAGGCCACTAAGTTTGAGTTTAAAGTTTTGGGTAGTTAAAGAAAATCCTGACTGAAAACACAAGCCTAAGCTAGTTGGTGTCATCCGTAGAAAGAAAATGTTACAAATTTATATTTTAAATACTAACTTTCTTTTTAAGGGATGTTGATTACTCAAAAGCTAGTGGTAATGAAACAAGTGATGTTTTGGCTTGAAAGTACAAACAACATGACTAATGTGAAAGAGATTCAAAATGAAAAGAATTTTACTTCTCTTTTCTTTTCAAAACTAAAAATGGAGGCTACGAAAGAAAGATCTCTTTTTGTATTTTTAAAAGATAGAGGTATGCAGTGCACCTAAGACTAAACCCTATCCTAAATGCATATAAAGAAAACACTTGTTATTTTTTACTTGTTTTTTCTTTATGAATGAGAAATAAAAATAACCTACAAACAAGTGCATGTGGATAATGTAAACAAAACGAAAGGACTTCTTCTCTATGACCACAAAACAAACCTTAAGCTTCCCTAAAGTCTGACTAGACCCCTCTTTGTAAGGAGACTTGCATAAGGGAACAAGCCAACCACTATGGAATGAAGAAGTTAATCAACAAGACTGAAGAAAACAAGGATCAAAATACACCTAGGTTCAATCTATACATGCTAATAGAGGCTGATCAACACCTTGCACAACAAGGTCATGCCAAGGAAGGAGGTGGGGAGAAGAGCAAGAGACAAGGCTAAAGGCTTCATAAATGGATTACAAATCAGGTTAATATAACACTCAAAGGGATACACCACTTCCCAATGGTATTACATAGACAAGGAACGAGGAGGACCCCATAGACATCACCAAACCGCCCCAATTAGGCCCAAAAAGGTGAAAAAAATCACTAAAACAAGGAATAAAAAAGTTCCTTACGGAGGTATACCACAAGTAGATCACAGGGAACTCACATATGGGTTAGGGATACATAACTATGCAATGCAATAGTCGTGTATGGGTGGTGGAAGGCCCTAAAAAGGTCCAAAACAGCCTTAAAAAGGAAAGGAAGGTGTCTAGAAAGTTTTAAGGATGAATCTTTACATGTAAGAAGGACTCAGATCCTCAAATATACTGGAAAAAACTAGATAATGATACCCCAATACATATAAGGCATTCCCCATCGAAGTCGTCAATTCTATTGTTAAGAAATCTACCCTATGGTTGAGGTTGAGGCTACCAACGTACTAGGGGTATAAAGATTGGTATATAATGCTCTACAAGTAAGGATTTAAACAAGATTTAAACGGTTAGGAGGGTTCATAACTCATGGACTGAAGATTGATCCAAGATTTCCCCTTTATCCCTCTTCTTTCTTTCCAACCAACACCTGCAAAACAAACTTCAAACATTCCTCAAACCAATTTGACCACATGTAAAGCAATTATAATCAAGATAATATGAAACCCTAATGTGATAAAGATTAACATATGATCATAAATTGAGATACAACATCTATCATATAATGATTTGGAAAGGGAATAACATCAAATATTTATTAATCAATGGAAGAAGTACAAGATATATATACCTTCTCCTCATGCAAGGCACCTTGTGAAACCTTCGATCTGGATCTCATGCTTATCTTCTCCAAGATTCTGAGCCTCCAAGCTCTACAACAAACGTAGATGATAGTTAGGGAAAAGGTGAGGGGGATTAGAGTCCCAATTTCACTAGAATAACAATATCAAAGGATATAAGTCTGCTTTCATGGACCCTTCTCCCTCTCTTATATAGAAATATGAAGAGTTAGGGTTAAGGATAGGTTAGTTACAACCGAAGAGGCAGTTCCAAAACCACCCAAACCACCCAAAATTTGAGAATTTTATATTTTTTACCACTACAGGATATATACGCTTGTTTCCCACTAACAAATCGCGTATACAAAGTTGAAATAAGAAGGTTTCCCACTGAAAACTCACATGTGGGTAAAAAACATAATTTTTGAGGGTATTTTGAAGAGTTTTCATGAGTTGGTTTATTCTAGAAATTTGTTTCTTAGTCTGATACCTTTCCAATGGTCTAAAAATAGGTTAAATGGATTTACAAAACTCTTTATATGGCCCTTCCATCCACATGTGTCTTTTCAGTGACTCGCAACAGCTTTCATGAAGTATCGTCATGTCATTGTCTTCTTGTGACAAAACATGTAAATGTTGTCATGGACAGAGAAGTGTCATTTTGGGATATAGCACATAGGTTTAAACCTATGAATGATGCAATGCATCATAAACTATGATACATTATAAAAGTGAAATTTTGTTTTAAATATTTATAGCAACTTGATATGGGAAAACTAGTGTTAAAAGGGGACCAAGCTTATTAGGGGTCTAGGACTTATGAGAATAATAAAAGTTTAAAAAGAGAAAATATAAATAAGATATTTAAGAATTAAGAGTTTATATAATTGTGAGGAAATGAAAGATAAACCCTAATTTCTTCTTATTTAAAAAGCTTCTTTTTATTTTTGAGATTAGTTATTCATTGAAGGTTGCTAAGCTATGTTCATTATTCTGATGGAAAAATAACTCTATTCTCTCCTTTTGAATTTCCTCTCTAATCATAATCTTCAAAAGCCAAAAAAGAGAAATAAAGTCATCCATTTAAAATATTCTAAAGAAGATAAGAATTGAAGGTAGATGGAGGAGCTTGCAGAGGAAAAGCTACATTTCCCCCCCAAAAGGTCTGGCCTCGATTTCTATTTGAGTACACAGAGTTAGTTTATTCGAGTTGTGTGGAATAGAAAGATAGGATCCCTAAAAGAGGAAGCCTATGCAAACAAGAAAATCTAGAATACTAAGTAAAGGGAACCTGATGGAAACGCCTACTTAAAGGCAAGAATTTCACAGCAAATAACTCTAAGTCTAGACTACTAGTAAACTTGGTTTAGCTTGGGGGTGATGTTGCAAAGGTTGAAAAATACCATTGTAGATATCTATGGTAGGGTGGAACTTGGTAGTCCCGGATCAAGTTTCCTGAAAGGTTTTCAAATAAGTTATTTAAGATGCTGTTATTATATTCTTGTTTATGAGATAATTTTATTTCTTTAAATATTTCATCTTTATATTCCATATTAACAAGATTAGATAGAAAGAAAGTATCTATTATATTGAGTCTGGTTATTTGATTTGATAACTTATAGTGTGGCTAAGATTATAAGAAAAGACTTTCATTTTCCTAGGTAAAATATTGCTAGGGTTTCATAGTCCATTTTCATTAAACTTTATTGACTATAGTTCTATAATACATGTTAAAACATTATTCAAATGAAATATTTACTTCCTCTACTTCTTAGTTAGGGTTTGATAATTATTTCCTTATTAAATTTTTATTATTCGATCAAATTCTCAAGAGTCTAATATACACAAGTAATTAGGGTTTGATATTCATTTATTTATTTAAATTATTATTATTTGAATAATTAAAGATTATGTTAATGTAAAGG
>LPNX010017949.1:186630-230288 GCA_001517045.1 Pseudotsuga menziesii | reverse complement strand
ATCCATGTCCCTCATTTCACTATAGGACAGCTTCTTGACAGCAATGTCATTATGCCACAGAAGTCGGTACTTAGATTTTCTTGAAAATGTTGATGACTGTTTTTCCCTTAGTGTTGGATCAAACAACCTTTTGATCGAAACGATTATAGTCTGTTGTGAGGACCACAACATTTTGATTGATGTGTAAAAGAACTGATTGATCTCACTCTACGGCCTTGCTTTGTGCTTGGGATTTCATGTTAACATCGTTCAGCACACAACTTCAATCTGAAAAAATACACTTTGAAAGTTTGAAATGATGCAGATAATATCAAGATTAATATGCATTCTTAACATAGCATGCAGAAGCCTTTTTGAATCAAATCAAGTTAATTTGAATTGATGGTTATAATTTTAAAAATGACATAAATGTGATCTTCCTCTTGCAGTATCTGTGCCAAACTCAAGTATGCAATGGACTTATTGGACTAAAGCTGCGGTGTTACAGCAGTTCATGTCCTTAAAAAATTATCACGAGAGACCTGAGAAAAGGAAGTTCAATCAACTTGTGGCCTCTGGTCTACAGCCGGTTGCAACTGCAGATACTTTCAAATCAAATCATAGAAGTACATCTGCTTCTCAGGTAATTATTTTTCACTCAAGTGAATTGCAACTATGAGGATCCTTACTATTCACTATGAGGATCCTCCAAGAAAAGCCGTAGATAAGGCCCACTAGGGCACATTATTCTCCAATCCATGATAGATTAATTGTGGCCAAAATAGAAACCAAGAAGCCTTTCAAGTGGCATGCTTTGCTAGGCAAGAATCGACTTGGCTTAATGACCAAGCAATTCAATCAATAGCATGTGCATGCCCTATAGTGCATTGAAATGAACTGCAATGCTCTGAACTGAAGACAAGTCAATTGAACTATATTGAACTGCAGTGAATTGAGAGATAAGTCAACTCACTGAACCCATGTATACTTGTCGAGTTCATGTATACTTTTTCCAAAGTTCATTAAGATTGCTATTTCCAAGTGCTTGGACATTGATTTTGTTGGGGTGAATGTGTTTGTTCCATCTAGATCTCTGTATTCCTAAAATAATTTGAGTCCCATAGCTGAAATTATTGAATTGATACCGATATTGTCAATTTCTATGGTTTTCCACAGTTTGGGTATGGGGATCTTTCTGCATTTTCCAAACAGGATGTTTGTTCAATAACTACAGTTATTGAACTGGATACCCATTTTGTTATTAGCATGTTTCGATGAGGTTGGGGGATTGGGGAGCTTTGGAATGGCTGGAGAGCACCTACATTGAGAACTTTTAATATTTTAAGTGATCTGCAAAATGTGGGGCTTGAACTTTGATTTTGTTGGGAGTCAATATACTTGTCCCATCTGGTTCTGCATATTTCTAACAGAATTTGTGTCCAATAACTGAAATTATTGAACTGGATGCCCATTTTGTCAACATCTATGTTTTGCTGAGGTTTGGGTAAAAGGGGATTTTTCTGCATTTTTCAAACAGGATGTTTGCCCACTAGCTATAGTTATTGAAATGGATACCCATTTTGTTATTTCTATGTTTTGCTGAGGGTTGGGGATTGGGGAGTTTTAGAACGGCTGGAGAGGCCCCCTAATTTTCAAAGAATGACTGGTACCCAAAAATTAACAAAAACCTCTAATATTTTAATTGTTCTGCAAAATGTGAGGCAGCTTGATATGCTTCAGTTTTAATTGATCTACAAAATGTACTAGTTTGGAAGCCTCTTCAGTCGTATCTATCAAAAGGGTTTGAAGTTTATAGTAGTATCTCGGAAATTGATTTCTCTAGAATTATTGAAGTTCTGGACATTTTTCCTGGAAAGCTTTTGCAAATTGAAAACAGTTTTAGCATATTGTTTCATTTGATTGCAGCAAGAAAGGAACAATCATCAATATCTGGACTGCTTTCCAGTGCTCACAGGCACTCAATCCTGCATGCTGCCAATCAATTTTTTGACAATGGTGGTGATCAGCACTTATTTTCAGGCAAATTCGTTTTAAAGGGAGAAAAATTGCTGAAGATTTCATTCATGGGCTGAGTAGCAAATAACACAGGCCGGAGATCACATAGTGAATATTTGATGGGCCATGGCTAAATTTTATCATGAGAATGGAGCATCTTGACCTGGTTTCCCTTGGTTGTTGGATCGATCCACCTTGGCCTCAATTCTTTATCCATGATAAAGCTTGCACGTAAAACTGCAAATAAATAATGAAGAATGCGGCAACGAGACCAGTTGGGCCTGCCTGCTATAACATTTTTTGGACATATATTTGATGCACCTTCAAAGACTCTCTTTGAGGTATTGTGTGAAGGAGAAATAGCACTTGCTAAAAATGCAACTGAAAATGCCATTCATAATTTCATACACCTGAAGCATTTTGAGTTCTTGTGCCCCATCTTCATACTGGGGTTCACCGTGTTCGTGTATAGGCCTCGATTTGCTGGTTGCATAAGCTAGCGACGGCTGCAACTATTTTTTTTTTTTAAATTTCACCCACCGTCAATATAGCGACGGGAGTCCGTGGATATAGAGACGGGAGTCCGTGGATATAGCGACGGAAGTCCGTGGATATAGCGATGGAAAGTCCGTGGATATAGCGACGGGAGTCCGTTGATATAGCGACGGAAGACCGTGGATATAGCGACGGGAATTCCGTGGATATAGCGACGGAAGTCCATGGATATAGCGACGGACGTGCGTGGCTATAGAGACGGCTTGGATCTCCATTTTTTAAAAACCTTTATACAGAGCGTGGCTATAGCGACAGAAAGGGTCGTCGCTCTTGCGACGAAATAGTTTCCACGGAACAAAAAACACTTAGATGTGGCAATATCCACGCTTTGCCGTGGATATTGCCACATTTTTTCCGTGGCAAAATTGATCACATGTACTAGTGCTACAATCATAAATACAAATAAAATATCATTAGAAATATAAACACATGATATAATGACATATATAAGAACTGAAAATGTATAACTATTGAGATATAAACTAAATCTATCATGTAAATTTAAAGATTGATCTTGAATTTTACAGTAAAGAATAGGCGGCATAAGCTATTTAGAGTGTTAGTCTATTCAAATAATCTATTTATTGTTAATGAGAGGGGCTATTGTTGAATGAAGTTGGTAATCAATTTCTAAGCCATTTATTAATAATGAAGATTATTATCATTTTGATGAGGGTGATATTCAACAAATATGTAGGAGCTATGATGAGGGTGAATTTCTAACCCATCCTTATTTATTAGTGATCATTAGTCTCTTATGAGGTAAGAACAAGATGAGTTAACCTGGTTTCAATCATTATACTATGCCTACACCGAATAAAAACTTAAAGGGCATGTGGAAGCATGACACCCTTGGTATCAAATATGATTACTAAACATCCATAATAAAACAAAAGGCATATGTATTTCATTCATTATGAAGAAAATTTGAAGAAAATGAATATGTATTGTTGATTGCCATATAAGTGATGTATGATTTAAATGTTTAGGTAGTATAAATAAGAAATAGGAGTACAATCGAAAGTTGTGCCTAGAATATGAACTAAATATTTTTTATTTAGAAATGACTCACACAAGTGCACACATATCATAAGGAGAAGAAAACTGAACCCATAAAACATATGAAAATAGGAAAGTGTGTAGAAGTGGGTCAATGAAATAGAATGAAGTTGATGAATATTATTTATTTGGAATTTTAAAAAAAATCACTTGTGCATGTAGTGTGGAACATAGGGTGGATAAAATATCCATCTTATGTGGTTTTCCATTTCTAATGAGGTTGATATTAACAAGGGAAACCTAGAAGGTGAAAACAACTAGAATATTATTCAAACTCTTGAAATCCCATGTCAAATGCACCTACTCTAACCTGAACCTAGTATTGATTTGCCATAGTATCCCCAAACATGATCTCTTATCATTTTGATTCCAAAGTGACCCCATCACCCTAATGGAGGCTTTAATGATTCCAACCCTTATTGAATATGAGAGTTTGCAAACATTGATCAATTGATCATTAAAGAGAAGATATAATGCAAAGAGGACATATTAGCTTGTTCCATAGCTCATAGATTCTCTCATAGCCCAATACTCATGGAATTAAATTTATGTAAAGCCTTTCATCTCATTAGCTAATGGATGCCCTCAAAAACTTATATGAATATAATTGATATTTGTTTAAAGGAAAAATGGAGTTTATATAATATGTTTGAAATCATGATACTTTTATATATATTATAAAACCAAACACACAAAGAAACCTTGAACTAAAAGACATAACTATAAGAGGGAAAATGGTAATTTTGTTATAAAATGAAGAGAAGTACTTGCTTTTTGTTATAATGATATGACATAAACTCTAACTATTTAAACACTAAAATGACTTTAAAGTAATCTAAAATGGCCAAGTGACTTTATTAATATGCCTAATTCTATAGTTTAGATGAAAGTTCTAACACCCTCCCTTAATGATTCATCTAGAAAATACACTAAGTTTGTCCCTAAATTTTACAAATTTGTACAGTCTCAAATTTATATATATATGTAGTATGATCCTCAATATGACAATTTTTAAACTCCAATGTTCCATCTTCTACAAGCTATCGAATGAAGTGGTGATGAACATCAACATGATTGGTACATTCATGGAAGATTGGATTATTTTCCATCACAAAAATTCCCTAATTACCAAACTAGTACAATAGAGTGGACTCGTTTTGTTGGATCTCCATATATATAAGCATCCATCTAAGGAAAACTACTTCACATGGATGTAACATCTAAAAAACACCATTCATTTCATACAAAGGTGAATACACCATTTAACACTAGAAACACTGGTCAACAATTTCATACAAGGGTGAGTTCATGTTGGAACAAGGAATGCCAATAGAAAATCAACCAAGGGTATAGGAATCAACCAATGGTGTGGGCGTGAAATATCCTCCCCTCAACTTGAATCAGCTCCTGAATGGTGTTGTCTCGCTCCAAACGCTCCAATTCCCCGTCCAATTCGCGTTCCTGTTTGTGAAAATGGGCTCGGGACTGTGTATTTTTTTTTTTAATTTTCAAATCGCGTGTGCATTTTAGAAATACAAATCGTGTGTGCGTTTTGTAGTTCTATAACGCGTACGCGATTTGTCTTCCTATCCTACATGTTCCATGGCATGTCAGGCTGGGGTTGAACCATACCAAGTGCTATGTTAGGCTCGGGTTGATGTATTTTTTGGTAGCATGATGTTGTTTTTGAAAACTAGGATTGCATCTTAAAGGTCCCTCATCTTCTTGCACTGACCCGCACCCAAATATGGAAAAAATATTCTCTTCTAGAAACTTTATTATGAGTGTATCATTAGATGACCTAGTAGGAATGAACTATATCCATTTGTTAAAATAATCAATAATTGTGAGAATCCACCTAAGTTGACCACTAGAATTGGGTTTAATTTCTTTTATGAAATCCAAATGCCATTGTTGAAAAAGTTCTTTTACTTTAATGGGTATGAGTGAAAAAGGGAACCAATTTTTGTTTTCAAACAAAAAATCGTCATTCTAATCATGCATTGACCATTAAACTGGCATCTAAAAATAATGTAGGCCAATAAACCCTGAGTACTTTGTATGTTGTATCCCTCTAAGCATGATGGATGCCGCATACACCATTGTGAAAATCATTTATTGTTCCCTTTTTTTCCTTCTTCAATCATATAGTTTAACAATATCCCTAGCAAGTATTTCTAGTACACATATTCATCCCATATGCAATACTTAATTTCTATTAATTTCATGAATCTATCCTTGTCCTTATAAAATTTTGGTGGATGTTGCAGATTTTTCAAATATAAAACTATGTCATTATATAGCTCCGAATTCAAAAAATTGGATTTACCTCAAAAGATGGTCTTTGTGAGTTACCCTCCTAAAATTCTAATGTTGTTGGAGCTTGAGCAATCATATTCACATCTAGAGCTTGGCAGTTTGAATTAGCGATAATCTTAGCTAGTCTCTATTTTTTAACCAACTTGGTTGGATTTATATCTAAATCATATTCCTCTATTTTCGATATCCACTTTCCTCTTCTCCCTTCACTATCAAGCTAACTAAGGATATATTTATTTGTACTATCAGGTACATATGCAATGACTTTAGAGTGTAAGACATAATATTTGAATGATTTTAAATTTTTAACCATTGCATATGCATGTTTCCCCATTATAATATAATTCAATTATGCATCCATTAATGCTTTGTTAAAAAAAGGCTATTGGTTGTTCACAACCTTCAACATTTTTTTGTAATAAAACACCTGCAATATTATTTTGAGAAGAAAAAAGAAAATATTAGAAATTCTTATTATAATAAGAACTAACCAAAACTAGTTTTTGTCCCAAATCCATCTTAATGTGTTGAAATGATTCTCTAGATTCAATAGTTCATTTAATCACATTATCTTTCTTGAGCATTTCAGTGATACTCTAAACAATTTCAACAATTTTTGATATGAACCTTCTTAAAATTTTTATTTTACCCAAGAATGATTGCATTTCTGTTATGTTTTTTTGTAAGTAAATTAGTTTAATGTATTTTCTTTGTAAGTAAATTAGTTTAATGTATTTACTCTGTTATGATCAATCTTAACTCCTTCCTTAGACACAATGTGACCCAGAAACTTACTCTCTTCCATGGAAAAATGAGATTCTTTTGGAATCAAATATAGACCAAACTTTATCCACATAGTAAAAGTATGTTTTAGGTGTTTAAGATGTTCTTCATATGATTTTGAGGAGTCTGTCATATCATCTATATATAAGAATATGAATTTCGATTTTTCATCCACAAACACAATGTCCATAGCTCTTTTAAAAGTAGGTCCTACATTTATTAAAATAAAAGGAATTTTTTCATACATGAAGGTGCCCCAAGGTGTAGTAAATGCAGTATTGTTTGTTTCATCCATATGAATTGCTACTTGGTTATATCCAAAAAAAAATCCATCCTGGAAATTATGATGACTCCCACTACCTTCTGTAATATGTGATCCATTTTAGGTAGGGGGTAGTTGTACTTCCATTGACATTTACTAAAATTTTGGAAGTATACACATAATATAATTTCACTATTCATCTTACTTATAGGTATAAAATTTTGCACCCATTGAAAACTAAGTAAGAGGGATGATGACCTTCACATCTAATAATTTTTTGACTTCTTTTCCAATGATAGGAAAGAGGAGAGTACTCAACTATATTACCTTCTATTTGAAAAGTATTCCTCCTATTTTTAGAGGTATCTTATGTTGAATTATAGTAATATCATATGTTCTAACATCTGTATACTTCCATGCAAACACATTACCATACTCTCTAAAAATATTAATATGTTTATAGTTTTTACCAATAGTAAAATATCTAAAGAGTTTGATGTATTTTTGATGTTCTTGGGTCCTAATATTGAAGTATTATACATCCTCAATCTTAGGATCAACAATAGGATTGATGGGTACATCATTCTTATAAAAACGTTGCTCAGGGAAACTAATCCCTTTGGAATGAAATTATTTTGAGATAGAATTTTGTGATTGGTAGTGTGACTTGTTAAATCTAAAATTGATTCAACACCTTCCCTTAATGACTCTACATTTTCTTCCTCTTAATATTTGTAGATATTGAAATATATTAAGGTAAAATTTCAACTAATTAAAAATTACATCATTACATTAGAATTATCCTTTTTTATTTGTAAAAGAAAACAAACTAGATAAATGACTAAAGAAGACCTTCCTAGAGAGAGATCTATAGGCCCTTCCTTTCTCCCAAACTAAACTCCTGAATGTGTTGTAGGTATTCTCCCCAATTGAGTTCCTAAGTACCACTCTCCACCCAACTAATATTTATTTTATTTATTTAAGTTTTTATTTAGTATTATTATTTATTTTAGGTTTATTTATATTTATTTATTTTAATTATTATTAATTATTTATTTCATTTAACAAATACATATATGTTTATGTTCTTTAAGACCATTTTATTATTATTATTATTATTTCTCTTTAGTTCATTTAGGTGTTTTATTACCTCTGAATTCTCGTCGTGGCTAGAATTATCAAGGAGCTATGCTCCCATCATGCCCTTCTGATAATTCCCATAGGCAAGGAGTTGGTTATGACAATTGAGCCAATGTTACCTCAGTTCTCCTACCCTGCGAAGAGCCAATGGGTCCTGGGGAATAGGGACGAATCCCTATTGCACACCCCCCAGTATAATCCTTGTGAGTGACCAACTCATGACCTACCCTCATGGCATGCGCATCTGATGAGCTGGATTTTTCCTCACTCTATTCAAAGCTCATTGCACCTCCCATTTCTATCCTTATGCATATAATTTCTCAGGCTTGTCACTTGATGTGGGTCGATTGGCAATCATCTCCCATCACCTACACATATAACACCCTGTGCATCAAATATCATAAAATAAGGTTTTAATCAAAACATAATTATTTGTTGGCCTCAATTGTTGTGGTTTCCTGACTCATTCAGAGTCCATGCATGCCAGTGCATCAAAACATATCAAAATTTAATAACATTACAAACAAGTGTGTTATCACCTGCCATAGTCGTTGACTCCCTTAGAGTATTTTCATACTAATTCTCTCTTTCTGTTCATGTGCGTTCCTTTCCTGTCACACTTGACAGACCATCAGAGTACATGCTACACAATAAATTTGTCAATCATTCAATATTATATAATTTAAATCTGTCTTGATAACTTCACATAAATTTCTCATTCATTCATAATTAAAATTATCATATAATCCATAAGTCAGACAATTTTGTTTAGTTCATATCTCTTCAGTAGCTAATCATTTTACCCAAGTCCAGGTCATCAAGAACTAGATTCCCACAATAAACTATCCAAATAAATTTTAAAAATGAAATTAATAAATAGCCAGGTCATTCTTCATAGAACTCCCTCAAAGTATAGTCATAATAATCTCCAAAGTCAAGGTAAAAACAGGGTGTTACATACACCCCCACTTCAGGAAACTTCATCTCGAAGTCCTAGAATAAGTACATATATTGTTTATATATTTCCAATATTTCCTCTTAGGTCACATTATTGGGACTATGTCCATCCTTGATATTAGATACTCATACATGAATCTCGCCATGCCATTTTATGCAAGGATACTAACCATTATAATTTTGTATTGAATCGTCACATCTATTTATATTAACAAATGATTTTACTCATTCACCTTTCCTACCCTTGAGTGTGGCGTTACTTACTCCCCCTCTTTTAGGAAACTTTGTCTCGAAGTCAATTCTTATTGTATATATAATGCTAGTTTCACTTTTTTTTCACATTCACATCTTTATTCTATTCTGTTATATTCTCATCAATTGATCATTCTCTAAGCAATAGATATGATACATCATTGAATTTATGTTACGAACAATAAGATTCCAACACATTTTCATTAATTCAATAGAAATTTTACATAATGTAAATTCTGTAATATCTTAAGTAATTTCCAATCTGATCAAGATTCGCAACACCTCGTAATCACTCATGAAGGTTTATGGACGTACATCCAAACTAAAACATATATCACATGAATAATAAATCAAAAATTTGTACATCCAAAGTTAGGTAAGAATTAAACTCTATTTGGCTATCCTCTCTTCCCAGGTGAGAAGGTATACAATCCTCAATATATTGGTAGTTCACAATTTATGAATTTCTAAATCAATAACATCTATTAAGTAGTCAACAATCAATGCATAAGTTACTCATCACTTTCAAGGATTTTTACAAACCCATAGATATTCATAAAATTGAATCTCAATTTATATGTGATTCAAACATGTCAAAACTTAGCAACTTAGTCGAACCTATTAATTTTAATTTCCTAATCATCTCTGATTAAAAAAAAATTACAAACACTCAATGAAACATCAAACTAGGTAATTCAAGGAGTTGTGTTGGAAAATTTGCAGCCATTGGAGAGGCTGAGGGGGAAAACCAAGGGTAATTTACAACACAGTGAATTCATTTCCCCTAACACATTTATATCAGGGACCATTCATGTTTCATATTCCTCTATGCGGAAACCTATTCCCACGCTTCTGGGTCACCCAACCGTGAAACTAGGGAAATTTATTCAGTCCCACCGACCAGGGGCTTGGGGAAAAAAACATAAGTGTTATCAGGCCTTCATATATCATAAAATATGGGTTGGGGAAGTTCATAACATCATGTGCAGTTAAAGGATCTCATCTTATCCTTACCTCATTTCATCATTCTCATTATCATATGACTCCTTCGATAGGCTTTCCAAGTCACATTCTATCTGCAATTATAGTTTCACTGAATCTCGAATCAAGGACTAGTCATATTTTATGTTAGGTCATACCATTTTAGGTGATTAGCATTATTTAATTCTAACCATCATGATTATTTTTATTTTAATACGTTTTACAAGATCCACCTGCTTTTAACCTCCTTCGGTACATTGCCAATTTTATGGTTTCCACATTACCATGTCATGGTTAAGCAAAGTTTCTAGTTTCTCATTTTTGTTCATAGTGTCATCATGACTAAAAATGAGTGTGCATGAGTTAATCTCATTTAATGTTGGTGACATTGATATCTCGTTTTCTAAATTTCGAGTTTGTTTCACCCTATCAACTATCTATCTACATCTCTACAAGTATATGCATTCCTCTTTGAGTTGGCTAAAAGTCATTTTTAATATTATTATTATTTTTAATTCCCATAACATATATGAAATTCAATTTTCTTTCAACATATATTTACATATCTATGCAATCTGTTTTTATTTCGCATAGCCTTTATGAAACATAATTATAATTTACCACTTACCCTTCAATAACTCTAAATGGAATTCCCTAAAATGCATATAATATTCCTAAACATATATCAATTTGAAATATTTTTCCAACATGAATAAGATGCAAGGAAAGTGAATTTATTTTCAAAGCATATATATATCCTCCTACCCATAATCCCTATGCCACACATTCCTTATTTCACCTTCCATGGCATATATAACAAGAATTACTTTAATTAACCTACAGCTCATGGCAATATAGATAATAGAACTATATTCAATTCAAAATAAAGGTAGCATCCATTAATTTAAAACTTTCCAGCTCATCTTTCCTCTACTATCTATTTTAATAATTAAATATATAACTTCATAATCCGATCTATATATCTTCCTTATTGAACCATTCCTATACCGACATTCTTTTATATAAAATATATTGTATTCCAATAAATACAACATAAGCATGTAGATATAATTTATAATTCTTTCATCATCTATTGTATATGTAATCTACGACCTCTTCAATACATCTAAATGCACAAATGTAATTCTTTCAAGCATATATTTATGAAAAAAAAACATGTGTAAGCAATTCCTTTCATACCGCATAAAAATGCAATCTTTTTCAAAACCTATTCAAATATATAAATCGTAATAATATGTAAAAATGCATTTCTTCAAAGCATAAAATTCATCCTTCTACTGTATATGTGAACAGATGCAACGCAGTTTATTCAATATATAGAAATCCTTTAATATGCAATAATTCAATATAAATAGCCATTTAAATTCATTCTCCTAAAGGTATAAAATGTACTTCTTTCACTTTAAAAATGCAACTCTCTTAATATCTAATAGGTTTCAAGTTCTTGTAACTTCCTTATGATATCGCATTGAGGAGTATTTGTAAGGGAACCTCTAAAGTGGTCTAAGTTGTAATAAAAGAGAATGATTGTCACCTAGAAAACAAAGGCCTAACACTTGGTCTCTCATTACCATGCACTCGAATTGTTCAACTTGTAAACAATTATTCTTGAAATCCTAATTACTCTATTGACTCAATAATTTTCATAAAGATTATTGAAGTTGAAAACATGTAGGCACAACAGCTAGATTATTTAGGTGCTAAAGTTTTACTCGGTCTTGATGCTACCTTTTCCAATAATGGTTCTTGCTCCATTGTGGGTTTTACTGGATGTCAATATTGAGTAGTGCTTGCACTAAGACATTTAAATTGGGGTTGGAATTTAACTCATCTTTATCAAAATAAACGTAAACATTAAATGTGATTAATATTTATGTGAAGAGACACCCCAGTCCTCAACTATAATATATTCCAGTAATAATCCTCCTCGGTAAATTTCCAAACATTGTTCCTCCTTAACCATTTTTACCTTATTCCTTCGTAGAACTGTTGGTGCGGATGGAAAAGATTCTATGGAAAGGAGTCTCGTTTTTCTGGACAGAAGCCTACGAGGCAAGGTTCGTGGAATTTAAACAAAGGATGCTTAGAACTGCAATTATCAATTTTTCAGAATGGACAAAAAAATTTAATGTACATGTGGATGCATCTAGTATTTCACTAGGTCATGTTATGGCTGAGATGGTCAACTATATCCCCCTATATACTTCACCAATGGTAATTTTTCATGCATCGAGTGTAATTACACCACTATTGAATAAGAAGGATTGGTGGTGTATGAGCTCCATAAGTTTAGACATTACTGATTAGGTTTCCTATTTCAGTTTTTCACCAATCAATCCATGCTTAAATATTTGATAAACAAGCTGATGTTGGAGGGTCAGATCTGCCGATGGTTGTTGCTATTCTAGGAGTTTTATTTCGAGGTGGCTACTAAGCTGGGAAAACAAAATGTAGGGCCCAATTATCTCTCTCGAATTTGGAATAGATAAATCATTGGGACAGTTGATGCATTTCCTCATGTCGATCTCTTCAAACTAGAAGCAGTTCATGACTTCTTTGCTTAGATTGTTTAATTCCCTAGCTCCAAATCATCGCTAGAAGACTATGATCGGTGGAAGCGTCAGTAGCTAGTGGTGCATGGATTGAATTATCAGCTTATTTCCTGGAATTTTATAAGTTGGCAATGAATTGGATTCTGCATAGATGCATGTCATATCATGAATGGCAGGTAGTATTGTGGGAGGCCCATGATGGCTAAAGTAATGGGAATTAGGGTGGGAAGGCTACTAGGTGAAACATGCTGCATGCAAGGCTCTAGTGGCCAAATTTGTTTGTGGATGTTAAGGAATATGCGAATCAGTGCAACATCTGCTAGCATGTGGGATGGCCATCTGTGTGAGATGAAATGCCATTGCAACCCATTGTGGTAAGTGAGCTGTTTCAGTGTTGGGAAATTAACTTTACTGGGCCTATCAATCCACTAGCATGCTACTCATGGGATAGGTACATTATAAACACAATGGATTATCTTACAATATGGGAATAGGCTATGCCAACTTGATATTTCTAGAATAAGGTTGTTGTGTGGTTCATTTTCAAGAATATAGTAACATGGTTTGGGTGCCCTTGTAGGCTTGACTAGCAATCAGGGTAAACATTCATTGGTGGTGTGATTCACCCTCTTTTCCCCATGAAACCGCTTCTTCTACTCCCCCCTCCCTTTCTTACATGGATGAATTCACTTGTCATCCATACGAGGAGAATGCCCCTTCATCTTCCACATGTATATTCCTATTAATTCCAAGTTTTTAATTAATTCAATGTTTTCCTGATTATTCCTATCATTCCTTATCCATTATTAGATTTTATTTAATAATACGTAACATTATAAATATATTATAATATTTATTATTTATGTGTTATAAAATTATTATATATAATTACTTTTAGCAATTTATTTATCATTATGTACATTAGCGTTGTAGTTGATTATTACATACATTTTTATTGGTAATACTATTATTTAATGTTTCTTATAATTTGGGGCATTACATACCTCCTCCCTTTAGGAAAATTCATCCCAAAGTAAACAAATACTTGATATACATCTAAATAACTAATACTATTGTGTCAATGGGGTAATTACTTGTGTCGATGGGGTAATTACTAGATGTTTTCATGTTCTATCAGTGTTTATATTCCATACATATACATATAAATAGTGGGGATTAGTTTTAATTCCAAAAATGGTTAATTAAACTATATGATAATATTGATATTTAGCCTCCTCCTCTTTCTTCATAAACAAAATCCTTGGGTCCACTTTTCCTCATGCTCCCTGACCAAAAATCAGATCATCTGATCAACCTATGAACCCCCCTCCAAAAAACCGAATGGTCTCACTTGCTATGGCTCAGGACCTCTACTAAAAATAGTATAAGTATCACCTAGCTTGGTGTGACCATAGTAGGAACCAAAAGTCTTATCATAGAAATCATGCTCCATGCTCTTTTTGACTTTTGGCACCATGAGAAGGTTTAAGGACTTCCAGTATTCGGTGGGATACCTTCCTAAGACCTTGTATATAGGTACTAGGAATTTGGTCCAGTACATAAACCTATGTACACCAAGAATATAGAAGGGTTCACCCAAAATTCCCTCCACAAATCTTGTTGGCCACAACCCCAAGCATCAAAAGTCATACCCACAACTCCATTGGAATGTATAGTTCTTACTGATACATGGACTTTTAGTAATTGAGGGGAAAGGACTACTAGCATAAATTACTAGTTGAGATAGTACTTAGAAGCTCAATTTCCCAAAAATTGGTATACTTTAAGTGTTAAATAATATGTTTTCCCTCATGGATATGGGATCCCATGAGATCATAGAATAATCTGTCCTTCTAGGATCCAAGTGGATTTCCTATTACTCCATATTACATCATGTCATCATATAATTAGTCTTAAACATAACATTTTAGATATCATATACTATCAAGATAATGAATAACAAATATGCATGCTACCACATGCCCTTATGAGAATACACCATCATCATAAGTACCAAGGAACCACATTTTAAAACATGCTATTATGTAACATAACATCTTCAAGGGTAGCAATGAATTGCACGCTACCATATTCCATCATGTAAGCATACATCAACCTTATGAATATGGTAAATCACATGTGACCTCATCTCATCATGAAAAAATAACATCATCACTACAAATGTGAAGGAACCTCATTCTACTACATGGAATCATACTATTAAAATTTTGCTATCATATTCAGGTTATCATTAGTAACCTCATAAAAATATTCAATAGTGAATCATAAATAATTTTCATAATGGAATTATAATACTTTGAATCCATTATATGAAATAAAGCTATTATAATACTCATCCATCCATTCGTCATGAAATATTACTCAAGAACAAAATAATCAGCATCATGATATGTTAGAACATTATACCAACTAGGGCCATAGTCTCATTAATTTTTACCGATTCTGTATGATCCAAACCATGGTATATGATGTTTTAGTAAGTTTTTTGGGGGTTTTTGTTAACCAAGAGATAAGGCACCCTCATTTATGACCATTTGGTCCCTTGGGGAACTCCCACTCCTTAAATCATGAATATGGGTTGACTAGGGATCTCATGCATTGTATTTTGATGCTTTTGGATCAACCATTCCTGGGCCACCTTCACTTATGGCCATCCATGTGATCCCAATATTCACATTAGGAAATCATGACCGTTTGAGGTGATTTGGGAGGATATTGGTCAACCTATGGGGGTTTTTAGGTCCAATGTAATCTTGCCACATGTATGCCATTTTACTTCCTTCAATGGATAATGATTTTATCCTATTGTGATATAATGATGTTCCATACATGTTTAGATGTTGGACTGAAATAGAAACTTTAGTTATTGGCATCATTTGTTTGTGTCATTTTTTCCTCGTTTCACTGTTTTGCTCATGCATTGTCAAATTATTATATTGTGAGTATTTTATTATATTGTAGATCCTATTGTGAATTATAATTTAACATGGTATCAGTGCTCAAGGAGATCCTAATAAAATTCAAAGAGTTCATAGGGTTCAAATTAGCAATCTAGGGTTTCCTCAAGAGGATTGAGTGTTTGCATTGTAGGTTATTCAGTAGTTCTTTGTCACCCAGTGTGCAACAATAAAAGGAGAAGTCTCATGTCACCTTTATCACTCCATTCAACTACTTTGTGTGGAAGGCTGAGATGGTAATCCAGCTAAGATTCATATGTCTCTACAAGGTTACCATGGGGACAGAAAATGAGTTGAACTCAGTTGTTGGTGAGTCCACATTTTTGGGATTTTATGCCTTAGTATATTGAGAGACCTCCTATTTCATGTTGTTATTCTCACAAATCCAAATAAAGTGTGGCTCAATATCAATTCATTGTTTGGGAATACTGATGAACTAAGAGGCCATCGACTTGAGAGTGAGTTGATCTTCTTGATCCCAACTCATTTTGAGATGATCCAAGACTTCTTCAGCAAGTTCAAATGCCCAGTTATTCAACTGAAGCAATGTGGCATTGAGAAGAACGAAGAACAAATTATTTTGTCCATACTTTTGAAGCTAGGGCCTAAAATCTTAGTTTTTCTTTGGACATTTCACTCAAGAAATCTAAGAGTTAGAAATTGGAGAATGTCATCTTTGGTAGACTTCATGGAGTCTCTAACTCAAGAACAAGACAAGTTGGTTCAAATGGGTACCATCAAACCTACCAAGGATCAAGCTCTTGCAATAGACAATTCAAAGCAAGAAAAGGTAGAAAAGAATCCCAAATATTCGAAGTAGCAAGAGAGGAAGAAGGACAAAGAGAAACCCAAATCTTCTTATGGGGGTTTGAATCCCAACAAGGAAAAAGGGAAGAAGAAAGAGAAGTGGAAATGAAATTATTGTCACAAGGGTTGGAACCCTAAAAGTGCATGCATTAAGAAAACCATTTAAATTATGGTGCAATTTCTTGAGAAGAACAATATCCCTCTTCTAGATGGAGCAAAGAAGAAGGATGGAGGTTCGAATTCTTAAAATAAGGAGAGATCATATGCATTTTTGGATATTACTTATAGATATTCCTCCTTCATGATTGATTTAGGTTACTCAAGGAATATGGATTCTTGATAATAATCCTTCTCTTCCCTTCATCCATATAGTGGTCCATCCATCCTCATGGGAGATGATTGAGATATCCCAGTGGAAGGGATTGGTTGGATAAATATAGACAATGTGTACTTCAACAATGTGTTGTTTGTGCCATATCTTATACAAAATATACTCTCTGTATACCAAATGAACCACACTAGTTTATCCAAGAGAGTGTCATTCACTCAAGAATATGTGGAAATTTCTGAAGTTTCCACTGGCAAAGTGGTTGCAGTGGGTGTTGCATATCATGAGTCAAGGATTACAAGTTTTCACACTTTCTTCCTTACTCCTCAGCAAATGTGCTTATGTCACATTCCAATGAGATAATTAAGCTATGGAATGAGAGGTTTGGACACATTAAATATATATATCTTCAATTTTTTTATCAAATAGAAGATGGTTCGAGGACTTCGAAGTATCAAATTCTCCAAAGGAACATGCAAGGGATGCATTATTAGGAAGCATGAAGAGCGCAAGTATGACAAGAGGAAGGAAATAAGGGTTGTTAAATTCCTATAATTGATCCATTCATATCTGATATGACCTCTTTCCACAAACTCCTATGGAAACTCAAGGTATGTCCTAACATCCATTGATTATTTTTCAAGATATGGTTGGTTGTTCATCCCCAAGTTGAAATGTGAAGTGTTTGAAATATTCAAAGATTTCAAAGCTTCGGTTGAGAAATTCAGTGGGAAGAAGATAAAGGTATTAAGGAATTATAATGGGAAGGAATATATCAATAATAACCTATAGTAGATATCTAAATATAATGGCATTCAAATGAAACATCCAATGCCTTACACAGCACAACAAAATGGCGTGGCAGAGCGCAAGAATATATCATTGAAGGAGATGGCCACTTGCATGTTGGATGATAAGTATTTGTCTCCTAAGATATGGGATCAGGTCATAAATTATGCTACATATTTTCATAACATAGTTCCACATAAATCCTTGGAATACAAAAATCCATTTAAGGATTGGAGAGTACACAAGCCTGATGTGTCTCATCTCAGGGTGTTTAGATAAAATGCATGGGTATGATACCTCCTGAGAACAGAAAATACTTGTATCCTAAAAGAAAATATTCCATAATGGTTGATTATGATTAATATGAAAAGGGATAAAATATATTTTATCCCTCATATCAGAAAAACATCATTGAGAGAAGTGTTCAATTCGAAGAAGAGCCTATGGAAGAGGTTGAACTAGTAGAGGGGGATTTCTCACACCCTCCACTCGATGATGATGTAAGTGATGTTTCCATTTCTGTTTTTTATGATTATTATATGGAATATGAGAATAATTACATTCATGCATATCAGGACTCTCCCAAAAGAACAGAATGGGCTGAGAAAACCATACAAGTAGTTGGTGATCTTACAGGGGATCCAATAGACACTAGGAAGACTAGATATCAGTTTCACAATGCTTTCTCCACTTGTGATTTGAGTATCTCTAAGAGGTGTTTTTTTATGGTTGGATATGATACATATTCGTAGGAATAAGCATAACATGACCCAATATGGAAATAATCCATGAAAGAAGAGTTCAAGTCTTTGCAAGACAATGAAACTTGGGAGTTGGTTCCTCTACCTTTCAAGAGGAAACTAGCGCAATGTAAGTGGGTGTATAGGATGAAAATGGTCATTGATGGTTATGATGTGAAATATAATGATATTTTGGATTCCAAGGGGTTATATCAATTCCATGGAGTGGACTATACCGAGACATTTTATCCAGTGTCAAATATGGACTCAATCACACCAGTTTTGGCCATTGCTGCATCCAAACAATGGGAAGTCTGCCATATGGATGTAAATAGTTATTTTATTCATGTTGAAATTCATGAGGAGATTTATATGAAGCATACTAAATTTTTCATACATGAAATTTCAATTTTTGGCAAGTTAAAGAAGTCTCTCTATGGCGTCAAGAAAGCTCCCAGATCTTGGTATGCCAACATGGACAACTTTCTTCTCTCACAAGGTTTTGAAAAATGAAAATATGATACTAATGTGTATTTGCAAAATTTATATGACTATATTCATATAATTGTACTTTATTTTGATTATATTTTGATAAGTTGAAGTTGCATTGGTGATATCAGTTCAGTTAAGTCTTCATTGCACAATGCATTTTCTATGACTGACCTAGGATTCTTGAAACAATTTCTTGGATTTGAGATTGAGAAATATGATGCAGGTACCAAGTTCAACCAATAAAAGTATAATTCATACCTATTAGAGAATTCCAAAATGTTTGAATGTAAACTTTCTAAGTGTCTATTCCTTTCAGAAGCCAAACTAAGGGATTTTGGCTCATCTCCTTTTGTGGACATATTGTTGTATATGAAACTAGTTGGTATCTTGTTGCATCTCACACACTCTCGACCTGTTTTGGATTATGTAGTAGGTGATGTTTCCAAATATATTCAGGATACTCATGAGATCCACTATACTTCTTCCAAAATTATCTTGCATTATATCCAAGGAACCAAACATTTTGGGATACAATATGCATCTAGCTCCCCATTGGAACTAGTAGGATTTACTGATTCTAATTGGAATGGTGATAGCATTGAAAGAAATTCCACTTCAGGTTATGTATACATGCTTTCACATGGTCCTATTTTATATTCAAGTAGGAAATAACACAATATTTCCTTATCTTCATTTCAGGCCGAGTACAGAGGAGTAGTGAATGCAGCTAGATAATGTGTGTGGTTGCAAGGCATTCTTAGAGAGCTTGGTTTTGCATTTGATTCACCCACTGTTATTTGGTATGACCATAAAATTGAAATAATTATATCCACATATATAATAAATATATAGAGGACCAAGAACATTGAGATTCATATGCACTACATCAGAATCTTGGTGCATGACCAAGTGATATCATTGTAGTATTGCACATATGCTAAGTAAATTGTTGACATATTCACCAAGAGCTTCACTAACACATGGTGATGACTGGTATTCACTTCATATTTTGCTTCATGTCCATTTTAGAGGGGATATTTTATTCCCATGAGGGTTTTCTCCTTACCTTGGTTACATGGAATAATAAAATTTGTAAAGAGGTGACTTGAGACTTACTTTCCAAGGCCTCATTTTTAATTTGGTTACACTAATTCATGATTAATGTGTTAGGATTAATTCATTCTCCCTTTGACCACATAATCTATTTGTAAATTTCCTACCTTAGGAGGTCATTATCACTACACTAATGCATGGGGACACACCTAGGGGAGACCTACCACTCATTGCACCTGAATACATAAGTTTAGGATCTTCAGGGACCAATCCCTATATTTAAGGAACCCACTCTGAGTGCCACTAGAAGTCTATAGTAGTTGAGTATATTAGGTACTTAGTTATGCCCAGATTCCTTAGTAGGTGCTCATTAGCACAAGCTAGGGTGAAAACCCTAGCTACACCATGCTCTGATCCCCATCAGTTAGTTCACTCTCATTCACTCTAGCGTTAGTTTCCATCATACAAGGGAGTTTGGGTGCATTTACTGACCTGCCCTCTTCAATTAACTGATTGTATACTGAATTAGTGATACGAGGTTTCATTAGTGAGCTTTGGTGGTGATTTTCCCACACCAAGTTAGCTTTGGAGTCAATCCATTTTGGTAGATTCGAATCCTATCTTATGTATTATAATTCTCATATTTGTATTACCATTGTGTTACATATTTCATACTGATTAATGGATGTAATGTAATTCTTCTAGTTATTGGTCTCATGCATGTTTAATCTTCCATGAATTATTGATCAGTATTTACTAAATTCTTCTCTCTCGTATGCAACCTTATTTTCGAATTGAATTCATGTAGGCCTAAAGATCCTATGATTCACTAAATTTTAGAAAGGTATCAGAGAAGGTATCCAGACCAGCTTCAAACCTCAGAAACTTCCATTGATGCACTAGAAGAAATTGGGTTCCACATAAATCCTTGTATTCTTTCCTTTCTCCCTCTAGATTTTGTCCAAATAAGTCTATCCACGTGTGATTTTCATGTCCCTCCCCTAAAGGGACATCAAAGTTTTGACCTTTCCAAACACCTAGTGGGTCAAAAGATTAATTAATTACTTTTCCAAGGGAATTTTAGTTATTGAAACCTATGGAGGCATGTATTAGGATAATTTACAATTCTAATTATTTTACGTAATTATTTAATTAATGTGCAAGTTAATATGTGGAAATAAGTTTCCATGTTAGAAGGGCGCATTAGGGAAAGTCAGCTTTCCTAGGTTGATAATTAGAAACTATCAAAGGGATTGGCAAAGTAGTCAGAAAAGAAGGAAAGTACCAAAGGCCAAGAAAAGTAGTCAGAAGTAAAAGAAGGGATCTATGGGCCTAAGGAGAGCGCAATTTCCATTTAGAGGATCAATCACAAAAGTAGAAAGTGCAGAAAATTTTTCATAAGAAAAAGAAGGAAACTCTGGGCCTAAGGAGGGTGTAGTTTCCATTTAGAGGGTTAATTACAAAATCAGAAAGTGCACAAAAGATGTCATAAGCAAAAGAAGGAAACTTTGGGCATAAGGAGGGCGCAATTTCTAATTTGGAGGAAAGTTTATTGACAAGGAAGCATCCCACATGACTCACACATACTATTTTCTCAATGTGTATTTAAGGATTCTTCCAACTCCATTCCTCATTTTGGTTGATGAATTATTTTGTGTTGAGTGAAGCTAAGCTTCAAACTCAGTGATGTGCCTCGGTCTCTTGGGTGATGTTCCATAAGGCCATTTCCCCTCTCTTCTATCTCCCCTTCCATTTTCAGCACAGGTGATGGTGATCTAAGGATAAAAACTGTAATATTTTGAGTTGAGCTCTATAGCAGCCATCCATCCATTGAAGATGAGATCTAGTGAGGGGAAATTCACCTATGCTCTCAATCCCAATATTGGTGCTAGTTTTGGGCCTCCGATCCATAGTTTTGGACCCCATTTTGAAGAGATCAATCCTCCAAAAATTCTCATGATATTCTCATCCCCATTGAATCATTATGACTTCTGCAATTCAGTAGGGTTTTTGTTCCAAAGTTCCCTCATGTTAAGTTTTCATGAGTGGAGTCTTTCATTGCCCCTTTGATGGGTTTTTATCAGTTTTATGCAATAATAATGAATTAATGTCCATATTAAGAATTATTAAGTTATATTATGTGTAAGAAATGATGTATTAATCTTTGTAATACATTATTATCAAGTTTGAACTAAATCTGATTCGAAATTTATCAAATTATGCATACCCTTACTAATTGACTAGGAAATTATGCATATGCCACAATTATGGAAGTTTTATGCATTCAAATGTCATTATTAAAGTTGATGTAGGAATTTACATCACCTCACTATCCATCCTAGCTCTCATACTATGAATTCATTGAGGTTGTACCACATTTGCACATGCAATTTTTGCATAGGTTTTCCATGGGCCAAATTGCTAGTTTTGTCCCAAATCATTCCAGAATTGTTCCTAATACTATGAAACATTTTTTATGCTTATTACCTCTCTTATAAGACATATGAAACTTTCCTAGACACTGGTTCAATGGATATGATAATTATTCCTAGTTTGCACAGTTGGGAAACCCATAAGCATGGAAATAGGTCTTAGCGGAGCTGAGTCCAAAACCTAAATGGTCCCCAATTTACATGTGCTTAGGTAAATAACTAAGTATATACTAAATTTACTTGGTATCTTCCCTAACCCTATGCCATATTTCCCCAACGTTATCATTACTTCACATATTTTCCCTTGCATATAAAGTGGTTAAATTTATTGCAAAACTTTGATTGCACACCTCAATTAATAATTATAGTAGAGTTAGTATTCTGATCTAAATATCATATTAGGGATATTACAATGGTATCATATCTATTTCCTTGGCCAATCCTGTGGAATGTAGGATCTTTGTTGAACAAGATTGCAAGTCATGTCTTCCGAGAAGGAAGGAAGTTGTATCCATGAGACTAGCACTAGCTAGTGATGATTTTGAATGGGATAATGAGGAAGCATCATATTAGGATTATGAGGTTACTAATGTTGATGACAATGAATCTTCATATGACATAATGTGGATATATATAAAAAGGATTAATCCTCCATAGTTCAACATTGTTGATGACATAATAGTCATTGGAGGAAGGGCACTAGAAGTTGATGCTTCTGAGTACCTCCAAATATATCAAACATTAAGCAACGAGATTTAGGAGTTATTGTCTTTTTGAGAGTTCTGTGAATATGAGATTGGAATATTATCTAGGATGATGGATTCCTTTGGAAAATCACATTAGAATAGAATAGAACATATAATCAACAATGTGTAGAGAAGTGGCACAAAGGTTGCAAAAAAATGAAGTCTCACCTTTCAAGTTCTCTACATCAAATATATGTGAAGGAAGTGAAAAAAATATCATGGTGGAATGAAATTTATTGCAAAGTGAATACATGAGGGAAGAGAGTTGTGCAAAAGAAGTTGATAAGGAACCATGCATAACTAAAGACCTAGCATCCCATCATCATGTTTTTGGCAGCATGGAAGATGAATCCACACTTGAAGATCTACTTTTTGGGGAGCATAAGGAACTCAAAAATGACTTCGAAAAAATTGGAAATCGAATCCTTAATGTTGAGGAGTATAGAAATTAAGTAGAGGCAATGATTAATAAGTTGAGTGCAAGTCACTACAAGATGACTACATAGGAGAAGAAATTAAAGATTAATGCACTTCTAGATTGTTTGTGGGTGATTTCCAAATCACTACTAAGGATAATGGTTCATGTGAATATGGTGATAAATATTTTGGACCAGACCCAAAAGAAGTTTATAAATCAGATTTACAGTCACCTCTTGAGCCTCATAATGAAGAAAAAGACAAGGCCACACCACTTGGGTGTGAACTAGAGAATTTGGTGGAAGAGTAGGAAACCATAGTGCCCCTACATAAAGGTGACAAAGATGAAATGCGAAGGTATGATGTAATTTATGAGATGCGAAAATATCACATTTCATTACAACTTTCAAAGATACCCTCTACTTGATATCATGGAAGTGATTGTACAGAAGATTCAAAAGCTGATTGGTATGTTGAAAATGAATTATGTGTTGTGGATCCATGCCACAAGAAATATGGTCTTACGTGTCAGCCATTGGAAGGAGAAACCTTGGTGGGGGATCTTCTTTATGAGCTACATCAGTTAAGGGGATCACTAAAGGAGTACAAATAGAAGCTTATGGCATCCATGAACAACCTTGCTGACAAGATGTTGTTGGAAATATTATGTAGGAGATTTGGAAGGAGAAATATTTTTGGAAGAGTGCATATCACTTAAAGAAGGAGTGTCCAAGATGAAGGAGAGCTATGTAAAATCACTATATGACAATATCTCCTCATGGTGGCTGAAATGTAACATTTTTCAATCAATAGGGAAACATAAGAGTCTGAAAGAATCCATAGTAAATGGGATGCTACATATGGTTCCTTGAAAAGAACCCAAGAAGTTGAGGTACATTCAAATCCCTTTGAAGTTGATCAAGAGTTGAGGTTCCATGTTGATCGGATTCAAAGAGATTTGAATGTACCACACCCCCATATTGCATGGAAAATAATCATGTGCACATGGTAGGAACTACTTTGGATGTGCTGAAGGAACCTCATGTGGAGGACAACCATGAGGAAGGAGCATATTTCCAAATGCTTGTGAAAATATATGAGGAACAAAATCTTGGTGAAGAACTCATTGAGATTGAGAGGAAAGATGATTTTTTCTTAGCTATGCAAAAGATGGTCTAAGACATTCTGAATGAATCAACAAGAAAATATGATTATCTATTCATGGATTTGGTAGATAAACATATCATAGAAATAGAAGATCAAGGATTCACTAGAAATTCTTACATCAGTAGAGTGTTGTTTGACATGCATGCTTGGAGGGAGACACCTTGTGAAATACCCTTATGGATGGTATAGTTTGATCCAGAGGAGGTGGATGATCACATTCCATATGGATCAACAAATAAAATTCCTTATTCATCCATTGATTGGGTGAATAGAGACATCTTTGGAATGAAGACCTTGCAAGGCAAAGAATTGTTTTTCTGCAATAAATTTTTTGTTGTGCCTAACATTGTCCTAACATGTGAACAACAACAAAGAATTATTTTTCATCCATTATATACCTCCCATACACATGAACATGAGGTGCATTTTTATTTGCATGTGCTTAAGGAGTTTGAGGTCAAACAAGATGAAGAGAAAGAACTTACATGGCTCCTAAGAGATTATGAGTTGCCTCTGGGAAAATGTTGTACAATTTTGGAGGAGGAATTTGTGCATCCATTAGATTGATGGATGAGTGTTGTAGGGATTTGGTTAAAAATTATTCACCCCACACTTCTATTTCAGCCACATTATGTGGGTATGAAAATTGGGTGAAAGGAATTTTTCTGTTGATGCCACAGGAGGAGCATGATACTCCCACTCTTATAGTTTAAGTATTGATGGTCAATACATGTGGTTTGACAAGTGCATAAATAGTAGTTTAATTATTCCCACTTGAATCATTCAACATGCAAGCCTTGTTTTTCCATTGATTGGGTGGCTAGACACATAATTGAGATGTGTACTCTTGAGGGTAAACATCTTGCTTGTATTAATTGAGAGACATTAGAGACATTAGAAAAATTGTATGAGTATTGGAATGAGAATGTATGGATGCTATATGATGCTCTCAGTATACATGGAGGGGCATGGGATAACCACTTGTGTCTTCATAGCAACAATGATGTAAGTTCCAGTGCTAGCTTGTACATGGATTTTCATACTTTAGAGAGGCTCAAGATGGTTTGGTCCCACATTAAGAAGTTCCATGCTTCATGGGAGAGTATCAAAGATATTCAGTTTGGCATGAGGAGTGATAAATTGTCAGTGTGGTGCTATTATTTTCACATCTTCATTTTCATCATCTAGGATGATCAAATTTTGTTGTTGTTACTGATTTTTGGAAGTGGGAAGATAATACCATGGGACTCTAGCATTCTTTGGAATGCCAGATTTCCAAATAGGGAAGTAAAATTTGGATCATTGTAGAGGAGGAAGTGAGATACAGGAATTCTACTCATTTACTTTAACTAGGTTGACAATTTTGTTGAAATAGGTGGTCATTGGGGAAATAAGTACAATTAGACTGGTGCAATAGAAACATGGTGGAATTTTTTTTGTAGCACTCTGGAGCATTTTTGCTTGAGGACAAGCAGAATTGGGAGGGGTGTATTGTCATGTCCCCCCCTTGATGGGACATCAAATCGTTGTCCGTTTAAAAAACCTAAGGGGTCAAAAGATGAATTAATTAATTTACCTAGGGAATTTTGGTTATTAAAAACTATGGAGGCATGCATTAGGATAATTTTCAATTATAACTATTTTATGTAATTATAATTAATGTGAAAGTAAATATGTGGAAATAAGTTTCCATGTCAATAGGTGCATTGGGGAAATCCAACTTTCCTAGGTTGATAATTAGAAACTGTCAAAGGGTCTGACAAAAACAAGCGGTCAGAAAAGAGGGAAAGTACGAAAATCCAAGAAAAATAGTTAGAAGTAAAAGAAGGAAACTCTAGGCCTAAGGAGAGTGCATTTTATATTTAGAGGATTAGTCACAAAAGAATAAAGTGCAAAAAATCTATTAAAATAAAACGAAGGAAGATTTGGTCCTAAGGATGGCACATTTTCCATTTAGAGGGCCAGTTACAAAAGCAGAGAGTGTAGAAAAGTTTTCATAAGGAAAAGCAGGAAAATTTAGGAATAACAAGGGTGAATCTTCTATTTTGGAGGAAATGTTATTGACAGGGAGACATCCCACATGAATCACACATACTATTTTCTCAAGGAGGGTGCACCACTTCACTAGGGTTAGGGTTTTGCAAGTGGAAACTTGCTCAACACGTGAAGGAATTGCTCAAAAAGTCACCCAAGTCCACTCAATGTTTATTTAAGGATGATTCCAATTACATTTCTCATTTTAATTGATGAATGATTTTGTGTTGAGTGAATATAAGCTTCAAACTAAGTGATGTGCCTCGGTCTCTTAGGTGATGTGCCCCAAGTCCCTTTCCTCTCTCTTATATATCCCCTTCCATTTTTAATGTAGGTGATGGTGAGATAAGGATCAACATCGTAAGCTTTATATTTGACCTCTACAATAGCCATCCATCTATTGAAGATGATCTCTAGTGAAGGGAAATTCACCTACGCTCTCAGTCCCAAGACTGGTGCTAGTATTGGGCCTCTCATCCACTGTTTTGAAGAGATCATTCCTCCAAAACTTCTCATGATATGCTCAACCCAATTCACCCATTATGAATTCTACAATTCAGTAAGGATTTTGATCGAGATATCCCTCATGTTAAGTTTTCATGAGTGGAGTCTTTCATTTCCCCTTTGATGGGATTTTTATCAGTCTTATGAAATAAGAATGAATTAATGTCCATGGGAAGAAGTATTAAGTTATATGATGTGTAAAACATTATGTGTTAATATTTTTAATACATTATTACCAGGTCTGAACTAAATCTAGTTTGAAATTTATGAAATTATACATACCCCTGCTAGTTGACTAGGAAATTTCTATTAGTCTTTTTGTTTTCATCATTCTGAAAGTTTTATGCACTCAGATGTCATTATGAAAGTTTATGTAGGAATTTAACTCACCCCAATACCAATCCCATCTCTTAGACAATGAATTCATTGAGGTTTTACCACATCTATATATTCATCTTTGCACAGGTTCTAACACCTCCTCAAGTATTCTTGTGGGAATATAATAAACCCACTTCATAACTTAGGATAAAATATTTAATCAATTTTGATTAATTTCCTACTCAGTAGCCCAGATAGTTGGCATCCACTTGCACTACATAGTCAACACTTTCCATATATACCTCAAGAATGATTTAATACTGATTCTTGGTTGATCTGTCCACCTTATTGACTGGAAGAATTAGTAACTACGCTTTCCTGCAGATTCTACCTTATTCTGCTTTTATCCATCTTTTCTATGGATAAGGTAAAGCTAGTTGACTAGGAAACTGCTATCTTTTGTTTCCAACCCATCCTCCATGATTTTCTCTCCATTTTACAGGATTAGCATGTTGTTCCATCCCTCTTGACAACTAATTCATGCTTTCGCTAATTCTTGAGGTCCTTGACTGATTTGGGAAGTGCTTTAGCCACCTATGGGGGTTTATCATATTTAGTAAGTTTATCTTTCTAAGATTGATGAGGTGTACCCAATACAACTCAATTTTACCTATGATAGATGTACTATTTATGTACACTATTCTTCATCATTATTCAATGGAAGGATACACTCCAATATTCATCTCTTCATTCATGTGATTTGGTCTCTTTTCTTCTCTCTATTTTTCTTGTGTATGCTTGTGAGAATTATCTTAGTAGAAAGATCTATTTCCAGTGCTTCTTCTTAGAATATTTTGTTTCAAGGATTTCTACAACTGGTGTGGACACCGCTTGTTCCTCTACCCTGTATGATACAAGCATAGAAAAAAAAACCACAGCAGCATATCCTTTCCCTAGATAGTTAATTTACTTAACATGAAACCACTCTCATACCTCAGATCTGAATTCTTTTTTCCCTTAATCCAATGTTCTTCATGCAATCTTCAATACATGTAGAGAAAGACCAAAAGACAAAACAAAAAAATGAGAGAAACATGATAAATTAACAATCTATGTTAGTCATCAAGGAATCTAACAACATTTAATTGATATTGGCACAAATCAATTATGGGAAATGGGAACACTTTTGTATTAATGAATAAAGAAGATAAAGATACAACAAAATCCTTGATGTTTCCATCTTTTCCTTCCATAATGGACTTAAAATAATCCTCACTCACAACAAGCTCTTCACACATAGACTCACTCAAACTTGCCTCTATACCAAATCTCAGTCCAACAACATAAGGATGCTTTTTTTCATCTCCCCTCACTCCCTCCATGAAGGCTTCATTTATAGGCCAAATGAGATGATACTCTCTTAGGAAATGGATAGGAGATGATCGCTATAGGTGAGGAAGGTGAATGCCACCTCTCCCTATCTAGTAGGAACCAACTACATGGGGGCTTTCATACAAAAGCTTCTAGAATATTCTTTTTTTCTTATTTTAATTCCACCGATGCTTTTTGCTTAAGGGAGAAAGGAAATGGTGTTTTTTTCTCAAAGGGAAAGAGCACCAACGGTGCCTAATGTCAAGAGACAAAATGCACTGATGATCTGTCATAACTAGGTAAGTGCGCTGGTCTCCTCAAAGATGGAAAAAAGTCACCACAAGAATCTCTGACTAGGCTCTCTAAAGGCTAATCAACCAACCAGTGGAGATTTTAGGTGCAACAAAATTCCCCCTAAAGTATTAAGGTATAAGGATGTGATAGGTAAACTACTTTGCAAGACATCAATTAGGTATTAGAGGCAATAATAAATGAGGTCACAACTTTCATAATACCAGCAGCTAACTTATCTGATTCAATCATGGATGCAGACCAATACACTACAGATCCATGAATATGAACATGTCATGGCTACCAAGAAAACACTGTAGATCCATGATAAATGATGTAGAGAGCGAAACATGGCTACAGAACATGCAAATTAGATACATGTTATCCGAACCCAATACTAGACATAGCCACCAAACATACAATATGGAACCATGCCATGACTCTAAATAATATTCCATCGTGACCTGAGGATAAGAAATTATGCAGAGGAAGCCTAACTGCTTAGGGTATTCATTCCAATCCCCAACCGATACAATCCTATATATGTGAATAGATTTATTTACGTCGAGCATGGTAGAAACCACTTGATTACTAGTCATTGATGTATTCTATTAACAAGTGCGAGGGAAATCGCCATTAATGTTAATGATGACCAAGGTATCTCAGTACATTCACCCAAGTGTGAATGGATGTTTTGAAGTTGAACATTTGATAGAATCTGTTAATTAAAGGTCATTGATGAAAACCTATCGTTGAAAGCGAGGAAACCTTCCATTGAGGCATGCAGGCTTTAAGGTACTTGAACAGGTTTCTAAATCTAGTTCCTAGATGATGTGCTAAAGTCAATAGGAATAAACTCATTGAAGGAGGGCCATGATGTTTACCCCATCATCGACATGAAACATGGAAGAAAAGGTTTTTTTAAGTGATGAGACAACCATGAAACTTAAATCAGACACAACCAATTTGGTAGGAAGGTAAAGTTACTGATGAGTTGAATTACGGAAGAGACATCCTTTGAACAATTTGTGGCACAAAAAATGACTTGGTAGCATTGACTTGACGAGACAGAAACCAAGTGTAATGCAGGGAATATAACGAAGCATTTTTTGAATTGACTCAAAGGAGTCACGTGACTTACAAAAGTGGATCGAGTCGAAGATAAGACGAATACTCAATTGCTCAAATATGCAAATGCATAAAGGTGCCATGTTCAAAGGTGGAATGTGAGTTTCCATAAATACAAATGCAAAAATATTCCCCTTTCCCTTAATTTACCCATCTCGAAGGATTAGTGCCTCTTTTCGTTTTTACAAGTTCAAATAGCGTAACAAACACTCATTGTAGCTCATCAAGCGATGATTCCATTCTCACACGTTTTATGAACCTGAGATAGGAGGGGTTCGTTCCTAGAAAGGGTCCTTCATTGTTTGATATTATGAGTTCAATGAATGTGAACTCAGTGTCATTCATGTTTAGTGAGTCGAAACGAAGATACAAGAAGACTCCAAAAGTTCCTTTTTCGTCAGATTTAGTCCCTAAGGCCCCAAAAAGTATAAAATAATGCCCCAGAAAAATATTCTAGATGATATCAACCAGAGCGTTTCTTTTTTGTAAATCAGCCTAATTGGTCTGAAAAAGAGATAATCTACCATTGACTAGTCGATCGTTCTAATACTTTTACAAACGTGAATGTAACAAGTTCGCTTGGCAAGCTTTTTTGTGTTTTTAAGGAGACTGAAAAGAGCTTAAATATAACTCCATAAAGGGTTCTCTTTTTTCATAATATAGTTTTAACGAGTCTGAAAAAGTAACAAAAGTGGACTCGATACTCTTTTACTAGGTTTTTTAATGAGCATGTGAAAAGTATGAAAAATGCTTGGTACTTTTTCATTTTTACCCTAACTATGATAAAGACAAAAAGAACTTGAAACATAGCCACGAGCTTTATGAATTTTACCTAGAAACTTTGGAAATCATGTTAGAATCAATTTCATCAAAAACTATAGAAAACCAATGATAAAAACCTACAAAATTAAAGTAATTTGATTATTTATAAAAATTCAAAATTCAAAATTACTATAAATAGAAGTAAAATAGAAAAAGTTTTACCATTTGTGTTTTTAACATAAGGAGAGGGTGAACTTGATGAAAAGGAGCTAATCTTTAGGTGTTGATTCCAAGAGTTATAATCCTTCTTTCTTTGAGCCATTTGGAGTAGGTAAGAATCAAAACTTTTCTCTTCACATTCGCAGTGGCATTTTTTCGATTTTCGACCGATTTTTAGGGATTTTGAGCATTTTTGAAGGGGAACCATGCACTCAAGATCGCACTTTTACTCTATCAAGTTGTACAGCAGAGCTTTGTTGTGCTGGGACATAGGCGTTGAAGGTGCTTTATCCAGAGCCAGCAAAGGCCCTAGCACCATTGCTTTGTTGTGCTAGGACATAAGCACCAAAGGTGCTTTGTTCACAGTCAGTAAAGGTGTTGATGCTCTGTTTGCATCGAGAAAAGGAGTCAACAGCCATGGAAAACAAAAAAAACCCTTTTCTACCGTCGATTTTTGAATTTTCATGCTTCCCTTGACCTTGATGTGTGTTGAATGCAAGTTTAAAATTTTTTTGTAGGATCAAAACCACCCACACCATGGTGATTTGGAAAGAATGTGAACACGAAATAGATTATTTCCAAGCGGTTAATGACCCACCAACTATGAGATTTATTTAAGACTATGGGTTTCTTAAATACTTCAGAGTGCTCGGAATGAAGGCATATATACACCTTCTAAAATACATCATTGATATGTGGGACCCTTACCAACAACATTTCATGGTTGGGACCCACACACTGAGCATAGACATAGATGACATATATTTCCATATCGTCTTGTCTCGCAGAGGGAGAGAAGTAGCTCTATCTATACCATAGTGCGATGATTCTACACTGGATGATCTGATTGACATGTACTGTTCGATGGGGACACATTCCCAAGGAGGAAAACTCCCTATCAAACGGATAGTAGATGAACCTTTGAGGATAGTGGTTTACACTATTGGGAAGGTCATCAGGACCATATAAATCCATTTAACCACCAAGGAACACATGTTATACCCCATAGAATGTATGGCACCCACAATATTCAATTGGTGTGAAGGTATGTTGGTCAGCTTAAAGGACTAGATAAACAAATGCAGACAGGGCAAACTCAAGCAGTTTGGCTATGGGGAACTAGTATAATATTTATTCCTAGAGAGGTTTCCACTGATGAGGCCCTAGGTAGCTGTGAGCAAGCTCGATGCTGAAGATCCTAGTATAGTCAGGTGGGTACTCGTCATGGCCCGTCACGGTGGTGGAGGTTAGAAGGATACTTATGGATTGGTATTCTTTTGCTGGCTATGAAATCAGTTATGGATGATAGAATATTATGCTTATGAGGGAGCATATTTCCACCATGATCCTAAAATTCAATTTCCAGAGGGATAGGAGTGGGACGATCGAGGTAAGAAAGATGTTACCATTCATGTTTTTAATTTTTCAATTTTTATTTTATTTTTATCTTGTAATGCTAAGATATGTGAAAATGACTTGTGCAAACATTGGGACTTCTCTTCCAACTGGAGCATTGCCTATTGAGAGGTGAGTAGTGGTCAGAGAGATGGAGATCCATCACAAAGAGGTGGACGAGGAGTTCAGGGAGATCGAGGAGAACCTGCAGCGCTTGACTGTAGGGATCCCAGATATCTCTACTAATGATTTACCTAGACGAAACCATCGTCAAACCATGGGAGGTTCAGGCCGCTTTGTTAGGCTACTCCATAGAGTGGCTTAGTCCATGGTGTACTATCATGAGCACCACCATGAGGATTAGTCCATAGAATCGCTTTCATTTTTGTATATGTATTTACACTGAAAGCTTCGAAGCTTCAATTTTTTCCCCATATATATGTGTTTTAAAACTATGATAGTTCNTATATATATATATATATATATATATATATATATATATATGAAAAAAAACTTTTATTTACACAAATGTGTGCAAAATGTGATGTGTGAATGTATGCCTACTTATGAATTCAAATGCATGTTTTTATGTTATAATGAACTTAACTATGAGTAATATACCAATCTAGGAAAAATATTTCCATGGAATCTTCCACAACATTTAAATGTCTCAGAATGTGTTGATACAAAATGTGCTCAAAATACCGTTATAGGATCCTAACCCTTCGAAATGTATGAAGGAGTAGGGGCTTCAAGATGGTGTTGACTCGAATTAACTGATGGAAAACTAATTCTGAGTCTAGGTAAACCCTAATCTCTCTTACATCATTATCTGGGGATTTAGTCAACAATCTAATCACCGCATGATATTCTATGAGTTTGTTAGTGGAGGGACCCAAAAAACACCCCCTGAACTTACCAAATCACCTGTAGGAGAGTACAATACCCAAGCCACCGATGCAAGATTCAAGGTGTAACGATTAGCACCATCCATGAAACCGTTAAAAATGGTCATCTTTCCATTAAACATAGGACTTAAATAAGTAGGGTTGTTAAAAAACACATCTTATATCACACAAAAAAACACACTTTTTAAAACAAGAAACACAACACTCTATAAGCATTATGTACAAAGAGCCTATTCTAGATGACCTAGGAATAGTATATTTTGAGGTAGAACCCATTGTAGGGCTCTCCCAAGGGTATCCCATCATAGTCCATTAACTCATATGAACCCTTTTCCAAAACGTGACTGATAATGTATGACCCATGCCACATATATTCTAGTTTCCTTGCCCCTAGCTTATCGTGTTTATGGTCATCAGTCAAGACCATATCTCCTTCATTAAACAAGCAGGGTTGCATAGATCTGTCATATTTCTCTTTCATTCATCGCTTGTGTGCCTTATTTTCTAAACCAGCATCACGATGGGTTTCGTCAAGCTTATTTAGATACAAAAACCGTTCTTCTTCTAGTGTGGTGTTGGGAAAAAGTTCCACAATGAGATTTAGAGAAGGAATTTCACACTCTATTGGAAGAGTGACCTCTAGTTCGTAGACAAATTTAAATGGTGTGAGACTAGTGGAAGTTTTTATAGTAGTATTATAGGCCGAACGTGCTAAGTTTTTTTGTAAATGCCAATTAGATTTGGCTGGCCCTACGATCCATTGAAGCATGGTTGTTAAAACTTTATTAATTGCTTCAACCTGGCCATTGGCCTATGGGTAGTAAGGAATAGATTTATCATGGATAAACCCTAAATATGCACTGAGTTAGGGCATCATCTTATTTTGGAAATGTGACCCATGATCGATCACAATGGCCTTAGGAATTTTGAATCTAGAAATGATATGGTTAAAATGGAACAAAGCAGTTGTCTTTCTGTCTTCAGAAAATGTTGGCATAGCCTTAGTCCATTTAGTAAAGTAGTCCAAAACCACAATAATATAGGCATGCCCCCCAGCTGAGGTAGGTCTACAGTGCATGAATTCTATGCCCCATTTTTCAAAAGGGACAACTACTATGAAGGGATGAAGCGGAGCTGGATGGGTGCATTTGTTAGATGTAAATAATTGATAGGGTGGGAGTTTATTGACAGTTTCAATAAAATATTTGAAAATCCAAGGGCGGAAATACCCTGAGCGCAAGATCTTCTAGGCAGTATCCAACTCAAAGAGGTGACCGCCAAAAGCTCCAGAGTGGAAATCATTCAAGATGATTTCATCTTCTTCATGGGTGAGACAATGTCATAATATGGAATCAACACCACAATGGTATAAGGCATCACTAAAAATTAGGTAATACTTGGCTTGGTGATAGATGTGATGATGCTCATCGTGAGTGCCATTAGGATGATATCGTTGTGTCTGGAGATAGAGAATAATATCTCCATACTAGGTATTAGTTGTACTAATGAGGAAAAAATATTCATCAGGTAATGAATCAATGGCTTTGTTTCCTTAGTAACATGGGGAAGGTCACACATAAGCTTGACAAAAACAAGTGACTTCTTGGAAGTGGTTTTAGAAAATTCCAACTTGAACTCCTAAGGAATGATAATCCAAGGTGAGTATTTTCCCCCAAGTACTTGATGAGTCAAGACCAAATACATGAGGTTATAATATGCATAGACAGTAGTTGTGTGGAGCAAGATGTAAGGACTAAACTTTTGGACCACGATGAGTGTGGCCAGAGTGAGTTTCTCCAAATGTGAGAACCGGGTTTCAGAATCTAGAAGACTCTTAATAGCTGTTAAGAACCTGTGTCAACCCCCCTCTTTATTTTGTTAGTATATTTTTTCGGACGCATATGTTTTGTAAGTTGTCCCATTAGTATGTTGTATTATCCCACATTCATGGGGAGTAAGTAATAGTTGTTGAGTCGTCCAATTAATATGTTGCATTATCCCACATTCATGGGGAGTAATAGTTGTTTAGATTAGAATTAGTATATAAGTATGTGTTGAGGATAATGAAGGCGTCAAAGAGTTATTTTGTATTCAGCTTGCTCAAAGGAGACTGCCCCCTCGAAGTGGCCTGTGATTAATAAAATCTCTTCTGTGATCCATAATTTATGTTATATCCTGCATTGTTATTGTTTCTTGTAGGAGGTTCTATACATCTGGTATCATAGCACTTTCTTGGGCTCCTTGGGTGGAATTTCTAGAATTTTTTTTTTGACGTGATTCCTAGCGTTGTGAGCCTTACAATTGTTCTTTTTCTTGCAGCTGTATTATTCATCTAGATCAGGGATTAAACCCTATCCACTTAAATGTGGGAAGTACTTGGGCATACCCCTGAAACTCATTGTGAGGAGTACCACAGGAACACTGAAGTAGCTGGCCATTGAGAGGACCTACCAACCAAAAAGGGAAACAACCCCCATCAGATTGACTAGATTCCCATCCATGAGGAAAACCAAAGAGATGTCATTTTTGGCCAAGCAGTTAGCAGTTTTACCTGCGCCGTGAAGTGAGGGGTGCTACCCCAATACTCAATCCTAAGACAGCCTTGGTGCCCAAGTGACTACCTTTGAACCATTAGGAAGCTGAATATACCTAGGGTTCATATCTATTTATAGTTGATAACGTGCAGAATTCCAGAATTGTCACAGATCATTTACTCCATTTTCTGTTGATAAAGCACAACTTTCTAGCACAGACACATATCATTTTTTCAAAAAAAAAAGAAGTATAATTTTTTGTTTTTTAGCCATATCTTCCTTGATTTATCTATGTTCCCTTAAAGATTCACTATATCCTCCATAATACCATTCTGCATATTCCTTCCTTGAGGACCCTATCCCCAATTTCACTTCCTGAAGGCTGAAATTTCACATTTGTCAATTTTTAGGGTTTGTCATAACTTCTCTGATCCTCACCCAATCGCCTTCAAATTTTTCCACAGTGTTGGTTTTCCATTTCTGCTTCATTTTCCCTCTCTGAAAAAATTTCTAATTCCTTCATCCCACCTCTCAAATTAACATTTTCTGCTTCTTGTCCCTAAGAAAGTGTCCAAAACCCCGTAAAACCTCAATTGCCACCCTTATTTTTTTTCCAAATCACAAATCTCCTTTTCTAAAACCCTGTCCATTTTTATTTTTCTACCCATTACCTAAACAAACAAAAAAACAAAAAACAAAAAAAACAAAAAAAAACAAAAAAAAAAAAAACTGTTAATGGTTGTCACTCGCACCAGAGCAAATAAACAAATGGAAGAAGAAGTTGCCGCCATCAAGTCCAAACTTGAGGATCTAGATAAAAAAATTCTTGGCCTCCATATTCAACATTCACCCATGAACAACTGCTGCTAGCCTGAGTCTTCTGCAGACACTTGGTTCTCGTTGTCTAGCAACTTCAGCGGGCTGAAGCTGGATTTTCCTTGCTTCAATGGTGATTATCCAACTGGGTGGATTTATAGGGAAGAACAATATTTCAGTATGCATAACACTTTTGATGTCAATAAAGTTCCACTTGCATCCTTTCATTTGGAACATGAAGCACTTTAGTGGTTCCATTGGTACATCAAGGCTCATGCAGAGCCAAAATCGATAGATTTTTCCCAACTCCTTTTGCAGCGATTTGGCCCCAGTGATTTTGATGACTTCACAGGAGCACTCACCAAACTTCGCCAAACTGGCACTATGCGAGAGTATCAGACAGAATTTGAGAAACTAGCCAATCACACCGAGGGATTGTTGGGACGCAAAAATGTCCCTTTTTCATCCACTTTATCTTCCGCTATTCCTCACATTTCATCGTCCCATTAACCTTTTATCATACCATTTCCATACATATATGTGGGTTTCAACTTATTATTTCCACTTTATTCATTTTAGTATTAAAAGTGAATTTATGATTAAATATTAGAAAATATACATGTTTTCATATATATATCTCAATTATGTGTGAGCTTTGTAATGTGTAGGAATATGTAAATGATTAATTCAAAGAGACTTCTCGAATATCTCTTACACCATTCCAAAGGAGATAGTTATTCAAGCCTATTATTAAGGAGAAGATCATGGAAGATTTGGTTGGCATATCTTATCTAGGATTCATGAGGATTTGAAGGAACCATATCTTGTAATAAGAAAAAAGTGGTTGAGAGTAGTTGAGAGAATAGTGGATCTGTTCTTATCTTTTTCTTAAGGCCTCTCATGTATAAAGGAGAGTGCTCCCTCTCCATTCCATTAAGTTGTAATTATGTTAGATTAAGCTTGTAGGAGGGTTGTAATGGAAATGGATTGGATTGGATTTTGTACTTGTTAGATTAGTCTTTGGTTTGAGATTCTTAATGTGATTCAAGCTTTCATTATCATGCTTCCATGTTTGTCATTTGATTATTGATTTGTGGATGTGAGCTCACATATGTCATTGTTGTTAACTCTTCACATGTTGTATTTCCCTTACACAATTTCATGCTTTCCTAGTTAGTGTTTCAATGCTTTCCTAGATTAATTTGAATTCATCAAATTAGATTAAGTTAGATTAGATCTACTCCAGTCCTGCACAAACAGTGCACGTGCTTCGTTAGTTTACGTACCCCGCATTGACAAGTAAATAGTTGGGAAACTGCACTGCAACGTAATTATTACGACATATATTTCTCTCAACATTTTGGCGTCGTTGCCGGGGAAGCACAAGGGATTGAGGTATTAATTTCTTTTTCATGCAAGTGTGATTATTCGTGCTCCTAACTCTAAGGTGACATATGGGTAAGGGCATGAAGGGTGTGTTTCAATCTCTAGAAATTAGCATAAATTTCAATTTCTGCAATTTAGAGTAAATTTCAATTTCTGCAAGTGTGTTTCAATTTCTGCAATTTAGTATAAATTTCAATTTCTGCAATTTAGTGTAAATTTCAAATTGTGCAAGTGTGTTTATGCAACTGTGAAGAGGTTTTCATGTGTTTCAACTAGAGTGTTTTGTTTTCAGCAAGTGTGATTTTCAGTTTTCAGATTTTGATTTGGATTATGTAAAAACCCCTTTTTCAATATGATTTAACTATGAGTGTCAACTTGGAACAATTCGCTCACATCCTTGCAAAAATTGGAGTCTCTTCTTCTCTGGAAGAGGAGATCCTGACAGCAGCCGAAAGTTTAAATACTCCTTGAGAAATGAATGAGGAATCAGCATCTGAAGACTCCCACATATTTGATGACGAACAATCATTCGAACAAGAGATTGAGGAAGATGACAAGGAGCTGCAGCATGATCCGAGTGAGGGAAAATGCGCTTACGAAAGCCATATCAAACGATGGTTCCAGGTAAGTACGCAATTAGATCAATTTAGTTTTTCTTTTTATTTAGTTAGTTTGCCATTACAGCAAGAAGATTCACTCATTCTTCTAAATTTTCATCTTTCATTTGAAAAATTACCACTGAACATGTTGCTGTTACTTTTACGTGTATGGTTCCATTGGAAGTTTGACTACACGTAGCATATTTCTAAATCCTAATTAGCATAGAGCAGGTAGGATTCCATTTTCAATTTCTGCTTTCATTTTCATATTTTCTTTAGTGTTGAATAAGTATGCTCTCCTCCGCGATTCGTGCGATTGCGAGGATCAGAAAGTAGGATGCCTTTAAATTTTTCAGAAATGAATAAATTATTGTTTTACAAACATGCCTAGTTGATTTCGTCTTTAATTTGTAAAACAGTTTAACTCCATTTGCAAAATGAAACAAATTAGGAATAAAAATGTGCTGCTGGAACAACTGCTATAAGAGCAGCACTGTCGCATTCTTCTTGTCTTTTTAATCTGTCAAATTTTATTTTTTTTAAATAAAAAAAAAAGATTTTACGCATAGACATTTTGTGCGTCCCTCCTCCGATCTGCAAAACAATAAAACACTAGTTTCGTTAGGATGAACAATAAAAACAAAACAAAAATTTAAATAAAAATAAATAAAAATAAAAAAAATGGTCTACACAAACAAATGCTGGAACTATGTGGTTGGTTGAATTCCATTTAATTGTGCAAAAATGTATTTCCTGCTGCAATAGTTTCGGGTTTAAGTTGCCGCAACACCCCTTGAATTATAACCTGCAACACACATGAAAAATGAAACATTCATTCTTTGAAAATTCTAGGTTGTAACTGTCACTCCATGCTGCAACTATATGGATGAAACTGTGTGAAGCTTGCTGGCCAAACCATTTTTGTAATCTGCTGTATCAGCACACTTCATCCACCTGCTCGAACATCCTTTGACTTCAAATAAATCCCATCAAGTAATAAACCTGCAAATCAAAACAATTTTTCCCATGTCGCCTTGCAAAATTCTCATTGGTTTGAGTCGCTGCACTGTTTTCTCTTTGCTTTCATCATTCATGCGGCAACCTGAACAAAATGGTCAATCAATTGAATAGCAACAAGAACCTATTTTTTTAGAACCAATGACCATGATCGACTCAACCACAAGTAGTTGACTAAGAACCTATTATGGAGGAAGTTAAGCTGTGAGAGAAATCTTGACCAATGATTCGAGCATTAATAAGTGATGATGGTTATTCGCTTAGATCCTTAGCTGGCTCACAACCGAAGCTATCTTTATTTAAATTTTGTTGCACAAAATCCACATCTGGAACAAGTTGCACTAAAATAGTTATCCGGATAAAAGCCACACACAAATATTTGTTGCAATATGAACTACAACAAATCTTGGCAACCGCAATCTTTCGGATATTTTGCAGACCTTCTGGGCATTTGATGGCTACTCACGTATCGATAAAATACTAACTGCCCATGATAATCTAGATCCTACGATTTCATTTTTGGATACCCACATGTTTCCAATTTGGGCGATTAGGTATTTTGAAGCATTCCTATGATTCAAGGCCTAGCTACTGAACTGAAAGCCTGCAAATACTCATTACATTGATCTTCACAACCTGGGTGAATCACTAGGCATATTATTGGGTAATTTGCGTAAATCTTATAATTCTTCAATCCTTCCACGCCTCATATCTCTCCCTGATCAAATGGATATGACCAGTAAAGCATTAAAACTATGAGAATATCTAAGAGCCATCCTAGAGTGTTTGATCTAGATACAAATGTAGGTCCACTGGCCCTTCTTCTGTTTGCGCGTATGCTTTCCTTTATTGAAAATGTGCAGAGAGAGGTCAAAATTTTAAGAGCACTGTCGGGGCATCACAACTTGGTCAAATTCTATGATGCTTGCGAGGATGCCAACAATGTCTACATAGTAATGGAACTGTGTGAAGGTGGTGAGTTGCTAGACAGAATTTTGTCATGAGGTGGCAAGTATTCAGAAGAAGATGCAAAAGTTATTGTGAGACAAATCTTGAGCATAGTGGCCTTTTGTCACATTCAAGGTGTTGTGCACCATGATTTGAAGCCAGAGAATTTCCTATTCACCACTAAGGATGAACATGCACCTATGAAGGCTATTGATTTTAGGCTCTCTGATTTCATCAGACCAGATGAGAGACTAAATGATATAGTAGCCAGCACATATTATGTTGCACCAGAAGTTCTTCACCGATCATATAGTATGGGAGCTCATGTATGGAGTGTTGGTGTCATAACATACATTTTATTCTGTGGAAGTCGACCTTTTTGGGAAAGGACCGAATCAGGAATTTTCCGTGCAGTTTTAAGAGCTGATCCTAATTTTGATGATGCACCATGGCCGTCGGTGTCTCCTGATGCAAAGGATTTTGTGAAAAGACTTCTTAACAAGACTTGCACGCAGGCCCTTACACATCGGTAGCTTCAGGGGCAACATGCAATTCCATTGGATATTTTGATTTTCAGATTAGTCAAAGCGTATATTCGAGCTTCTCCATTGAAACAGGAAGCTCTGAAGGAAGTGTCAAAGTCGTTGACAGAAAATGAATTATTTTACCTCAGATCACAGTTTAAACTTCTTGAACCCAACAAGGATGGAAATATTTCCCTTGAAAACCTCAAATCGGCCTTAATGAGGAATTCAACTGAGGCTATGAAGGAGTCTAAGGTTCTCGATATTCTCAATTCGATGGAACATCTTGCTTCAAGAAAGATGGACTTTGAAGAGTTCTTTGCTGCTGCAATTAGTATATATCAGCTGGAAGCCCTGGACCGGTGGGAGCAGATTGCAAGCAGTGCATATGAATTATTTGAACAGGAGGGGAATAAAGTTATTTCAGTTGAGGAACTAGATCGGGAAATGAATCTTGCACCTACCGCACATACAGTTCTGCCAGATTGGATCAGAAGCACAAATGGGAAACTAGGTTTCTTCATGGTGAAATAGTGCGCTCAAGTACCAGGCCTCAATAAATGCTTCACATGTTGTTTAATATTGTCATTTATGTAATGTCATTGTCGGGGAGCGCTTAGTTAGCTGTATCTATCAGTAAATTTGGTGCCAGTCGAGCAATTCTGTTGAACTCTATCTTGAAGAGAAGCCATGATAGTTCCTTGTAGACATCCTTCCAGGAGCTTTGTGTCATTGCACAGCCTCTCCATGAAAGTTTGATCACCCTGGCAAGCTTCCTGAAGAGCGAAACGCATACTCCTTGTATCAAATATGATCAATGTTTGGCATATCGACGCGTCATTACAGTATCCAATCCATGCAAGAACGTTGTGAGACGTGGAGACATGCTAGTGCCTTCAAAGCACATTCTCGATGACCACTTTCGAATAGCCGACTGTTTAAATTACAACCACATTTGATCCCATTACCCACACTATATGCTTTCACGAAGCATTGATTGAGCCACTACAAACAAAACCCAATCTCCTTTCTCTACCAGTACCGATGGAATTCAAATCATTGTTTCTATCTCTCATAAATCTTCACGATCATCTGCATCATTTTGAACACTTTGTCATTACTTCGTGCATGAAGGATATATCATGTACGTAAATTTTTAAGCATGTAGGTCTGGATTTTGGCCCGCATAAGACGAAGTAACTATTTCTCCTTTCGATCGGTAAAGTTGCAATGATTATCCACTTGATATTTCAGGATGGAGGAGCGCACCCAACCCAGCTGCACATTGAACAGCTGCGCGTTGAACAACCATTTGAGTGTAGCTGCGCGTGCCTGCTACTTCCATGAATGTAGCTGCACGTCGAACAGCCTGCAATGCCGTTGCTACTTGCCTAACATTTTGGCGTCTCAAAGGTTTTCAATTTCAGCATTCCTCCCTATCTCTTTCTCATTGTTTGGAAAAAGTGTTGCTGATTAAGGTCAGACTGCATGCAACCATCTCAGATATTAATAATTATGCTCAATATTGCAACAAACCAGGGTATTCCAGTGGGTTTTGAATTTTGTTTTTTCATGATCATTTTTGTCACATGATTGAATTAAAGGTGAGCTATTTGAATTGTGTTTCTCTCATGCCATAAACTTAACGAAAGAAAAATAACCCTGAGAAAGAATCCCTACAAATGCACATAAACCACGTCTTGCACACAATAATTGATGAGTGCCGGACTTTGTTTAATTGATTGATGTGTTTTTGCACAAAGAATATTACAGGTTGCTATTTGTAAGAGGGAGTTGAATGCTTTGAATATTTTATCTAACGATGTACAGGTTGATCATGCAAAGCAGCAATTGCGATTAATGCACTGAATCAGTGAAACTCCTACTCTGAACATTCGATAGTGGATTTCAGCCACACATTTACACTTTCTGAATTTTAGAGACCATATTGCTCTTACAAATTGTAAAACTAACGTAAATGGAAATTCTCTAATTCCTGAACACAATGTGCTTAATGTTAATTTGTCTTTCTTCAATACACTTCATGTAGTAATTGATGATTACATGAGTGCAAAGGCA